>JAUNZO010001651.1:0-216688 GCA_031894775.1 Chloris gayana
CTGCTCCTCCCCGGCCTCTGGTACCTCCCTGACGGCGGCGTCTGGCGCACGACTCTGCTACTCTGCCCTGGCCTCCGCTACCTCCCCGGTGGCGCTCCTCACCGTCCGGCCCGGCGCAGCTCACCTCCCCAGCCTCCTCTTAAGAAGCAAACAGCATGATGCAAGTTGAACCTTAGTTAAATATTAGTTGAGGAAGAGTTGTAATTACATTAATATTGGAATAAGTTTTGCATTGTCAGAAAATTGGGGCGTTACAATTATGTACGTAAATGTGCAGGTTGACTAGTTAAACGTATATAGGTAAAAAAATTCAATACTAGCTACGATATGTGCTTCGATTTCAACTGTTTCTGTTACAAGGATATAACAAGTACAGTATATGGCATATAAAATTCAATATCTTTGCTGTTATATAAGATTAGAGGATAAGCAGGACACATCTTTCACCGAGGCAAAGTAAAGGGACAAAATTTTAGTAATGCCAATATCATGTTGGCAGTGAAAGATTCCTTTTTTGCAGCAATAGAAAAATGTATTTGTCAGAAGCTTCCTTTTCTTGCTCAAAAATGTTAAAATTAATCATCTAATGCCAGTATTTGGAAGAAAAAAGGGACACTGAGCACATCTCAAACAAACAATGCCATTATTATGTTTACAATGAAAGCTTTTTTTTGCTGCATTACAATAATGTATTCATCAGAAACACAAAAGAAAATTTCAGATGTCCTTAAATATCGACTACCACTGGTTCGCAAAAAAAATATCGACTACCACTGAGCAATACGTATAGGATCAGGATCGGACTCGATCTATGTAGAAATTGGATCAGGGTTTGTAGTTCCTTGATGTATTACCCGGTTCCGCTGGCACCGAGAAAGCTCCCCGCCGATCTTGGCCTTGCAGACGAGCACGTGATCGTAGCACGGGTAAGAGAAACACAGCTCCGCCAACGGCAAGGTCACCTGGACATCCACCATTGCATCTCCCACTGCCATCTCGCCGGCAAGCCGCTCCCTCAGAAACCTTGGCACAGCCACATCTTGGCTCCACACCGTGACCACACGCTCCCTCTCCTTCCTTGAGTGAGCGCGGAACTCCGGCACGGAGCCCTTGCCGAGGAACGCGTCCCCATACGAAACCGACGCCGTCGAGAGGCCTGGGACACATGCACTGTAAAACGCGTTCCGGGCATTGTTGATGTGGACGGTCAGGTTCATCACCGGCGAGAGCGTTGGCTGGCTTAGCGCCGATGGGTCGAGGCCCTCGACGCCGGCGACCGCCACGGAGTAGACTGGGTCCTTTGACGGGAAGGCAAGCCGTAATTAAAAAGATGACGATGGCAAGGAAGATGAATAGGCCACAGCACCCTCGACCAATCGCTTCAGCGTCGTTGGGGTAATCCGGTGAATGTTCATTGGTGTCTTCCGGCGTACTATCCGTGTCAGGATCATCAGGAATGTAGACTTCGACGTGATTCCTGTGAGAGATAGCGGTCATGGTTGTCCTTGAATTCTTCTCAGCGTCGTTTTCTTTTTTCTCCAATTGATCGATGGTGCCTCTAGGAACTCAATTGGTTCTTTGTGAATATATAACGGCTGGTGTTGCTGTCCTCATCCAATTCGGACTTCTCCATGATTCGAACTCTAACATTGTGTCCGGATCGGGCAACAATGGCTTTGCTGCATCGGTTTCGCGAATCGACCAGTTGCTTGGGTCTGAGTTCTCTCTGTACGTATTGGAATATGGGCGAAGAACGTATTCATATGTATTGCTAAAAAATGACAAAAATAGCCTTTGGTGACATGGCTATATATATGAGACTAAAAACATTATATGAGTTTTCTGGTTGAAAATAATGACCATTATTTTTCCTTAGCTAATGGTCATTGAGAGGTTATTAGTGTTAACCATTATTTTTCTTAACTAATTGTGAAAAATTATGGCCATTATTTTGGATCAGAAAACTCCTCAAACATTAAGGTCGGTAGGTTATTGGTGCTCCCAAATCCCAATGGTGTGCTGGGATAATACTACATATGACATATATCTAGCAGGCTCGTATGACAGGCATTGAAAGGTATCATCCCTTCCCAATGCATGCACGCATTGACGCCATATATACGATCGAGATGTCAGGTACGCAGGTAGTCTCGGATGCATTGCGGAAGTGCTGGCCACGAGCCAGGCTTGGGCCTCATAAGATAGATTGAGTAATCCGGAGTTCAGGCCACGCGACGGTGGCATCCAGAAACGGTCTTGATTTGTTTTCTCCCGTAATGTTTATTAGGTTGGGCGGGAGCCGACGACGGGGTTGGGCTGTGGTAGAGTTATAATAAACTAGCCCATCAACCCGTGCAGTCGCACGGGCTAGTAAGGTCATTCTCAGTTGGTCTTTCATTTGATATTTATTAGGTGACACCCTATCAACCTGTGCAGTCGCACGGGCTAGTAAGGTCATTCTCAGTTGGTCTTTCATTTGATATTTATTAGGTGACACACCAGCAAATAAGATGACATGGCATGCTATTTAATATGAAATAGGAGAGAAGTCTTTCATTAGAATGAAAGGATGGCGACACTTTTTTGAAGTCAATGAAAGGAGAATGAAAGATGCATCGAGACTCTTTTCCTTTCATGTGTAAAAAAACACGAATTCCCATTGGTTCACCTATGCAACAATTTTATGTTTCATTGAGCCTATGAAACTGTGAATGAAAAAGTACACTGAGAGATATACTTTTATTTCACATAACAAAATTATAAAGCTGATGTGTCATACTTGAAAAATGTAAAATGAAAGGGCCACTGAGAATGGCCTAAGCATTGAGGATACGGCTATTAAGCATTTAGGATGCATTAGTGTTACAATTTCAAAGAAAAATACAATACGTAGGAGAAAATATCAAACTTTCTTTATAACTATAACTTTTATTTAAATAATGATTCAATATCACAAATATATATTTGGCCAATGACAAATAACTTCCTAGAAGATGAGGTAGATTGATAGTATGAAACTGTACAAAACTGGAGGTAAAATTGACATAACCAAATATAAATTTTCTTTCATCCATATATAGCTAAGTACCTTTCAAACTTTTTAACCTGGAATGAACAGTTGATAGAAACCTCTTGCCTGTTTTTCTTGTCCATGAGCATTATATATCATACTTTACGAACCGATGCATTCTCTTTTATCTACAAATAACTTTAGCAGATTGCCATTCTGCACTCTAAATCTAACTATAAATATTGTTTGTGCTTTATGAATCTCTAAGTGCATTCTCTCTGTACTTCTCAACGATCCAGATTTTGTATGGTCTGATGTTCATATTTAGTACAGTGTTAATCTGTGTTTCATGACAATGCAGTTCGTTTTTAATCCACGAAGGAGTCTGCAGGTTTCACTGCCCGTTGTCAACATATAGATGACCTCTAATTGGATACAAATATGACAATGGAGTTAGTAAAGCATAAAAACATGAAGATATTTGTGTTGTATGTTAGGCACCCCATTAGAAATTATTGTATGTATCTGATGCCTCCCACAAATCAAAGAAAAAGAATTGGATCTGATGAATGCATTCACGCCTATAAATATGAAAAACTATCCGACCATTAGGAATACTCACTGTCATGCTGGCTAGACCCTTAGCTCCTGCCAAACACCAGAACCTGGTCTGCTCACCAGCAAGAATGCCAGCATTTGCCATGCATGGTGCCACCTTGGTAGACTACTATACTCTCCATGCATGTAGAAATTTCTTCATTCTTTGTCAGAAATTCATGCCCTTCCTTATGAAGCAAGGCATCACATCTTTAATAAATATACATCTCTGGCCCTTCATCCCAGGATTGATCACCCTATGGTAGCCGTACGTTAGATGATTTAGTTGCACTCCTTGCCTACTTGCTTGGGTCTGTGCCTGTCGGAGAGCAGTAGGAAAGGAATCAAGTCTGTCCTAGCACTGAATCTCCTGGATCATACCCGATGACATAGTCCAATGTGTTCACATTTTTTGGTTCTCCACATCCTGATACCACCCCTCTATACATCACTGCAGCTCTGCCTTTCCTCTGATCAGATCTTTTATACTCAATCGTCGTGATCGATCTTTAATAGAGCCTGTATACTCAATAACTATGGTAGAAAGTTCTGTTTTACTGGTCAGTTCATCGACTCCAATTCACAGCACCTACCACCAAAGGCTTTTGATTTCTTTTGATGCAAATTTTCTTACTTGTTTATTCAAGATCTAACGCAGTACGAATTAACCTCAACAACTTTAGTTAGCACAGGTCCTTGTCATGCCTTGTGTCTGCCACCCACATGGTGTACAGGCTTGCCATTCGTGATGGTTTGTCATTCTTCTGAAGTCAGGGGTGCATCTCGGACCCATGAAAACTGAATCCCTGACTTGCTGATGTAAACCGTGTCTAGTCTAGCTGCGATTAAGAAAAAACAATCAACCTCAAAAAAGAAAAATATTTGTCCATGCTAGTCTTGGCGTATATACAATAATAGGGGGAATTGAAATATTAACCTTACGTGATCACCCGATCTCCAGGCATCTATCTTGTGTCTATGCAGTTCTTAATCACAACTCCATGTTTTGTTTTCTTGCACAACAATAATTAATGTTGCGGCAATTCTACTTTGACTTTTCTAAAGCAATGTTTTTTTAGCAACCTAGATCAGGTCCTGCAAATACGATTCACCAATCGTGATTTCCTTGTTTAGTTATTCGTATGCAGCCTGGAGGGCACCAGTTTAATGTTACTCAACTTGTACTGATTGGAAGGGGTTTCCTACATACCTTTGGCGTGCATCCAGGGTCTGCAATATTGATTCTCTGATCGAATTCTTCCAGTCCTCCTCCTTCGGTCCCTAATTCCTATGTCTGTTTTCTGTCCTCGCCTTATGATACCCTGAACAGAACAACAGATCAGTGGCCGCACGATTTGAATCAGGTCCGGCTAATTAAGGTGACATTTAGGGCTCGAAAATTCTTTATCCCTTTAGTTAAAACAGATGTCACAAATCGAAGATGAAAACAAAGCAATAGACTCTTATACTACATTGCCATCCTACATGCCTTTTTCTTCAATTTAACTTGGACGACCAGTCTTTTTCTTAGCCGGCGCATATCATCTTCAATCCACCTGCTAGTCCCATACCTAGAGATCTTGATTTTGTTGAGTTTCTGATTGAAGGACGACCACATAATATTAGCAACATCTTTTTGTTGCCGGTGACCAATTTGATTGGAGCGCCGCTACTCCAACCAGATGAGAAAATTGGCCGTAGACACATATATGGAGAAGGAGTTGAGATATTGATTGGAGCAATACGTATGGGATTAGTTCAGTCAAAAATACGAATGGGATTATATCAGGTGACGATGTTGCGATCCTTTTGCTGACTCACGATAACGTAATTAGGAGTCTAGAGATACAAACCTTTACAATGCAGTCTTTTCCTTTATCTCGTTCCATAAATACTCTAACTATTATGTTTATAATGGCAGTAGGATCCAATGGCTACCTATGCCCAACATTATTTTTTAACGGTCAGATGTTTTGCTTTTTTGTGAGAATTTATAGGATTTTCCTCCGATTAATATGGAGGCCTCAAATGGAGCCTCCAATTAGTATATATAAGATAACACCTCATGGGCAGTGGTAGGCAACAACCAGGAAGGGTAACGCTACAGATGGACATAGGATGACCTTTCTCCCTATGACCCTATGGCTAACCATAATAAGCACTTAATAAGCACTGCAGTAGGAAATGGAGGCAATGGGAATTGTAAGTCCACAACATACCACAAGTACACTAACTGTGCTTGTCCGTATTTTACAACGCCTCTGAGATAATGGCACGGCCAAGTCTTTCAAAAATCAAGCTAGTGCTACATATGATATGCATAAGTGAGGGATGGGCAGTGTCATGCGATGAACGCAGTCATCATTCATTTATGTCTTCTTGGACGTCGAGGACACCACGCTTCATGATCGTTGTCATACGTGACCATGCCACTCAGCAGAAGCAATATCGTGTCCAGAGAAAATTAGAACCGACCAGGTGCAGTGTTTCCCTACAAGTGTATCGCTTAAACAATCACTGCTACAATTCGAGCCTGCAATATCATAGCCCATTTTCTAGTAATAGCGGGCATCCAAAAAAATAATGTTGCAAGGTCACATTGCTGACGTCATCAGGGTGCAATGCTATTGCAGGGGTCACTACAATACCGGGCAGTGATGACATCAGCGACGGCAACGCTATTGAAAATGGGGGTCCTCCAGTAATAGTGGGCGGTGGTGACATCATCCGTCGGCCATTATTACAGGATCATCCTGTAATATCGGCCCCTTGGTGACGTCACTGTGGCCTGATATTATAGTGAGTCGGTAATATCAGCTGTTGTATGACATCTCTGTGTCCGTTATTCCAGAGTCCCTGTAATATCATCACACCGATGACGTCATCTTGCCCTATATTGCTGCTGACAATATATAAATTCGTCACGATAGGAGTTCTGTTTCGCGAGCTTTCAGACACTGTGTCCGTACGGAGAGCAGAAAAATCCAAAAAAGAAGGGGGCAAGATTTTGAATATGTTTTTTTTTTGCAAGGAATTTGTTCTAGGATGTAAATCCAAGTTGTGGCATGTATTTTTTTGTGTGTGTTTGACCATAGTTTTAGCCTCTTATTTGGTGGTTACATTTCCTAGGGTTTGGATCCAGTTCTTTACCTAAAAATGTCATGGTTAGTGCTCCCCATGCCTCTCATAGGTTGTTTATTAGTTAAACTTATCCTCTCCATGCCTCTTATAGGTATATTTATGTTTTTATATATAGGGATCTAGTTTTGGATCTAGGTTATATTCATAAATCTAGTTTTTTAATAAAGATTTATGTCATCACATATAACTATAGTATGTGATATAGAATTTAGCTTATAATTAATATTCTTTTATCTAGATTTTATTATTAACTTTTATCTAGCATTTAATTTAGCTTTGAATTTTTCCTTTTAGCATATAATTATTTTTTTCAATTTTAATTATTATTCAATTCTTTATTTATGATACATATATAGAAGATATAGAAGATCGATCTTGGATGTACACTGGTAGGGGAGGAGTTGCTATTTTATATTTCCAAAAGGTTACGGGATTCGGTGAAGCCTTGAATTGTTGAAGTAGCAAAGCAACACGCTAGAAGTAAGGGTACACGATATATCTATTGTTCTTGTACCCAGTGCAAGAATCAGTTTATGTTTGAGACATCTGAGACTATCCATGAGCACTTGTTGGAGAAAGAATTTGTGTCCGGATCGGCAAGGATTGTCTCCATGGTTCTGAGGTCTCTCTGTATTTAAATATGGGCGCCATGGAGGCAGCCACACAGGGAAGGCATCTCCGTGGGTCAGCAGAACGTACGCATCTGCCTGCACACACTATATGCTTGGATAATCATACATATGACATATCTAGCTCGCGCCTATGTCATGCATAAAGACAGGTACAGTATGACATGCATAGAGAGAGGCACGTATGACGCATTGTGTTGCTTGGATAATCGTAAACATGTGATGATCGAGATGCGTGGGCGCCGAATAGCCATTCTCTCTATCGTTATAAGAGACGGTGCATGCAGTTGGAATTGGAGGAAACAGGAATTTCATACCTACAGCAGTTCACGGATTGACCGTGTCAAGATTCTACAATGCAATGGACATCATCACACAGCATGAATCAAGCTTCGTCTTAGATTAAAAATTCAAAAGATTAGTGTCATGCGACAAACATACTGTCGTCCACCCTGCCATGCCTTGACAAGTGCTAGCGGATTCCATGGTGGGCTGGACCATGTTTAGAAGAGTACAATTTTTTGCAGGTTCCTCACCCAGCATCTGCGTAGTTCGAAACGATTGGAAAAATTGTTTGCACCATCACCCTGCGGGCCACACCTTTTCTGAGTAAAAAAATATACAATGATAGTTGAACAATTGAGGGCCGATTTAAAAGCAATCAAGATCAAAGCAGTGCTGCGGTTGCACCGAGCATGTCCAATCTGATGCGCTTGGTGTGTTCGTTTCCTAGGGTCTAAATTTTATAGCTGTCACATCAAAAAGAATCTTACTATTTAAGAGTACTAAATAAAGTTCAATTATAAAATAAATTACAGGTCCCTAGACTAATTTACGAGACGAATCTAATGAGGTTAATTAAGTCATGATTAAAAGACGGTTACTTTAGCATCACTTTAGCAAAACCTAAATTAATTAAGTTCATTAGATTCATCTCGAAAATTAGCACTAATCTGTCGATAGGGTTTTGTCATTAAATTGATCGAAATATTCATAAATAATAAGATTCTCTTTGATGTGACAGTGCTAAATTTTAGAGGGCAGGAAACGAACAGGGCCTTAGACAGAAACACAACCGTAGGGCGCCAGTAGCATGTATTGACGCCCGTGTGGCTATTATTGTCGTTATGGGGAGTCCCTAGTCGGGGCAATTCATGATTTGCCCCTATACCAAATGGGACTTATAAAATTGCCCCTATACCAAAAATTTTTGATTTGTTATCCAAGATGTCCACAAAAACTTTATGATTTGCCCTTAAGAGGCTACAATACCCCTTCAAAATAGAAGGGGCATGCCACATCACCTTTTCTAGCATATTTTTTTGCCACCTGTACCTTTGTGACATGTAGACATACACGAAAAGACTAAATTGCCCTTGCCCTTCTCCAACATCTAGGTGTAAATTTAGATTCAAATTAAGATTTATTTTTAAATTCATATTCAAATTTCAAATTGTTAGATTCAAAATTCAAATTTGAACTTCGAATTAAATTCAAATTCAAACAACTTCGAATTTCAAATTCACATTCGAATTTTGAATTTCAGATTCAAAATCCAAATTCAAATTTCGATTTCGAAATTCAAATTCTTAGATTCGTATTTCTATTCAATTTAAAATGTGAATTCAAATTTTGAAATTATAATGGGAATTCAAATTTCGAATTCGAATATCAGATTCGAAATTCAAATTCACATTTCAGATTCAAAATTCGATTTCCAATTTCAGATTCGAAATTCAAATTCAAAATTCAAAATTTAAATTCCAATTTAAATTCGAGTTCTAATTTCAAATCTAAAAATTCGAAATCGAAATTTGAATTTGAATTTGGAATCTGGTGAAATTCGAATTTGAATTTGCAATTCCATCAAAATTTGAATTTATCTTGACACGTGCCGAATTTATCAAAATAAGAGACTAGTTCGATCGGGGTAAAAAGGTAACTTCACACGTTCTTGCCACGTCATTAGAAAAAAAAGCTGATGTGGCAGGTAGATGGCCAATTCATAAAGATTTTCAGGAACTTTGGGTAAAAAATCAAGAAATTTCTGGTATAGGGACAATTTTATAAGTCCCATTTGGTAGGAGGGTAAATGATGAATTGCCCCGTGCCTAGTCATGTCACGACATTTTTTGCTCCTGCTAAAACTCATCAATCCATATGTAGAGGCTTTGGTAGTATAATTCATCAACTTAGCGATGACACCACAACTTTGGTAGTATAATTCGCTAGCTTCAAAATGTATGGTGTCTCGGTCATTGCAATGTAGAGGCTTAAAAAACCCAACCAAAAGAATATAGCTAGAAGAATGCATTGCGACCCATCAATTTACAGATACAGCAAAACGGCACTCGTAGCGGTGGGGCTGAAATCGGCCTAGCGGCATGGCCGAAAGTGGGCCGCCGCTACAGTGTCTGGGCCGGCCACCTGGAAATGCTAGCCGCCGCTATAGAGGACTTATAGCGGCGGTTGTCTTTTCCAACCGCCGCTAAAGTGGGCTAGCATTTATACCGGCGGTTGACATTGTCATCTCGCCGTTACTAAAGTTTTTTAGAGGCGGTGGACAATTCCAACCGCCGGTACAAATTCCCGGGTATAATACACGGGTTCGGACAGCACAGTGAGCTTCTCCACTGTTGGCGGTCCGAAAATTAGGGCAAAAATCGAAAAACAAGGGGGGAGGTTTTGAGTTCGTTTTTCTAGGATAGATCTGTTCCCTAGGGTAAGGGGAATCTATCCCATGTACTATTTCTAGTTATCATGTTGGAATCTAGTAGAATTTTGGCTTTGTAATTTACTTTGAATTTTATGCCCATTTGTCACAAATCTTTAGATTTGTAGAGCAATGGTTGGTTTTTGTGCATCTATTTGTATCTCTAGGCTTCTTCATGGAGAAAAATTATATATCTAGGTTTCTCATGATAGATGCATAGAGAGTTAGGTTAGGTAAAGGAGGAAATTTATTTTTTTCGTTAAATAATTTATGTATCTAGTTGGTCACTTTATTTGTAGCTCACAAAACTTGATCCTACGAGATATATTGTTCCATGTTTGTTGAAGTGATTATTATTTTTTATGTGTAGTGTTTAAGGTATGGATAAATCTTGGATGTATGAGGCATCAAGAACGGGAAGTTATTTTCGAGGGCAAGTCAAGGCATTTGTCACGAAGGCCGCACAACATGCTAAGCGAGAAGGAAGGGATGAAATACATTGTCCGTGTCGTGATTGCAAAAATGAGAAAATGTGGAAAGATATGGTTATAATCAATTCACACATAATAACGACCACATGTCTTCCAACAGAGCAATGTGTCCTTCTATGTAGCACAATAATCTTCCTCATCTCTGCATGCAACAATTGTTCACACTATCTAATTAATGCAGTGGTTAGCAATTGGCATAGGACATGCATAGGAGAGAGCAACAACCAACAAAGTGTTTCGGGACAGTTTCCAGTACTAATTAAATGGACGTTTAATTGATACATTTGTTTTCTTTTGGTCGTTAGACCTAAGGTAAATATGCACTATATAAGGGGAAGGAGGGAGTAGCGTTTAAATTTTGGGACAAGAGGGTGCCAGAAAAGTTAGAAGGTAAACTAGAATGGTGATTCACCCGGTGATGTTATACTGTGCCAAATGTTGGCCTACAAAAAGGTGACATCTCCAACATAAGAAGCTGAGTGTACAGATACATATATTGCATTGGTTTTGCGGGCTAATTCAAAGGGATCAAATTCAGAATGAAGATATTCAGGGTACACATGTTTAATACTAGTGGAAGAGACATTGGTTCGCCGTCAGCAGAAATTGGTTTGGACATGTGAAACACACAGGCCTTCGAAGGCACCGTTCGTGTAATGGGGTTCTAAAGCGACAGGATAATGCTAATAGAGTTTGAGGTCGATATAAAACTACTCAAATTCGCTCCTACAATAGCGGGGAAAAACGTGCTACAGTATCAGCATCTCGACCGATACTGGACACACATTATTACATATGAGGCAACACCAACATCGGACAAACCGCCCGATACTAATGAGTTTACAAAAAAATAAAAAACTAAACACGTGGCAATGGGGCCGGCTTAGGCCCAGCCTACCGACAGCCCACCGTCCGCTCTACACCACCTAGCAGCACCCGGGCAGCGCTCGCGTGTCAACGGAGCGCCGCCTCCGCTGTGCAAACTGGAGGAGCCCGCGTGTCCTGCCAAAGAGGCGGATCCTGCATGTCAATGTAGCGTCGCCGCCGCTGCACAAATCGGAGGAGGGTTGGCGGCAAGTCTCCTCCTCGCCGAATCCATCGCGAGTCGGGGGTTGGAGCAGCGGCGGCTCCCATCCTCACTAGATCTGCCACCAGCCGGAGCTGAGGAGGTCACCGGATCTTCCGCTGGCCAGAGGTGGCGAGGAGCCGCGCCGGCGCGTCGGCGGTGGGGAGTAGCGGCGGCGGATCCATCGCGACTCGGGGGCGCGTCAGGGAGCAGCAGAGAGGCGCCGTGCAGGCGGGACTTAGCATGAGGAAGAGACTTTGGGAAGTTAGGGTTTGTTGGAAATGGTGCCTTCTATACTATACTTGTTTATATGGGCTTTAGGGTTTAGTTTGGTGGGCTTTATGGGCCAGACTTTTAGTGTCGGGTAGGTGACGACATTGGCCCGATATTAAAAGGCCTTCTTTAATAGGGGTCCATGATGATGTCAACAATACCCGATACTATTAGGAAACCTCTGTTTTAGTATCGATGGTCTCGCTGACGTCATATGTGCCCGCTATTGCCGTGAATTACACAATACCGTTGCCGTCTCGATGAGACGTCAACAACTTAGCCCTGTAATAGCGTTTTTTGGGTTGCCCGCTATTACTTGAAAATGACCCATGATATTGTTGGCTTCTTTTGTAGTAGTGTAACCTTCTTGGGATGATTAAGTAAAGGGAAACCTGAAGGAGTGGAATACCTTCAAGGAGTCGGTTATGGATAGGGGCACTTGGAAGGTAGCAATCAATGTGTTAGAACCATGAATTTTTTTCTCTACTCTCTAACCCTAGTTCTGCCCTTTTTGTCTTGGATCCTACGGTGTGTCATCTCTAGCCTACTCCAACTTACTTTGGACAGAATGTTTGTTGTTCATGTTATATGTTTCATAGAGTTATTCTAAATTTAGTGGTTCGTGTGTAAAAGTTTTCCATCAAATTATTCTATATAGTGGTCCGTGTGCGTAAGTTTTAGTGCGGTAAGAAAATGTTGGAGGACTAGGTCCACACTCCACATATATGCACTATCCACCCCCTCCCCCATCCTTTCCCAGTGATCTTTTTTTACATTTCACATCAATTAATAAATTAAAGAGTAACTGAAAACCAGATATGTACAAAAAAAAGGCAAAACAGTTAAAAGGGGAACAATGGGAAGAAGAAGAAGAAGCAAAATATTGGACGTGGTCGTCCTAGTTTAAATATTGTGAACATGCTTTCTTGTTTTGCTTTATATGGATATGCATGGAGAGATCTCTAGAGAAAAAATTGGTGATATGAATCTTTATTGTCATTGAAGCGATGATGAAGTCATTGTCCAGTGCTACTGCAAACTTGTGTTTGAGCCAATAACTGTCTCTAGGGGATTTAGCCATCCTGGTATATGAATGCCAAAAGAATGAAAGTAGTTCTCACCAATCATATAACTTTTGGTGCATTTGAGCATTATATGATTCAAGCTGCATATTTCTTCTCCTTGATAGTTCTCTACAGGGGCAAAGCCAGAAGTCGATCTCGTCAGGGTCATCGGGGTCGGCCTCCACTAATCTTGCCAGAAATCGTCGAAAATCCCTGATCTTTCCACTCATCTTGCTGGAAATCTTCGGAGTCGACCGACCCTGACACCTACATGTAGCTTCGCCCCTGGTTCTCTAGTATTTAGCCTATAGTTTGAGTTGAAGGAGAAAAAAACTATCTGTTTACAAACTCTTGATGTCCTAATGATATTTTCCCATTTTGCTGCTCCACCTATCTTGATTTCAAGTCCATCCATTTGTCTGCACAAGGCACCTGAGAGCCCATATATACCAGGCATGTGCCGTGCTATTTGTTGATCCTTGATTTTCCCATAGCTGATTGAGGAAGAGGGACAGCCAGACATTTCAGATGCGAAAACTTGCATTTGAATGGTCTTTAAATCAAAAATTAAAAGTGCGTGTGCTACCCTACCCAAGTGTCATGCTGTTAATAATTATTCTCTTCATATAAATAATTTCGGCTCAAGAATTATGGAGACAAAATGTTTGAATCAAATTTTTGTGCTGAAGTTCCATTTGAATTTGACATGAAATAAGTTAAACAATTCACAAAATGATTTGGTATGGCGTTTTGGAACGTTTTCCTGATTCCACTCTGGAACGAAGCCACAGGATGCGCAGAACAGCGAGGAAACCGGTCCATCCGGACAAGCTGCGAAGGCCACTGCTTTTCTTCCTCCTAGCAACCATTCAGAGGTGATGCCATGGATGCCGTGTCAGCGTCACCGGGCCGGAATGCGAGCGCTCCAGCCGAGCCAGAATGCCGCGCCGCACCGCGCCCGAACGCGCCTCAACCAGGGAATCTTTTGGATCCGCGACGTGACTGCATCTCCCTATTTACCCTTTGCCAAGAAGGTTAGTGGATGACTTGGATCATCCACGCCGCCGCTCTAGCTAGGCATGAACACCGAGGGAAAGATCGTCTTCGAGCTGCAACCAGCACTGCTTCCCTTGCACCGCCAGGCTGTGGGAAAGGATCCCCAAACCTTTGATCCCGCCGCCGATGCCAAGATAGAAGATCGACCCCGGTTAGAAGCCAGCCCGCTCGCGTTTGCTTAACTGCCCTGAGTTGTGCGGTCCTGATCCTGTTGTCAAGCAAGACGAGGAGGAGCTCGATGTCCGCTGTCCTGACCACCTATTCTTCCCTGATTTCAACTTCTCTAGTGAGCCGGACGTCGACTCGACTCCGTCGTTCTCTCATCATGCTCATCTGCTCTATCCCTTGTCTTGATCCAGATCGCTACCGTCTCGCAGGAGCTCATGAACCGAGCAGATGCCAGCTGCCTGGTCACCGCGGTACATGGATAGCTAGTGGATGAACTGGAGCAACTCAAGAGTGTGAACCTCATCGTTTATAGTTTCCTAGAGAGTTTCGCCCCAAGACTACGATCAGTCCATGACCCACCATCGTTTGCCGCCCCTTAGTGCCTAATTTTGGCCGCGGATCTTGCCCAAGACCTATGGAATGTCATGGACGCCAATAGATGCATAGACAAGTACAAGCGAGACTTTTGAATAAGTTCGTCTTATTCAAAAAAAATTAAAAATTATCAAATATGTTATTGTAATATATTTAATCACTAAAGAAAGTTGAAATACGCCCTATAGTCTTATATATTTGAAAAATATTTTGAATAAGACGAATGATCAAACGTAATGAAAAAAAGACAACGGTGTCAACAATTTAAAAACGGAGGGAGTACATGTTAGTTACTTGGATATTTTCAGTCAATAAGGATCAGTTTTTTCTCAGGAATCGTTCTGTCTAGTGGCCGTTTCTAGTACTCGTAATTCAGAGCTTGATGCCTTGGAGTGTATTGCCACTCACAAGCTATTGGAAGAGAGCCATTCTTGTTTGCTGCTTGGTTATGATCAGTTTAATGCTTGGATCAGGATTTGTTTAAAAAATACAGTGTGTGTTTAGTATGTTTGTGAGACTACGTCGTGAAGGTGTGCTATCGGACCATACCGTGCTGCCTTTGTCATATTTGCTGGCTACGCCCAGTTTAAAGTGAGTCAAACATAGCAAGAAGTAGGTGTCGTATTTCCATTTCTTTGTCGAGAAATTTCTTCTCATGTGTTTAATCTTCAGAAATTCTTAGTTAAAGTCTCGAGTCTTAGGAAAAGCCAACTCGAGTTACTTTGCCTTCATATAAAGAAGTGCCCAAAGGGCAAGTATGAAGGAGATTGAAGAAGAAAGAAGGGTTGCCCAATAGTGAGAAAAATGAAGAGACCAAGACGAAGGGTGACTCAATATTCTCAATGAAGAGACAAGAGAAGAACAAGGCTCGCAATTGTAAACTAAAATGGGCATTCCTACGCAAACCAATACATAAGATCCATGAAAGTATGCATTTAGAGAGTGTGAAGTTATGGCAATGCATACTTGACGTGTTCTAGAATATTTGGGAAAACACAAGAGATAAGATATTTGCCATAGAAGAGTCTAAAACTATTTCTTCATGGCAAAGTAAAGAATAGTCTAGAAACTTGATATTTATGTATGACAAGAAATATCTATATATTAGGATAAGGATGAGTATATTCTAGAGCTACATATTTTAGTTAGAAGAGTGTGGAATGTTGCCATTGTGGCAACATTCTAAAGACCATGTACAAGTATAAATAGGGGTGCCTCCCCTCCCCTAAGGGGCCATGACTCAAGGTGCCATTTGAGTTCTTGATAGCATGGCAAGGATGCCATGGGGTGCTAGTGTGTAGGTGTCATGGTGTGCCATAGGTGAGTGTATACCATGTACCTAGTTTATGTTATGAATAAAGGTTGAGCTCTGTTGTAGAGAGTTGGTATCCCAAATTAGTTGAGTAAGGTGAAGGTATACTCGGTACAAATAGAAGGTTGAGTTTGGGTCCACGGAAGAAGTGGTATCACACCAGTTTGATATCATTTCGTGAAGTTGGTGTCAGCCTAGGGAACATCGAATTTTCCCAACAATTGGTATCGGAGCAGGAGCGATCCGAGACTGCCACTAGATCGAGGAGTCTGTTGTAAGTGCGGGCACTTACATTGGCCGGTGCAGTCGGTAAGCACAGGGTTCTGACATTGCTTGGTGTGGTGTCGAGCGGCGCTAGAGGAGAGTCTACCAAAGATCTCAGTTTCGGATCTGTGAAGAACACCTGGTTTGGGACCAAGTGTAGTTGACATCGGGCGTCGGTGGAGATGACAGATTTCTTGAGTGCATGCAGTGGCATGAAGAAGCTCAATAGCCATAACTACGGTTATTAGAGGACCTGCATAGAGTCATACCTGCAAGGGCAGGATATATGGGAGGTCGTTTTAGGCACCGCGACGGATCCTCCGGCGAGGGAGAGTTCCTTGAGGAAGTGGCGAATCAAGGCAGACAAAGCGATGTTTGTCTTGAAGACGACGATCAAGGAGGACCTAGTGCAGCATATTCGAGATGCAAAGATGCTGAGGGAGGCATGGGAGACACTCGGCGAAGCTGTTTTGCAAGAGGAATGAGGCACGACTCCAGCTCTTGGAAAATGAGCTTGCAGGTATCTAACAAGGCACTTATTAGTCAATACTTTACAAAGGGAAGAATATTTGCCGTGAGATACCTCAGCTTGATCGGAGGAGAAGGTCGGTGAGGCTCGGATGAAGAGGAATAAACATCCATGGCTTTAGACCTGAGTACAATTGGTTTATTGCTACGGTAAGGGGCTGGCCAACGCAGCCACCCCTAGTGGAGTTGGAGAGTTTGTTTGCTAATCAACAGGCACTAGCCAAGGAAATGGGCAGCATCACCTTGAAAGAAAGAGATGAAGAGGAGGCGCTCTCCACCAAGAAAAAGGGTCCCTCAAGAGGCCAAAGAGAGGCGAAGGAGTGGACAAGAGGTGGTAGATGTTGCCCAATGGAAAGTAGACATTCGGAGGGAGCTCAACTAGATAGTGAAGAGGAAGATCAATAAGATTTGATAGAGAGAAGAAGAAAGAGAGGAGAGTGCTTCAAATGTGGCAAGAAAGGACATCTTGCTAGGAATTGTTGGAATGTCTCTCGAAGGAAATGTGGCTGCTACAAAGGACGTGGCACTAAGTGAGTGTCTTAGTGAAGAAGAACGGGATGCGGAGGTAGGCCTCACAGTTGACGATGATGAGGTTTACTTTGTGAAGGATTTGACTGCAAGTGACACTCCATCGTCTGACCAATATGAAGATGATGAAGACAAAGAATAGTGGGACATGGAGGAAGGCTTCTCCACCGAGGTGAGAGACCCAAATATTTCTAGTTCCTAGTATTTGTGAATTTTAGATATGAAGACTTGGAGGCTCCACCCAACGAAGATGAGGATATTGAGAATGAGGAGATAGAGCCTTTATTGATGGAGGAGAATGATGAGGTTATTCAAGGAGCTCATGAAGATACACAAGGGCATTCTACGAGTGAAGAAGGCACAAGAAACAAGTGACAGGAATTGGAGAATGAGAAAGAAACCAAGTTAAAGGTATGTCACTACTACACCTCCTCGAGTTATTTTGCCTTCATATAAAGAAGTGGCCAAAGGGCAAGTATGGAGGAGATCGAAGAAGAAAGAAGGGTTTCCCAATAGTGAGAAAAATGAAGAGACCAAGATGAAGGGCGAGTCAACATTCTCAATGAAGAGACAAGAGAAGAAGAAGGCTTGCAATGGTAGAGCACAGAAGATCCAAGAAAGTATGCATTGACAGCGAGTGTTAACTTATGGCAATGCATACTTGGAGTATTATAGAATATTTGGGAAAACACAAGAGAGAAGATATTTGCCATGGAAGAGTCTAGAACTATTTCTTCATGGTAAAGTAAAGAGTAGTCTAGAAACTAGATATTTATGTATGGTAAGAAATATCTAGATATTAGAATAAGGATGATAATATTCTAGAGCTAGATATTTTAGTTAGCAGAGTGTGGAATGTGGCAACATTGTAAAGACCGTGTACAGGTATAAATAGGGGTGCCTCCCCTTCCCTACGGGGCCATGACTCAAGGTGGCATTTGAGTTCTTGGTAGCATGGCAAGGATGCCATGGGATGCTAGTGTGTAGGTGTCATTGTGTGTCACATGTGGCCACCTACAGTGAGTGTATACCTTGTACCTAGTTTATGTTATGAATAAAGGTCGAGCTCTTTTGTAGAGAGTTGATCTCCCAAATTAGTTGACTAAGGTGAAGGTCTCCTCGGTATAGATAGAAGGTTGGGTTTGGGTCCACAGAAGAAGTGGTATCACACCAGTTTGATACCATTTCTGCGAAGTCGCTGTCAGCCTAGGGAACATCAATTTTTCCCAACAAGTTAGTTGTTTGCTTATGCTAGATTCTTGTTCCACCTTCATTGGCCCACGTGCAATGTGGGTGTACCTGGATGATGAATGACGATGTTCTACTGGAGAATGATAATTTTGATGAGCTCTCGATCTTGTCTTTTATCCTCTTTTATGGTTATTTGATATACAATTGTCACACTCATGGGAATGACATTGAGGTATAATGGAACAATTGTCACCTTTGGCGAGAAAGGGACCTGTCACAATCAAGACCCTAAATTGCAAAGGCGATAGAGTTCCTATAAGGCCATCACGAGGCTGCACATGTAGGTTCTACCTAAATTGATTTACGTTCCTTGCCAGAAATTGCAAGGCTATCATCTTCCCAACCTGCTCTGCCCTCATGTATCTTGTTAAAAAAATCATGGCTCTGTGGTTAACATGGCCCCCATGCCCTAATCACTTGATTTCGTTCATTGACATGATAATATCTGATGGGCATCCTCTTTCAAGTATCATGGGAAAGAAAATCAACATCATAAATGGCTTCATCAGTAGATTCAACATTCTCTATTTCATTACATTCTCTAACAGGGGACAAAGAGGAAGGTTCTGTGCTTGGCATCTCAATCTCGGGCTGATTGATTATTCTCCCAGGTTATGTGGTTGCCACCTATAGTTCAACAGATTGGAGTACATTATCGTCATGTGGCTGCACTTGCAACACTATGTAAAAGCATCACAAAAGTGACACCATGATTGGTGACACATCTTAACCGACGCTTCATGATTGTCTTAATAGTGACGCTTGTTCTCTGGAAGCGTCACCAATTTTAAACAAACCCATGGTGACACGTCACCAATAACACTTGTTTCGTGACGTCTCATTACAATGCATCACTATTTCATTCTATGATATCTATGACACATTTAGACGACCACGTCACCATATATATAAGGACTACATTGATGACACTTATCTAATGGACGCGTCACCATTGATGTGGAAGTTAGTGGTGACACAATTCAACCCAACGGGTCACTAATTTTTTCAGTTAATTATTGTAATATTTGGAGAAAATAAGGATTTGGAAAACAAAAAAGAAAAAGAAAATCCACCGGAGTGGCTGCGACTGCACGTGCCTTTGCATCCGCTGTTGGCCGCATGTGCCTCCACCTCCGCGTCGACTGCCAGCTGCGCTTCCCTCTACCTTCCCACCCTACCGCGTGCCTCTGGCTCTGCCCCACTACCGCCTCCCCTTCATCTTCCGCGCCGAGCACCATCAACGTTGCATCTGTACCTGCCGCGTGCGCCTGTGCCTCCCCTATCGGACGCGTTTCGCTTGCACCGCCACCTCCGACTTCATCTTCCATACCGCGTGCTGGGTGTCGGCGTGCCACCGCCTCTCCCTCCCTCTGCTGGCCACGTCTCCGGCCACTTCCCACAGCACCATCGAGCCACCGAGCTAGAACCTAACAATCTGTTCGACGTGGTGAGCTCCTGAGCCCTTCATGCATTTCTTCCCTTCTTGCTATGATGTATTCCTTTCGTGCCCATAGTATGTTCAACGAAATGCCACAATTTGAGTTTCCTACATTTCTTCCCATCACAATGGTATTTCTTGATGCAGTCATGGTTGGCCATATTGGTGTCTCGCTATAACAATAACTCACTGTAGCCACGCAGCCCAAAACTATATAGCCACGGCAAACAAAATCGACCGTGGCTATAATTGGGTGCGGGCTATTGTGCCCTTGGACCGTGGCTATAGAGGCCACTATAGCCACGTTGGTTTGAACCGTGGCTATAGTGGCCTCCACCAATAGCCACTGTCCACGTCACCAACCGTGGCTATAGTTTCTTCTATAGCCACGGTTGAAGAAGTGGACCGTGGCTATTGTTTTGTACAGTATAAAAGGTCGCGTTCGGACCGAACAGGAGCTCAGTCCGGGGGAAGGTTTTGATCTCGTTTTTTTTTTGCAGAAATTTGTTCTCCATGGTAAGGAAAACTCATCCCATGTATTATTTGTTGCTATAATGTTATAATCATGGAGAATTTTGGATTACCATTTGACGCATTAATGTCTCTTGGAAGCGTCACTAAAAGCCTTTTTTTACATAGTGCATCTCAATGAAGAGAGAACTGATTTGATTCTTAGCTTGGTAGTCAATACAAATTGGTTGTGGACCTTCCTTTCCTCTCTTTGCAGCCCTTTCCCAGAGAGATTTCAAATCAATTGATTTATGTCATGTTCCAGGACTCTACAAATAAAAATAGATAGAGTTGTAACGATTTACCACTAAAGGCTAAATAAGTGTAAGGATATCATAATACAATTTCACGCACCACCCAGCAGACTTCCAAGTCGCCATGCTGCAGCGGTTGTTCTAGTGTTCGACGCCTTCAATGATCCAACAATTTGTGACTATGTCCTTTCTCTCATCGGCCTCAGGCGCTGATCGTCTAGGTTTCGAGAATTAGGACTTCGGGGTCTTGGAGTCAAAGCGTCGAGCAACACGAGTGGAGGACAAATGAGACACATAAATGCATTAGGCTCCACCCATATACAAAAATTTTGAATAAAATAAATGGTCAAAGTTGATTTCAAAATGTGAAATGACACTTTCAATGACGGAGGAAGTACTACATTGATTACTACCACATTTAAGAAAGTTTATAATTACCCATACCCAAACCGCACCCGTGACACTACCAGACACAATACAACCGTGTTTGCAGCCTTGCAGTAGACAGCACAATTAAATTAGAGTTCAAAGACCATTGCCAGCTACGCCATTTTCTACCAGACGCGGCATAGCACACGTGTTTTCGTAGTTACATTAATGTATGAGATACCAGTTGTTACACAATAAATTAGAACCGAAGCTGGCCAGCCTGGCGTTTCAACTACTCCAATGTGGTTGTGAAAACGAGCTGTCACTTTATTCATGCATCAATAATCTACTAGCTGGATGAGTACGCTACCGAAGTTTGTGAAAATGTCATGGATGGAGTAGTTTGTATGTATGGGACCAAAGCTCATGCGGCCAACAACTCAAAATTTTTCGATTTGGCTGATGTGTACAAAAAAATGTCACTGAGGGAGTAGTTTAATTGTATGAGACCCCAAAGTTAATGTGCCCAAGAAAATGACACGGGTTGGGTCGTTTTTTACATGTAAGAATTGCTAAAAATCAAAGTCTGCAGGAAAAAGGTAGTAGGCTGCAAAACTTTGTGTGAGAACATGTAACACACTTGCTTTGCAGAGCGAGCATAGATCAGCTGGTACAGTTATGTTATTAGTGGTGGAACCAACCCATCAATGTTCTAGGCATGGTTGTTGCATATATATGACCATTAATTCTTTCAGTGAGAGACAACGTCTCCATCAATGGTGAGATGTCCATGGTGACTTTGTGATCAGTCGGCCCAGTCCTTCGGAGATGCTCATAGTGGTGTGGGTTTCTAAGGGTAAGTACTTTTGCATTTTTGTGTTCGTACTGTGTTATGTTAAAAAAAGATACTTGGGCCGTTGGGTTGCTTAGGGCATGTACAACAGTAATTAATGAACGGGCTCTTAAGCTGATGTGGCAGTGTATTTTTGCAATTAGCCCCTCTATCCCTTGAAGAGACGGCTAGGTGGGCTCTTGACGAAGAGATAGTCTCTATCACGTGTTACACGTGTTACGATGTAAGAGACAACTCTTAGCACCGTTGTACATATGAAGAGACAACTTATGTCATACAATCATTAATATATACATTTATTAAAAGACGGCATGTAGAATCTATCCTTTGTATGAATAGAGTTGTTTTATATCTTTTTGCTTGGATACATATGCCCAAGAGACCACAATAGACTCTCCTTTGTACCTGCCCTTATGAAATTGCGTTTGCATTAAACATTTATATGATTAAATCCATCCCTCCCCACTTCTCATCTTGAACCTTTCACAAGCGGGTCTATTACATTGATAATAGTATGAGGCACCAGCTGTTACGCAATAAATTCAAACAATTGTCGCGTGGTTCATGCATCAATAATCAGTTGGCTGAAGGAGCACGCTCAGCACATTTTGTAGCTATGTGGTGGTGGTCTTAGTTATCTTCTCCTTGTCCTGATGCTCACTCCACGCATGCTCAGCACATTTTGGAGTCGGAGTCGTCCATTCTATATTTTCATATGAGAGGCACCAACTCCTACAGAATTTAACAATCTAGCAAATGGATCAACAAGTTAATTTTTATTAATTCTAGGGCAGCAGACCCCAACCTCTTATTTCAACTACTTAAATTATACGTACATCTCGATCGAGGTGACTGTAACCTTTCCATAATTACAATTTCATATTCAATTACATGGACGATGCACAATTAATATATTTTTTATCTCGCTTGCGTTAGCAGCATCAGCAAGTAGTTAGCTCTCCACCACACAACAAATCGGGAGAAAGAAACAAGAGGTCAGATCCGGCCGGCACCACCGGCGGACCTCGCCCTTGGGTATTCCAAGACGGCTCTGGACTTCTTGGTGAACAAGGTCCAGACCGCCAACAAGGAGGAGGAGGAGCAGTCGCAGACGGTGCAGAGTGACTTGGAGTTCATCACTGACGAGTTCGAGGTGATGCATTCCTTCATCATCACACCGACGGGGAGCCGGAATCGGGTAGTTTTTTACATGTAAGAATTGCTAAAAATCAAAGTCTGTGCAGGAAAAAGGTAGTAGGCTGCAAAATATTGTGTGCGAGAACATGTAACACACTGGCTTTGCTGAGCGAGCATTGATCAGCTGGCACTCGGTTATGTTATTAGTGGTCAATGTTAGGAATAATGGGGAATTTTTTTTGATAGATAGAATAGCCCCAAAGGGGTTACATATATATGGACCTCATGACCACCTAGGCTAAGATAAGGACTCTACAATTAGAATCATAATCTAATACTACTCTATGTCTAACAGTGGAACCAACCTATCGGTGTTCTAGGCACGGGTGTTGCATATTTATGACCATTAATTCTTTCAATGAGAGAGACGACGTCTCCATCAATGGTGAGACGTCCATGGTGACTTTGTGATCAGTCCGCCCAGTCCTTCGGAGATGCTCATAGTGGTATGGGAGTACTTGTGCATGTTTGTGTTTGTACTGTGTTATTAAAAAAAATACACTTGGGTCGTTGGGTTGCTTATGAAATTTCGTTTGCAATAAACTTTTATATGATTTAATTGAACCCTCCCCGCGGCTCATCTGGAACCTTTCACCAGCTGTTACACAATAAATTAAAACAATCTGTCGCGTGGTTCACGCATCAATAATCAGTTCGTTGAACGAGGACGCTCAGAACATTTTGTAGCTACGTGGTGGTGGTCTTAGTTATCTTCTCCTTGTCCTGATGCTCACTCGATGCATGCTCTCAGCACATTTTGGAGTCGGAGCCATCCATTATATATTTTGATACAAGAGGCACACCAACTGCTACACAATTTAACAATCTAGCTAGCAAACTGATCAACAAGTTAAAATTTTCTAATTCTAGGTCCAGCAGAGACCCCAGCCTCTGATTGCAACTGCGGCTTAAATTATACTTGCAGATCTCGATATATAGAGATGACTGTAGCCTTTCCATTATTACAATTTCATATTCAGCTACTTGGCCGATGCACAATATAATTCTTAGCTCGCGCGTACGCTTGTTGGCAGCATCAGCCAGTAGCTAGCTTTCCACCACACAAGGAATCGAGAGGAAGAAGGGAGAGGTCGCTCGGGCCGGCCAGCAATGGCGGACCTCGCCCTTGGGTATTCCAAGACGGCTCTGGACTTTGTGGTGAACAAGGTCCAGACCGCGATCAAGGAGGAGGAGGAGCAGTGGCAGACGGTGCAGCGGGACCTGGAGTTCATCACCGACGAGTTCGAGATGATGCAGTCCTTCCTCAACACGGCCGACGGGGAGCGCCTCAAGAGCCTTGTGGTGAGGACCTGGGTGCAGCAGGTACGCACCCTGTCCTATGACGTGGAGGACAGCATCGATTTCGTCCTCCAGCTAGACTTCGGCAAGCGGCCGTGGTGGCTCCGGTTGCTGCCGTCCTGGATGAAGAAAGCACCGGAGGCGCCCGTCGACGAAGCGGTGGCCGAGATCACGCAGCTCAAGGCCCGCGTGGTGGACGTGAGCAACCGCAACACGCGCTACAACCTGGTCACCGACTCCATCGCCAAACCGGCAGCGCTTCGCGGCCTCGGCGGCTCCTACCTCAGCATGATCAGCAACGCCACGAATATTGAAACTTGTTTGACATTACATGACAAGTCTCTCCGAGCCATATGTGTCCTCTGTGAAGCTGTAGGCGATCCGGGGGCATTATCTTTCATCAAGTCAATTTACGAGGTCGTCGACAGGAGTCCTTGCCGCCATGCCTGGGTGAAGCTGATGCACCCTTTCAGTCCCCACGAGTTCATCCGCAGCCTGCTGGCTCAGTTCCTAAGGAGCTCGAGTGAAGCTGATCAAGACGAGAAGATCCTAGGTGTAGAACTGCTAAAGATGGAAGAAATCCAACTCATGGATAAGTTCGTGCAGCAAGTCAACAAGCATAGATACTTCATCGTCCTAGAGGGTGTGTCAAGCGTGCAAGATTGGGATGCTATCAAGGCCTACTTACCAGACAGGATGAATTTCAGCCGGATCATCGTGTGGACGCACCGCCTAGAGGTCGCGACACTATGTACTGGTGTGCCGTATCGAACATTTGTTATCCGTGAATCATCACCTGATCACCCCTCTTATGTCTTCTATCACGAGGTAAGATCCTGGACTATGCTTTTGTAGGTTTTTAGATTCAGTGGATATTTATAATAGTTGCTTTATTATAAATGAGCTTACTCTCCTTGTCCCAAAATAATTATGCCTCCAACAGTTGCTGCCTCTCTTGTTTGTCATTTCATCTAGTCTCTACTAGAAATATCTGAGGTGGATTGATCTTCTTTTTCTTGTCAAATCATCGAATCTAGTGTAAATATGTAAGAGGTGGGTCTTTAAAAGCTACTAGCACACGAATCATTTTGTATAGGGGAGGCACCTTAATTATGTGCTTCTTATTTAAATCAAATTATCTTAAGTTTTACTCCCTCCAGTTCTTAATATACACTTTTTCTGTTTCATTGACCATCCGTCTCATCTATAAAGTTCAATGAAATACATTAGGTATCTCACAAACCAGTAACCGTCAAAATAAGTAATGATGTTTTTGGCACCAAACTAGTTAGTATCATGAAATACATTAGGGATATCACAAATCAGTAACCGTCAAAATAAAGTGGGTCAAACTTAATTAAGATAGTTTTGTTTTTAGGATAAGCTGAAATGGACTCATCAATTGTTTATTTACCACATGGATTATATAATAATAATGAATCTAGCATTTATTTACACCTTTAATAAAGAACTATGACATATTTTCATTCACATGTCATTGAGCCTGATCTTTTTTTTGTTTATTCCTCATTCTACAAATGGAATTTGACACATTTTGCATGACCACAACTCACAGGACAATCCTTGTTACAATAATTATGGCATCTGTTTATGATAATTAATAGAAATTAACAATATATGCATTCAAATTATATCAGAAAAGAATTTAACACAAGGTATTGGCATCATGCAAAAATTTTTTATCAAAGTCCACCTCTAGACCGAGATAGAAAAACGGAAATGAAATATTTTCTTATTTAGGGCGTAAAATGGTGAAAACGAATTGTTCGAGGGCGGGGTAGAATAGACTTTTCTCCATATAATCGCAGGGAAAACAAACAAGGGATTAATCAGTTTGGGACACAGATTAATTTAGTGTCAACGTGCAGAGCTGTTGATTGCGCCCTCCTCCGCCAATAACATACTATATAGTACAGAAATTAGTGTTGTTATATTACTATGCTTCTATTCATTGATGTTAGAGCTGGATGCTGAAATGATAAACCAAAATTTAAGGACTCCAGCTGCCCCGACGACGAAGCTGCACGCGACGAGGGCGAAGCGAGTCCCTGGCCCGACCGGCGCCACCGGGAAGCAGGTGATCTCCTTAGGCTGATAACGGACAGGCACCGTCTTGACATAGACGAAGGAGAGTGCCGTCAAGTGGTGGTGTCCGGGCCCCCAGGCGCCGGGAAGACGGCGCTGGTGAGGGCCGTGTACGATCATGTGCTGCAGCGACCATCTGCTGATGGAGGTGGCTTCGCGCAGCACGCCTGGGCCGACCTCGCACAGGACGTCGACATGGCACATGCCATCCTCTCCGATCTGACGAAGAACACTTGGAACAAGGGCGACCAGCTCGTGAGCACTTGCCAGTTCCTTCTCAGGCAGCGCAGGACTCTGCTGGTGCTCGACGGCGTGTGGACCGGGTACCACTGGGACCGGATCAACGAAGACCTCCTCAAGTCCGCAATGCAGCCTGAAAGCTGCATCGTCGTCATCACCCCGGACGCGGACGACGCTGAACTCTTCGCTCGCTGGTGGCGTCATGACGTGGTCACGGTGCAACCCCTTGCAGCAGTAAGTTTCTCTTTTGTGTTTCTCATTTTCCTGGAAAAAAGTTGATCACTACTCCCTCCTTTACTAAATTGTTGTCGCCATTGACTTTTTTCGTGGCGTTTGACCATTCGTTTTATTCAAAAAAAATTCTTCAAATACAAAAAATAATATGCTACATTTCAAGTTTCTTTAGTGATAAAATTTATTCCAACAAAATATATGACATTTGTTAAACTTTATTTGAATAAGACAAATGGTCAAACTTAACAAAAAAGTCAACGGCGACAACAATTTAGTAAGGGAGTAGTATTAATTATCACAGCGCTTATCCTCGTGCACCATCAATCACGCTATCACCGGTCACAACAAGCTGCTTGGTTTTTGGGTGTAATCATATCCCATATAAATTCAACCGTTAACTGTTCTCTATCGATAAGATATGTATATATGGTATTGCAAATAACGAATTTTTCACAACACATTCACTACAACAAGCATATAAAGTGATCAGATTACAAGCTAATTTGGAGAAAGGCCGTGTAAACAAACTTACAAGCTAATTATTTGTCAGGAGCATACGGAAGCTAAGGTGGAGCAAGCCCCAACCGTTGTCAGCCTCCACGGGCGCGGCGTGGAAACGAATGAGCTCCTTAAGATGGTAAAGGACACCAACAGTGGCTGCGTCGCGGTGTGGGGCCCTCCAGGGGTGGGGAAGACGGTGCTCGTGAGGGCCGTGTACGATCAAGTGCAACAAGTCTTCGACCAGCAGGTCTGGGCCAATGTGCCTGACTCGCTGGTCGACGTCGCGGGCCTCTCCCGCGACATCGTTTCAGGGATGAAAAAGATGGTCCACAGCACCTGGATGCTCGACGACGACGACGACGACATCATCGCTTGCAAAAAGATTCTCTACTATAGCCAGGGCAGGACCCTGTTGGTGTTCGACGGCGTGAGGTCCAAGGAAGACTGGAACCGGATCAGCACCGAAATCACGTCTGCAAAGATTGTTGGAACCACGGTCGTCGTCATAACCGAGGACAAGAGCGTTGCTGCATATTGTGTGGGGACTTCCGACGCGGATCACGTGCTCAGGGTCAATCCTCTTGGACCTGCTGCAGCTCTTAACCTCTTCAGGGAAAAGGTCTCTACTTACATACATGCTACCTCCTATGTTTTCTGCTACTACTTCTCTCGCACAACAGCACAAGGCATGCAGTTTGACCTTCTTTTTATATCGTGTGGAAAGGATGGTGGGTTGATGGGCTGGTTCACAGCTAACGGTCCAAATAGCGGCAGGTAGTAGCGTGGGCTGCCGTTTGAAATGTGTGATAAACTGTAGCGGTGGCTAATTTGACCTGTGCTGCTATTGTGTTTCAGCCGGTGCCGCTATAGGCCAATTTCGTGGTAGGGTCATCAATAACATAACAATAAATGGACGGAGAAATAGACTCAGTTTTTTATGGCTTGTGATAACAATCAGGAAAGGTGACTAACAATGGTTATCATTTGTTTGGCCCAACAGGTACATTTTGTTGATGATAAAGAAATGGTTGAAGAGTGGCGACCCTTGTCATCCAAGTGTGGCGGCGTCCCAAAATTTATTGCTACCATAGCCCATGGCTACTTCATGTGCAGTAGTGTTGAGAAATGCGTCAAGGAGATGAAGTTTCTCAATGACAATTTTATCCACCAGCTGCAGAACAATCCAGATTTTGATTGCTTAAAGCATTTTCTCACCTGGATGCATTCCAAATTTGATGGCTCCCCGACAGTCCTCAAGAAATGCATCTTCTACCTGTCACTATTTCCTCGGGACAAGAATATTCGGCAGAAGCGTTTAGTAAGGCGGTGGATTGCAGAGGGATATTGCAGCAGTACCGACAGTAAGGAAGAAGCCGAGGATCTCATTGGCAAGGTCAACGACCTCTGCCTCTTCCACCCACGGGAGACAGCAGCAGTTCCCGTTCCCAATGCAATGAGGAAGACCACATGTCCGGTGCACACTTCGTTCCTCGACTACATCATCTCACGGCAGACGGAAGAGAAGACCTTCCTTCCACTAGAAATCTCTGTACTGGATGGGAGGTGCAGCCCGCCCACGGCTGGCGTCGGGCAGCACCTGGCCATCGGCAGCGATTGGACCCGAGACAAGGCTGCCTACATCAGATTGGACTTCTCGCGCCTGAGGTCTCTGACAGCATCTGGTGAGTGGGAGCCGTTCTTCATCCACCAGAAGATGAGGGTACTCCGGGTGCTCGATCTCGAGGGCACCTACAATCTTAAAGATGGTGACCTCGACGAGATCGGCCAGCTGGTACCTCGCCTAAAGTTCCTCTCATTACGAGGGTGCAAGACAATCTCCTGCCTGCCAGATTCCTTGGGTGACCTGATGCTGCTCGAGACTCTTGATATCAGACACACTGACATTACCGTACTACCAAAGACTATCACCAAGCTACATAAGCTGCAGCATATTCGTGCCGGACCGGCGCCTGCAGTTCCCACAGAGCAAGACGAGCCGCGGCCAAGGCAATCATGGTGGAGCACATTGTCTGACAGTGCACGTGCCTGCCTCTCCAAATCACCTGGAGGCAACCATGGTGGAGTTGAAGTTCCTGGAGGCATGGGGAGCATGAAGGCGCTGCACACGCTTGGTGTTGTCGACGTCGACATGGCAGGTGGGAAGGCTTTCCTTGCTGAGCTCAGGGAGAAGAACAAGAACAAAATCAAGAAGAACAAGAAGAAGAAGGTTCTGGAATCCCACCCATTGCGGAACCTCTCTATGTGTGGCCTTAACTGGTCCCAGCACCTGCTTGATTGCATTACTAGCCTAGATGAGCTGGAATCCTTGTCACTCCGGGCTGAGAAATTACCGGTAGAGCATTTCAATTTGCCTCCAAACCTTGTGAAATTCAGCCTCGATTTGGCAGGGACTTTGTCTCAGGCTGTCATAGATGCAATCAAGGATCACGGGAAGCTGCAGACACTGCGGCTTCATGCGCAGAAGGTTGAAGGAGACACTGTCCGTTTTACTGCTGCCACGAAATCAGGAGAATCGGACGGTGGTGGCAGTTTCGGTGAAGTCAAGGTCCTAGAGATCTCTAGCAACTCCAGTTTTGGTGTGATGTTTTCTCAGCAATCCATGCAAAAGCTTGCGCTACTGAAGGTTCACTGCAGCAACGGGTCACCATCAGAGATATCTGGACTGAACCAGCTGGGCGCCCTCAAGCAAGTCTGGCTCACAGGTTCATGCGACGACACACTCAAGAGAGCTCTTGAGGAGCAGCTTTCCGAGCACAAAAATAAACTTGATCTGATTATGGAGGAATAAGACTCCTCGAGATGTTGAAGGTGCCTGTAGCATGTCACGACATTATAGTTCGAGTCCTTCTGTAGGAGTCAGTGTGAATCGGGCTGAGTTATGACACGTCGCTCATGGATCGTGACGAGGGAAAACTCATACAAAGAGAAATAAAAAAAGGAAAATTACATTATGGAGTAAATTGTACCAACTTAAATTGTTTAAGGGAGTAAAGTGAGTCAAGATTTTGTTCAGGGTGTAATATGGAAAAAGTGGATTGTTCAACGGAGTAAAATAGACTTTTTCTTTAATAATATTGGCAAGTCTAGGAATAGTTTTTTTTGGGGTTACGTGAGACCAATCAAAACAGCTGTTAATTTCCAGCAATAGATACGGAATACGTGAATGTACGTGTGGAGAGAGTATTTTTTTCTGAGTAAATATATAAGCCTCAAATAATTCTGTTGAGAATCTTTCTCTCTTTCCTAAACATTTCTGAATATTATTTGGGGAAGAGAAAGATTTTATAATGGCAGCTGTTGGTAATGTTTTTTATGTCACATCCAATGGCTATCGTTGTCCAACAGCAAGATAGATGGCCAGATGTTTTGCTTTTTTGTGAGAATTACATATAGGGGAGATGTGGTCGTAGGTGCAGCTGCTGTGAATGGCATAGACGCATAGGGTCACAAGCTTGTGGGCCCCATATATCCAAATATTTCATATCAAATCCACAACCTTGTACTCCTATGTAGGTTGAAGGAGCATAAACATTTGTTGGCAGCATTGTTGAGATCCAGGCACAGTGGAGATGAATAATTGTAGATGAACTTTGCGATTACATTCCTCCACGGATCATTTGGCATGGAAGGCTTTGCAGTTTGATACTGTCACCATCGACAAGCTTGAGGTGCACGCCGTATGGAACGCGTTACTGATTTTGTGACGTGAATGGCCAGCTTCTCGGCAAAGGCAAAACGCAAAAGTGGCGCCGGTGATGGCAGCCAAGTAGACTTGAACCACAAGAGACTTTTTGTTGTTTCCTTTGTTGGGAACTTACTCATAGGAAGCCGATCAAGAGAACCATGGCCACGGTAGTAAAATGCAGCAACACCCACGCCAACTCCCTGCAGGATGATTTGATATTCATAACTGCAGCAAGCTCTCAAGGTATAGAAATTCTCACGTTAATTAGAGAAAAAATAAGAAGAAAAATTTACCCACCTCTGCCATTATAAAATACATAACCTAAAATACCCCTTTCATATACCAATTTCAAACGTACAGCAGCCTTCTGTACATACGGCCTTCTGTACTTCGCCTCCCTGACATCAGAGTTAAGATCGATTTCGAGAGATCGTTCCTCACGGTACCCAGCGTCCTCCTGGTGGCCGCCGCCGTTCCCTCCCCAACATCAAGGTGGATGAACCAGCCAATAACACCTCCCATGGCTGGCAAGCATCCATGTTTCTATGGGCACGAGGGGAAAGAAGAACAAAAGACGATTGCCCCCTCAAGTGTCTCTATCCCTAAACTGAACTCCTCAGCATATTGGCACGTTCATCATCTTTCCCTGGACATATGCAGAGGTCCTGGGCTACGAGATAAAATCTAGGCTTGCTGAAGGAAGAAAACAGAAGATACGCCAATTTGGATCAGAAGAAAGCTTCAAGGGACACAGGCAGAGATTAAACAACGATCACCATTGTTGCAACTTCATCCACGATGTAGCTGCCTCCATGAACAGAATACCTACTGTTTCTTCCAAAACTCCCAGTTTTTAATTCGTGCATACTCCAGATAATGTATCCATGCATGTGGTTCATCTCATTTTATAGATGTGTATTGGCTGATGATCAATCTTTCCCTGATTCCTGCATGCAGGCTAGATGTCAAATTCAAGGGCTTACAGCTGTCGTATCTAGGCTGTAACTAAGAAATAATAAGCTGGTGGCAACACGGTGTACTACAGGTAGCGGAAGCCTTCTGGACGGTACCTGGTTTGCCCCGGTCGTGGATGTCGAGCTTCCGCACCTTCCAGCGTTCTTAGCGATCGGTTGGGTGGAAACTTAGATGTGTTCTACGTTGGGGCGTCCTGGGGCGACCCCTCCGTTTATATAACGCTGTAGGTGCGGGGCCAGGCCCGTTATCTCTTAGGTTTTGCCTCCCGATCAAGACTAATAACGAATCTGAGTCGGTTTTAACCAAAAAACGAATCCACGCTATTTTCGGTTGTTCTGTTGACCTTGCGGTCAAAACTGATCTAAAACCAACATTCTTCCCCTGACCAAAAGGTTAACAACTTAAACTTACTCTTAACTTAATCTAAAGCTCTTTCTCAGAAAATCAGCAAGTACTAGACCAATGCGTCGTCAGTAGCACCACGGCATACTCGGGACAGCATTACCCATAGTCCTACTGAGAAACTTTGTTAGAACTCTTATTCTTATTTGGGGAAATTAATGTCCTAAAATCAGGACTGATCAAGGACTACTCACCAGGCCCATGCCTAGGACATGTGTCCGGAAGAGGGTTGGTGGTAGACCTTTTGTGAGCGGATCCGCTATATTAGCCTTAGTACTTATGTGCTCAATCTTAAGTGTTTGGTCCTAATTTCTTTCTTTCACGATATGATATTTAAGATCAATGTGTTTGGAAGCACCACTTAGTTTATCTTTGGCGAAAAGAAAACTGCGACTTGATTATCGCAGTGCACTTGTGATAGGTCTCGAGATACTATCAACAACCTTTAATCCCGGAATGAAATTCTTAAGCCATAGTGCATGTCCCGTGGCATCATAAAACGATACAAACTCAGCTTGCATCATAGATCCAGCTGTTACACTTTGCTAACTCCTCTACAATATCGCTCCCCCTGCTAGCATGAATACATATCTAGAAGTGGATTCTAATTCATCTTGATCACCAGCAAGGTCGGTGTCAGTGTAACATTCAACTTCAAGGTTGTTTGATCTCCTATATGTGAGCATATAATCCTTAGTGCCTTGACAATATCTTAATGCCTTCTTAACGGCAATCCAGTGAGCCCATCCTGGATTAGACTGATATCTACTAAGTATTCCGGTTGTAAATGCCAAGTCTGGACGCATACGGACTTGAGCGTACATCAAGCTTCCAACAGCTGATGCATAGAGAACATCCTTCATCTTATCTTCTTCTAATTTATTCTTAGGGCATAACTTTTGACTTAATTTATCACCCTTATTAAACGGAACAGGTGATGTTCCACATTTATCCATCTTATATCTCTTAAGCATCTTCTCAATATAAGCTTTCCGAGATAATCCTAGTATTCCTTGGGCTCTGTCTCGGTATATCTCAATGCCCAGCACATAAGAGGCATCACCGAGATCCTTCATATCAAAATGAGATGAAAGGAAATTCTTAGTCTCATACAACATGTTCTTATCGTTGCATGCTAATAGTATGTCATCCACATATAGTACTAGGATTATTAATTTTCCACCCTTATCTTTGATATAGATACCACTATCTACATCATTCTCTTTAAATCCAAATCTCTTAATAAATTCATCGAATTTATCCACTGTCTAGATGCTTGCTTAAGTCCATAGATTGATTTTCTTAATCTACATCCCATGTGCTCCTTACCCTTAATAGCAAAACCTTCCGGTTGAACCATATAAATGGTTTCATCTAAATCACCATTTAGAAATGCAGTCTTAACATCCATCTGATGTAACTCCATATCAAAATGAGCTACAAGTGCCATGACGATTCTCAAAGAATCTTTTATAGACACAGGAGAGAAGGTCTCATTATAATCAATCCCTTCCCTCTGCGTAAACCTTTTAGCTACAAGTCTTGCTTTGAATCTTTCGACTTTCCCTTTGGAATCACGTTTCGTCTTGAAGACCCATTTACAGCCTACTTGTCTTGACTCCATCGAGAATTTCTACTAAATCCCAAACCTGATTAGAACTCATAGACTTAAGTTCTCTTCCATGGCTTCAATCCATTTAGTGGAATTCTCACTCTCAACTGCCTGTCTAAAATTGGCAGGGTCACTTATTTTCCCGACATCATATAGATCCTCACTTAAATATGTCCGATAAATGTCGGGGAATGCCCGTTTCCTTTCCCGATGCGACCTTCTTAATGGTTGGTCCACAGCCGGTTCAGGATCAGGCCGAGGCGCAGGTTGTGCTCGAGCGTTTGCCACCGGAGCTGGAACATCACCTGCTGGAGCCTCAGCTCCAACGGCTGGTGCCCGAGCTCCGGTGACCGGCGCCTGTGGCTCCTGCACATGAGTGGCTGCCACGGTGCTACTTACTTGAGGAATAACTAGCGGTACAAACTAATATACCTCGGTAGGCTCTAGGAAATCCGGATTAGAAAGATTAACCCGTAATTCTTCGAGACTTATGTCCCTCTTAGGAAAACTTCCACCGATTCCCGAGTCCTCTAGAAATACAGCTTGTGTTGTCTCAACGAACTTAGTAGAGCGACCAGGACAGTAAATAGGATAAAATGACAGCTCACTGTCTTAGAGTCTAATTTCTTATGCTGTGGATCGAACAACTTAGCCTCAGCGGACAGCCCCACACTTTTAAATAATTAAGCGACGGTTTCTTCCCATTCCACAGCTCAAAAGGTGTCTTGGGAACGGACTTAGAAGGAATCCGATTAAGAATGTGAGCAGTTGTCTTTAAAGCTTCCATCCACAGCTCTATTGGCAAGTTAGAATGACTGAGCATGCTACATACCATATCTAATAACGTACGATTGCGCCGCTCAGCCACTCCATTTTGCTATGGTTCTCCGGACATGGAGTATTGCGCTCTTATGCCATTTTCTTCTAAATACTTAGCAAAAAGTCCCTTAATTTGACCATATGTTGCATGTTTCCCGTGGTATTCTCCACCCCGATGTGATCTTACTACTTTAATGGAAGTGTTATGCTTTTTCTCAACCTCCAACTTATAAATCTTAAATATTTCTAGCGCATCCGAACACCTTTTAATTGGGTAGATATGTCCATAGTGGGAATAATCATCGGTAAACGTTATAAAAGAATCATAGCTGTCTACTGATGTTATGGAGAGGGGGCCAAAGATATCTTTGTGAATTATTTCTAAAACACCCGTACTCCTAGTGGCTCCTTTCTTAATAGTCTTAGCGTATTTTCCCTTAATGTAATCGATGCATTGTTCTAAATTGGAGAGGTCTAATTCATAAAGTATTTCATCTTTAATGAGACGTTCCATTCTCCCCCTCGAAATGTGGCTGAGGCGACAATGCCACAATTTCGAAGAAGTCTCATCATCACGCTTACGCTTATGTGAAATACTAGCAACATTCATCACGGAATCATTATGAGAGAGCATATAAAGTTTGCCTTGCCGAGTAGCAAGACCCACATTTATTGAATTAAATTTTATCACACACTTATTGTTGCCAAACTCACAAATATGTCCCGAATCATCTAAAGCTGATACTGAAATTAAATTCATCTATAAACTAGGAACATAAAGAACATCCTCTAAACTAAGTTAGAAGCCGCCCGACAACTCTAAGTGGAAGCTCCCAATACCTTCAACTTGAACGACGTTCCCATCAGCCACTCTTAGGCTTCTCTCCCCCTTCTTATAGTTCGGATCGAACGGAATACCTATAATGAATTAAAAAATGTGCACAGTGGCACTCGAGTCAATCCACCAAGTATTATACAAAAAATCTACTAAGAATAACTCATCAATAAAAGAAACAACATCAAACTTATCATTACCTTGCTCCTTCAGTCATTCTCTAAAGCCTGGAAAAGCCTTCGAAGATGCTTAGGTGAGCCGCAGAAAGAGCACATCATCTTTCCACCCTTAGACTGGTGGTTCTTGAAGTTGTTGTTGTTCTTGGGAGCAGTCTTCTTCCCATTCTTCTTCTTCTTCTTATGGACTTTCTTGCTGCCACCTGACTCATGCTTGGTTCTTAGGAGGATTGTTGATGTTGAGGTTGCCAACCATGTTCACAACATTCTCCTTCATCTTCTCGGTCTTAATCCTCTCTTCTTCTTCAACATAATAGCCAATTAACTCGGTGATAGTCCAAGTGTTCTTGTTAGTGTTGTAGTTGATCTTAAAGGGACCGTACGGAGCTGACAATGAAGTCATGATGAAATGCACAAGGAAACCATCGGAGATCTCCATCTACATGTCCTTAAGCTTGTTAGCCATGTCACACATGCTTAGAATGTGCTCTCTTATGCCAACGGTACTTCATACCGAGACCCCACCAATTTCATGATGAGAGTGATAGCATAGGTCTTAGAAGAGCTCTTAAAGTTTTCCTCAATCTTAGCAAGGAGCTTCCTAGCAATCGGATCAACTCCTTGTGCAGTCTTAGTGGGGATGGCTCCCTTAATGCTAGCACTTATGGTCTGTTGCATGACCATGATGGCCATGCGGTTAGACCTCTCCTACTTCTCATAAGCAGGTGTAGGGTCAGCTCTAACAGCAGGTGCAGCAGGCCGATCACTCCTCGGTGCCACATCAAGATCATTCCATGCTAAGCAAGTGGTGACCTTGCCCTTCCAATCTGGAAAGTTCGCTCCATTGAGCGGCTCAATGTTGTTGAGGAAGGAGGCAACAATATTGATGTTACTCACTGAAAAATAAAATAAAACTTAGTTTAGTAATCATATACAATGAAATGCAAATAAAGTGCACGAAAATAACCCTACGGTGGTCTGATTAAATTCATACAATTAAATTTCAATTTGCATCACCGGTGGGGAAAACAAACGAAATTCATCTTAATACTCATGATTAAACAACGGTGGTCGAAATAATCACAAGTTTACTCTAAATAAATTTCACGGTGGTTCCATTTATTTAGAGGCATCTCAAAGTATAGTGGTGGATATGAATACTTAAGTTACGAATTAATCGTAAATAAAACACCAACAATACTTAATCTTATCCATTCTGATAAAATAATTAATCTCATCATAAACTTAACTTAATAATGAAAACTGAAATTAAATAACGTAATAAACTTAGCTTAAAATAGGCAAATAATTAATACTTAGACTTAAAATAAAAGAACGTTGCCTATATACAACGTACAGAACAAACACGGCCAGACACAGCACCTACCACGGCTTAGTAGGGCTGGATGTCCGGCTTGCAGCTCGCAAGCTAGCTCGACTCGCTTGCGGCTCAGGTCGACTCGGCTCGGCTCGGTGGACTCTCAAGTCGAGCCGAGCTCATGTTTGAGTTCGGTAGATTAACGAGCTAACTCGAGCTGGCTCGTAAGCCAGCTCGCAAGCCATACGAGCTTCACAAAGTCAAAGATCTAAAAATAAGTCGAGCAAGAGTCATAATCTAGCCTACAAAAAATTGAATGAAAAGTCTAGGGAAGTCAAACGATGATAGATCATATTCGTATCATATGTATTCATAAGTTACGATGGTTTAGATAATGAGTCGTAGCGTCGAGCTTGTTGTTTCATCTATTTAATCTTTTTAAATTACTGTTAACAAACCATTGATGATCTTTTGTGGTTCATTACGTACTGTACCTTTCATTATCAATTTAAATGTATCTCTTGACATTAAACATGCTACATTTTTAATTATTTCTATAGACAACAATATTATCTTCTTATATTATTTTAATTCCTGACTGAGCTCGCGAGCTTAAACGAGCTGGCTCGAGCTCATATCAAGCCGAGCCGAGCCAGCCTTCGAGCTCGTTCTAAATTCAAGCCGAGCTGAACCAGCTCGGTCTCTTCACGAGCTCGCTCAAGCCGAGCCGAGCCAAGCCAAGCTGGTTCGGCATCCAGGCCTACGGCTTAGTTCGTGCATGCAGCACGCAGCACGTGCGTAGCACTCGTGGGCTCATGATTCCACGTGTTGACTTGGCGTAAGGAAAGCGACGGAACGCAGCGTATGGCCTAACTGAAAACGCATGCGGCGGCCGAGCTAATGTGTGGCCTAGCTTACGATGCAGACCAGCTAGCGGGCGAAAGTAGCGCGCGACGACGCGGAAAGCAGTAACCGCGGCCCAGCGCGAAAACGACAAGCGGCCCAGCTAAGCGTGGTGCGGCTGACTCGGGGCGCGGCCCAGCAGCAGCCCAGCGCGATGCAGGCTGAAACTAGCCAGCCCAGTCATCCGACGCTTGTCAGACCCGCCTGAATCTAAGACTGGCTGGAGGAGCCTTAAAAATGTGAGAATCGGGAGGAAACGCTAGATCCTGACTCTCTTCTCCTCACTCTCGTAGCAGCAGCAGTCGTGCTCCCTTCCTCCCCCATTCTGAGTGCAACACAAGCCGCATGGAGTGAGTGAAGCTCGTACGGCGGCGCACGCACGGTAGCATCCGTGACGGTAGTCACGACCAGCACACGGCGCGGTGGAGCCGTCGCGGAGCCATTCACCGTCATGCGCGTTCCCCTTTCGGTGAGCGTGTCGCCGTCGAGAGGTTCCATGGCGGCTCCCTAATGCCCTTAATCTTAATCTTAAGGTAAAGATACGGTAAAGGTTAAGGTTATGGGGAGTTGCATGTGTGTGTGTTCGATTCGGTGTTTTGTAACTCTCCTTTTCTAATCTTCATCTTAGCATGTGACATGGCATGAAGTAAAATAAAACCGAAACCCTAACTTACTTAGATCTGAGCTAAAACATGATAAACTTAACGTAAAACTGCTCTAAACTTGTATGATGTGTGTAAAACTGACGGACTAAACTGAACTTAAGCATGACTAAAAACATTAATCATCACCTCTGACTTAACTAAAACCGAACCACTAACTTAAACTAGTGGACCTAATCGACTAGATTAAAGCTAACTGATACCAATTGTTAGAATTAAACTTAATTAATGACTTAAAACAGGATCTCATAGTCGAAACAGATCACATCTAGTAAACTAATCTAATGCGGAAAAGATTGGTTCGGCGATTACCGGCACCGGCGTTGGACTCCATTGCTGTCGGTGTAGAGGTGATGAAGTCGATGGCGAAGGCGCTGTCGGGAATGTAGCGGACTCTCTCCTTCAGCGTCTTCTTGGGGTAGCGGAAGCCTTACGGACGGTACCGGGTTTGCCCCGGTCGAGGACGTCGAGCTTCCGCACCTTCTAGCGTTCTTAGCGACCGGTTGGGTGGAAACTTAGATGTGTTCTACGTTGGGGCGTCCTAGGGCGACCACTCCGTTTATATAACGCTATAGGTGCGGGGCCGGGTCCGTTATCTCTTAGATTTTGCCTCCCGATCAAGACTAATAACGAATCTGTGTCGGTTTTAACCAAAAAACGAATTCACGCTATTTTCGATTGTTCTGTTGACCTTGCGGTCAAAACAGATCTAAAACCAACAAGTATTAGTGTTAGCTACCTCTGTATTACTTTAGTTTTCAGCATGCAGTCAAGCTTATATTTTGAAATCCATGTGTTTATCACAAAAGAGTATATATGTAACACATAGTAAAAAATTTGATTACTTTCCCGTCTAATTGATCAGTTTAAAACCTACAGTATTATTATGTTAACATCAGTTCTAAGTGATTACATAAAAAAAGATTAATGGTAGCTAGGTGCATGAGAATTAAGTTAAGTAATAAACAGTTATAACAATTTTCCTTGATTTAATAATTGGAGACAAATAAAATGTCAAAGGAAATATATTTGCAAACTCGGTTCTGGGAACTGTAATGTACTGATTAGGGGGTTCATAAAAAAGGTACATATCTCTAGCAGATTATTAAAGTCATTTCATAGAAAGAAACATCACGGTACGATCTTTGGAGTGAAAGACGTACAAAGGAACAACAGCTAGAGTTTTTTTTTTTGCGGGGGAACAACAGCTGGAGTGGAAGAACAGATATGTCAGAACTAGACTACCACATATGTGGATGAGCTATGTATGGCAGATGATAATCAACAAAAGACCAACTGAAGTAGAATTACTGTTGACCGAATTAAGATATTTGATGATTTTACAAGTAGTATGGTTAACTAGAATCCTTTAAATTGAACTGATAATATAAATTATGATATATATAGTGGGTGTAATAAAGAACAACCATTTTAATAGAGAGTCAGCTTCATATGGAACATTTGCGCGGGTCACCTTACTTCTTATATTTATTTGTTTTGACCCACAGTGTAGCTCCCATCAGGTCCTAATAAATAGAAGCCCATGGCCCGTAGCAGGTTTTTAATTTCATACAACTCTACGGGTGTACACCATCAGTTTGTTGTAGATTATATTAGGAGGTAGGCAACGACTAGTCCGCGTGAGGATCGAGATGGACATAGGTTGGTTACTCTCTCTCTCTCTCTCTGGTTATAAGAGACAGTGCAGTAGGAAATGGAGGCAACAGGAATCCTATGTCCACTAATATACAACGATTGACCGTGTCCAGATGCCACAGTAGCACGAAGAGAATCGTTTGACTAAGTTAATCCAGAATCGTTTGACGTAGGTAGGACCAACCTGCTAACAGAGGTCACTACACCTAGGAATGGTGTGGCTCCAAGGAGTAGTCTTGATGTGACGGAAAGGTGTCTAGGGCAAGACACATGTCTATGTCGGAGCCCCCATGTGTATCGTCGTGAGAGCGATTGTCCTATTCATTTACTTTCGCTCTTTAGAATGTTTTCGAACTTATTTGCTTCCGCACTGATGAGACTCTAATGTTATATTTGTATCAGGATGGATGCAAAAGACTTGTATCTTTATCTCCATTGTATTATGCTTGTGTTTATATGTTGTCAATATCAGGCATCAGAGCACGTGGTACCATCCAAGATGATCCTGACGATGGAAATTCTTCTCTGTGAGACGGTTCTGTCACAGAATCGCTCGACTACGTTCGTCCTGAAACGAGCTGGTGCTAAGATCCACATATTTCAGAGGCCAGCAGCGCCATGCGGTGAAAGCATTGTCATCCCTCCCGGTTACGTTCTATAGGGCGTCCAAAACCGCAGGCATCATCATCTTGTGGTATCTGACCATGCCCCTCAGCTGCTGCTAGGTGCGTCTCCACTGTACCAGTGCTGATGAGTCACGATCAGCACCTTGGAGAACTGCACCGTATATATGGTGCAGTCAATGGACCTGGAGCAGACAGCCAGACATGTGCAGAGGCTTTGGACAGTATATGGGCACAGAATCATCTATGATCTTCCTCAGGGCGCGGTAGTGTTGTACTCACCAGACGGTGCGGTATTTCTCTGCAAGAGCATTGTTACTGCCGCAGTGACCAAGAGAGAAAAGTCCGACCAGGAGACCACGAGAAGATATGTGTGGATTCTGGAATATGAATCACTTGTTTATCTGCACCGTTCACCAATAACTCACATGTTTTAAGTACCAAAATGAATGACCATGGTTCCCTAATTTGTCACATTATATTGTTACCCGATCAAATGTTGTATATGTGCTTGACCATTTTCTTGAATCAGCTTTGGTAGCGTGAAGTTTAGATGTTTGTGACAGTTGGTCCACATTATTACTTTCTCAAGAAAATAACTCACACCAATAACTCACACTTGGATTGGTTTGCTATTATCAGGTACCAGATTATTACTTTGTCAATAAAATGGTACCAAAATACTAATGAAGGAGCATTTCATGACACATCTAGATGTACGAGCAACAACACATGCTGACCAACACAGTCGAGATGGACATTGTGTGTGCTGAGGTGTTCGATGGTATAGATAGACAGTGTTGATCCAGGATATACAATTTTATTTCAACTTCAAGAGTCCCATTTTTCACCCTCTTACATTAAGACTTCACCCGAGTTACTGTTTGTTATGATATTCCTTCATGTTTCCTTCAGCATTTTCAAATTTGTATTATTTTTCGTCATCTAGAGTGTTGATTCTCAAAAGAAAAAATGGTACCACATTACTATTTTCTCAAAAAAAAGGTACTAAATTACTAACGAAGGAGCATTTAGTGGCAATTATTTATAGTACAGAAATTATATATTTAAAAATATTGTATGCCATTCTCACCTGTCGACATTGAATTTTTAGTCTTAAATAGAAAGCTGTCATGCATAGTATGTTTTTATGAAATGCTCCTATATATATATCACATTTCTGTAGGTTGGAAGGTAAGCAATGACCAGGCTAGGCCAAGTGGTGATCAAGATGGACTTAGGATAGCCATTCTCTCTATGTTGTAAGGGAGAGTGCCGTAGGAAACGGAGGCAACTGGAATTTCATGTCCACACTAATTTTCTGAGTGACCATGTCTAGCGACCATACTGGTGCAGGGTCGATCACAGCGGCAAGCATTATCATGTGACGAACACACTGTCATCACTCCGAGCTATGTCCCGTGTGGAAAGGGCTGCAAATGGGCCTTGTCTGAATGGGTACCGGATCTGCAATCCACGTCATCGTGGCCAGAGCCTCCTTGTGAGGAAATGGCAAGAACTGCAGGGTATTTGTTGTTTCATAACTCTGACATTGATGCCAGGACTCATATATTACTCGAACGTATCTCTAGGTAAAACTTGCCACATGTGATGTGGTACAAAGAATGTGATCTTGAGACTGTTGTAGTTTCCTTGACAATTTTGAGCTAATTTAATTAACCTTACATTTCAATGTTCTAGCTTATACATCTGGCCTATCTGGAAGGTTATCTTCCCTGATAATTACAGCAAGATTGAGAAATGTGTTCCAAAGTAATATTTCAAAATGGGATTTTCCTTTTCCCAGATTTCAGCTAATAGTGCAAAGGAAGCATAAATGCATTATCCATATTGCTGCTTAAGAACGCTTTAATTGGGCCGCAACGTATCCTTCAAACTGGCAGAAACAGTTCTTGAATTCATCCTTCTAGAACATTGGCTTGTTATAGTTCACCCTTTAACTTGGTACGAATAATTCAATGTGGTTTTGCATTCTCGGTGGTTCATCCTAGGTTTAGAGAATCCTCTATGTCTTCATTCTGATAGCTCTGAGTTCATGTTACAAGGAATAAGATATGGGAGCGTTTTGAGAAAGAATTAGTTGAGGTCAGTGACGTCTTCAAGGCTGTTTGTGAATATTGTGGTTTGAAGTTGATAAGTAACAGAGATTCGCGCACCAACAACAGCCTTCAAAACCATATTGCAGAATCTGGTCCAAGAAGAACGGAAGAGATTATTGCTACCAAAAAGTGCAATTAATCATGAGCATGCCCCAGTCCCATTCATGTAAAATCATGTTGATGTTGTCCCTTCCGGTCTGACTGGAATCAATTGTGACCTGACCGGAAATATCCAACCTAACCAGAGTTAATGATCGAAATTCGTGTAGTTGACCCAAAAGAGGGTTAACAGTCACTATTACATGGAGAAGTATGGCTAAGATGACAAGAAAAATAACAAAGGGGTAAACAATGCCTTACACTTCGGTCAAAACAATGCCTTACACGATGAGGAACATACAAGTTTATGTGCAAATTAGCAAAAAGCCGTCCAAGCTTTCACCCTAGAGGGACCCTGCTGTCGGGACTTGGACATTGCCGGTGTGCCCTAAGAGCCTAGGACGTCATCTCTGGTCAAGCGGATAAGAAGACGAACAATATTTTTTCTCTCGGAAACGTAGGAGAGTTGTGGTTCATTGTATTAAGTAGAAGACGGATAAGAACTCTTAATGGCCCAAACACACACAATGAAACACCACAAAACACACACGAACAACACACACCCACACGACACACAAAAACATACAGACACAACATGGACAGCATCGGTGGAGGACAGCTTGGCTCGAGTGTCAATGAGTGTTGATGTAGAGTGACACTGAGCCATGCATGTTCGCTTGAGGAGGAACAGCATATCGGCGTTGGGAGAGGTGTAGGCCACCGGAGTCGCGTTCGATGGAGAAGCCGAGGAAGAAGGACAGGTGACCAAGGTCCGTCATGGAGAACTCGCTGTGAAGGCGGCCCATGAATTGCTGCAGGAACTGAGGCGTCGAGGCAGTGAAGATGATGTCGACGTAAAGGAGGATGCACGCAGCCTGAGCACCATCCATGTACACAAACAAAGAGGTGTTGGAGGAATAGAGGGATTTGCATAGGAGACAGATGTGGTTCGGCATCGACGGGTGATGAAGCCAGGGGGTTGTTGGGAGTAGACAGTTTCATCAGGGTGGCCGTGAAGGAAGGCATTCTTTACATCGAGTTGGTGGATGGGCTAGTCGCGATTGACTGAGAACGACGCAGTTGGTTGCCGGCTTGACGACGTGCTGTTTATTATGGTTGGTTGGGTCTGTTTATTAACGGATACATTTACTCTGATTATTACACATCAAAACTTCACGTTTGACCATTAAGTTAAAATATATATTCATCTACCCTGGCTCTATGATCAAAGTTGTCTGCCTAGGTGATGGATACTTAAACAAGATGTAGTATTACTTAGTCATTTATTGAGGCCAAGAACACAGCTAAAACATTAACTGAAAGTCAAGGTGAGCTGGTGATGGCGATTCACATAGATATGGGCCAATAATGGCTAATGGAGGACATCAAAGCTTAGGATGACGGCAGCACATCCTACTTTTCTAGTCAATAACTCAAGGGAGTTGGTCTTAATTATATTTAATGATGAAAATAGAATAAGTACTCATGTTAGAACTGAGAGCACACCCTTGATTGTGCTAATAACTGTCAATGTGTGTTCTGTGGGTTCTAACTCTAGGAATTACATAATAACATGCTGATTTTATTACCTTTAAGGATCAGATCTGATGTTAGTTTTAGTCTGTAGAAAGAGATTAACGTAACTCTGGATTCTGCTGTCGGAATTTATGATACGTTTTCACTATCACCGTTTAGAGCAGGTAGTTTAGGTTACCGTATAGATGGAACTAAATTTAATTCTGTGCGTGGGGCTGCTTCCAAATGGTGTAGTTTTTGTTGGACTGACGAAATTCATTCCATCGTTTAGCTAATTGATTTAAATTTTGTCTCAAAAAGAATTCAATGTCTATGGTATTTGTCAGGAAGATTTTTCAGCAACAGTCTATCGGCAGTTTGGACAGTTCAGTGGTGCACGTTAGGATAAGAGCTCGTCCCAATAGATCTCCCACACATGTGCCAATGGAGCAAAAATATATAGTTATTACAACAAAACGTGTACTGTCTTTCCAACCACTTGTAGCAACGATATATAGTTATTAAAATATGTTTAATGGATAGTGATATCACACAAAAAAACATTTATATTGGGGTTACTGCAACAATTCTAAATGAAAATATTGTTAATGAAATAAAGTCCATGATTCAATCTTACAACACATTAAAATAAGGATCACATCAACAACTAGTTAACTACACACTAATGACCTTATAGATGGCATCTACTATTAATAGATGTATAATCTCAACCACTCCCCCAGTTCTTTAATTTTTGCACGCTAGGGAAATAAAAAACATGTAAGAAATCGTCATTGTAAGAATATTTAATGGAGTCCTATATATTGTAATCAATACACTTATCAATACATCATGGATTTTGTAATTGAAAATAGACACTGCAATAAAGGTCATGCTGATGTCAGCATGGCCATTATTGCAGTGTCTATTTTCAAAAACAGCCACGCTGACATCAACATGCTCGTTATTACAATTATTTTCTAGAAAATAAAAAAGGCCTCTATTACCACAAATCTGACCCACGATCAAATTAGAGGTAATAGAGGCTTAACAACAAAATAAAAACATCAATATTACAACATCACATTGTACATAAATTGATAATACCACAACAATTCCAACATTAACCACACAAGATCAATGACAGGGAAAAACATAGACTTTACCGTGACAGGGAAAATAATTGCAGGAAAAAAAACAGTAACAGCAACGGAGAAAATAATTCCATACTTGACTGCACTCTTGAGTTGTAGAGAGCCACAGAATCAACAACCATTAAGGCATCTTCCTGAAATTACATGATCAAACGTTACATGTGATTAGTTTATTTATATGTTCTGGACTCACAATCAAACATCCAGGTGCTAGAACTACCACACTGACCCATTGTAGCGGCGGGTCAAATGGACCTACAGCGGCGGGTAGACCTGGCCGCCGCTACGCCTACGTAGTTATAAATGGAGGTTTGTAGCGGTGGCCCATCACCACCCGCCGTTAAAAGGACTTATTAACGGCGGTTGGAGATGCCAAATGTGATTACAACTCCTCATCGTTGTCGTCTTCGCCCTGTCGATGTCTGCTGGTTGGAACCAGATGTTCTCCTTTACCACATTCAACATTTCCTCTTTCCTCTCCTATGGCAAAGAACGCCAATCGGGCCAAATAATTCTGCAAAGATCCCTAACCACTTTGCCACAACGGTTACGCTATTTTGCATGGATACCGACAGGTTCTATTGGCGTCCCCATCTTCGGGGTCAAAAGCAGTGACTTCATAGATGCCCTATGCCTTATTCGCAAAGCGTTCACCGCTTTTGCGTTTCTTCATGGTCACTTGGGCAGTCACGTTTGTGGCCGGCTCGTCGACGTCCACATTGCCCTCTGCCTCATCTTGTGAAGCTATTTGACGACGGGAACTTTGTTTAGGAACCTACGATGTAAGGAATAGAATTAATATGTAGCTATTATTGACGAGTAAAATGAGGACTGACATCTTTGATGCGATACCTCTTCTTCGGGCATGTAGTAAGGGTCCGAGATCTGGCCTCGAGGTTGTCGAGGTGCTTGAGGATACGGATCCTCCGGTTCCACATATCCTTCATCTGTTGATGAATCGACGAAGACGATTGTAGAGGATCACCTTCGGACGGTGCGTACTTGATATGACAAGGCAAAGAAGGGTCGGTGTTATGAGCCCCGACACATTCTCTCCTTCTAATGGCCTCTTGTCCACCGCAATGGGTTAGGCTAAATTATTAGAGACAAAGACTTTGTCAGAATAGGGATATATCTTCGTACATACAAGGAGAAAACATAGGAAATAGTGAATTAATTTAAAAAATAGATTAATTTATACAGAACAAATATGTTTTGCATGGCATCGGAACAAGGATAGCATCTAAATCATACAATAGAAGAGGAAGACGAGAAGGATGGACGTACAATGTAGGCACTTTCATAAGAAAGGCTGGTGCACATTATGCAATGCATACCGCAATTTATACGACCTCGAGGTAAATAGGTCAGGATACTTGGGTATCCACCGGACAATCAAATGTAATGTGTCATACACATCACAAAGATGATCTGGTAGATACCCAAGCACCCGACCATGTCTACCCAAAGTCGTACAAGTTGCAGTACGTGTTGCATATTTTTGTACCAACCTTCCTAATGAAAGACACCCTACATTCTATATTCATCCTCCCCATCTTCCCCTTCTCTATATAGACACTTATAAAGTCATCATCTACTAGAAACATGCTCTCGGTGCGGATTGCCGAATCAACGGCCATCCAACGCTATCATTAAGGTCATCGACTCGTATGGAAACATGTTTCCAACATTCAAGGATGCGGTCCATTCTGCCACACTCATCTCACTTTGCCCGCTTTTCATCATCGAGCATGGCTAGACCATGAAAACAGAGGAAATAGAGGAGAAAAGAGAGGAAAGAGAGGAAGAAATTAAAGAGAGGTGAAAAACAGAAAAGAGAGGAGGAAATAGTTTTTATTTAGAAACAATGGTCTAGCAATGAAAAAGAGGAGAAAAGAGAGGAAGAGAGGAAATAAAGAAAAGAGAGGATGCCACAGTTCAAGAACTATGGTGGCTACCCCAATAGGGACAAGAAGAACCGACATGGAAGAAAGGTGGTGGCTCCAACCAGACAGCACAGATGCTACAACCCTGGTCCACACCAGCATGCCTCGCATACCCAACAACACTACGAGTGGCCTTCCACTATGTCTGGTCATGCTTCTAGTAACACATTTATTTGTTACTGGAGCTATAAAAAAGTTACTAAGACCTATAGTAACACATTTAATAAGCGATCTAGGTCTTGATGTTACTAGAGCAAGTTTTGTTGTGGCACATATATGTGTTATACTTGTAACTAATAGTGATACAAGTAGAATTTGTTGTAACACACACTTGTAAAAATATGTAATACAAGAATAGCCTATTGTAACACATATATGTGTTACTGGTTGAGAAAAGTGTTACACTTGTATCTCAAAAAATAATACTAAATGTACAAAAATGTTTTTACCAGAATTCAAACTATTGTGGCATATTTCCAGCTAAGTGCCTATACCACCCAAGCTAAGACGTAGTTGTGACTTTCATCACTATTTAATAAATTTAGAACATGACGGAGTATCAGTAATGGCTATTGTAACACACACATATATGTGTTACTTTCTACAAGCAAGTGTTACTGTTATGATGTAAAACATAACTCAAATATAACATCATGTGTCATACTTAAGGTTTCATTGCATCGCCATCTATAATAAAATGAATTTGAGTCTCATATTAGCACAACTTATAATATGTTAATATGTATGAGTAATTTGGACTCGATAGTTGTGCATTTATTGTAATTCGATAAATATTTTGGATCATCACTCATCTAGAATTTAGGGACTTAATGAATTAGCACATAAGTTTTGATCCCTCCTTGTAGAGGTTATTCTTGTATAAGACAAAGTTATCAACACTGTGTGTTCCTTGGTTAAAATTTATTACCTGAAACGAGGACGAAAAACGTATATAGGTTTATGGATGTGTATGGTGTCCACTCAGAATGGAATTTGCAGATTCCAATTCAAGGATTCTTGGGATTGTCAATTGTTGTCATGATTTAAGGGATGCTTGGGATCACGAATTGTTGTCTTGATGTCAAGGATTGGTTGCACAAAAAGGTTATTTTACATATTTACCTCAGGCAGAGGCTCCATATGACAGCATTGCATATAATATGTGACATTAACCTTCATGATGGTGGTGAGCAGCTCTATTTCTTCAAGGAGTTTATGGTAGGCCAAAAAAATAATCTTTTTTCCCACATACGGATTCCTATATAAAGGGTAGAATGCAAATAACACCATGCCAGCAAACAAGTTTCATCTCTTTCTCATTCTCATAAAGTTAGACAAAAATGAACGGAATGGAGAAAAGGTATGTCAATGGGAATGGAAGGAATTCAGGATCCACCATGATGCCCTGGATAAAAAATCTGTGATCGCATGCCCCAGGTAACAGCATGACCTAACGTGTTGCAACACCACTGGGAAATTTTGTGGAGCCTATGACGGGGCCAATCAATGTAATCCGTCATTACCCCACGGAAGACTGAGCATTGGTTGCTTCCCTATATTAACAAGTGTTCAAAAAGTAGACATGGGCAAATATTGTTCTGCGGGCTAAGCCTATGAAGACAAGATCCTCCATACCACCTCCAATAGAGGGTATGGAAGCAGCTGTGAATAGCATGGACGCATAGGGCAGGATCATCGGTGCAGCTGTGAGTTGCATGGAACATAGGGCATCATTGCATTCTACTACCTCCGTTCCATAACATAAGCATTCCTATAATCCTGAGGTAAAAATAGTCAAGTTCGGAAAAGTCATAGACACCCCTCATTTTACACTACGTCATCAATTCTCCACCCACTCACCTACCCACCATATTTTGTCTTCTCCCTATAAATGCTTACACCGTGGACAATCTTCTAAATGCTTCAAATGCTTATATTGTGGAAGAGGGAGTCGCTAGTAGGACCCAGTTGTCTAAGTACTTCAGTTTAAATTCAGATGCTTTGTTTGCTAGTTCAGTTGAGGAGCGCATCAAGTTTTATATAAGAAGTACTAGTATAATGTCCGAAAATATTACCTAGCTAGGGAGGTTGTGGGGATGAATAATCAGCTCCTGCTTCTTACCTGCCTTTACTATTAAGCACACTTAATTTACATGTAAATCTTAGTTGCCAAAAAAATAAGATTTCATCTAAATGGAAGCAATATGTAGTTGTTTTTAGAACTTGTTTTGATAATATACTGTATAGCAGTTTCAAATTGAAAAACATATATTGGCATATAGGGAGGGTGACTATATACTAAAAAGGGAGTGTCCCCAACATTTATGGTGCAGTTGATTTGACCGCACACAACTAATTGGAGGTACTCCCTACGTATAGAAATGTAATTATTTATTGACTTTTAGATATCTCGTTTGACCATTCGTCTTATTCTATAAAAATATTAATTATCTAATTATATCTCGTTTAATATACATATTTTTACTTCTTATTTTACTTTTTCTATTTTATTATAACCTGTTTTATTTATGAAAGTCAACAGATGGTTACATTTGTAAACGGAGGGAGCCATATGATTCAAACAATAGCAAGGACCATGCTCGTTTAGGATTTTTATGCTTCCACTGAACGACAATGAATGAAATAGATATCTATATACTAATAGTTGGTGAATTCCGCGGACGGGTGGGAATCCTAGCGGCAATGTCCCATAATTAAAAAGTGTGCCGCATCAAGGGCCAGAGAGGCCAAGAGGTCTCCGCTATTCGGTGTTCTCTGCACCAACACTGAATTCATTCATAAATACTGTTATTCGGTGTTCATATATATCTCATTGTTCTTTTGGTTGGGAGGCAAGCAACGACCAGGCAACATGAGAATCAACATGCATGGACTTGATGTGCGTTCTCTCTATGTAATTACAGTACAATAGAAAAAAGAGGCATAAAGAATTATACTGTGACACGGAAAGCCCTGTAGAAACACATTCCGATTGACATTCACCGTACCAATCCGGCACTATAGCCACACCTCCCAAAACCATGTAGCCACGGCAAGGAAAAATGAATCGTGGCTACAGTAGAGGGCGGGCTACTATGGCCATGGCCCGTGGCTCTAGAGGCCACCAATAGCCACGGTCCACGTCTTCAATCGCGGCTATCACTACTACAATTACGATCTATAGCAGCGGGCTTAAGAGGGCCTCAGTGACGGACGTCATAAACTTCACTGAGGCCCTGTCACTATTACAGGTAAAATTAGTCGCGGTCTAGGAACCACGACCGCTCGGTTGGGTCACTAAGCCTAATACGCGGCGCCAGTGACAGTCTAGGGTGGCGCCGTTGATCTACTAACAGAGAAAGGGCGGCCCCCAGCTGGGACCCACCCTAGACATCGTCAACACGACGCTGAACCGTCCCGTTGCCATCCAATCCTAATGTACTTCGTTGGTCCTTAATTGGGATGGGCTTCGTTGCTCCTTAATGTACTTTGCGATTCGTCTTGCACCACGAAAGCGCACAATGAGCGCGGCCACTCCGCCTCCGACGAGGTTAGCTGGACGTCCAACTCGGCCTCTCCCGCGGCCATCTAGCCGGTGAAACCTTGGCATAGCGTTTCAGCCCACTGGCAATTGCATTCCTCCACAGATCATTTGGCATGGAAGGCTTTGCGGTTTGATACTGTCGCCGTCGACAAGCTTGGGGTGCATGCCGTGTGGAACGTGTTACAGACGTTGTGACGTGGATGGCCAGGTTCTCGGCAATGGCGAGAGTGGCGCCGCTGGTGATGGCAACCGAGTAGACTTTTTATGGTTTCTCTCTTCAGAACAAAAAAAAATGAACCACATGAGATTTTTTGTTGTTTCCCCTATAAGGAACGCACTCATTTTTTATTAGTCATATGAGATAGAAGTGTTGTTTTCATTCTCAATAAGGCCTCGTTCGGTTCTGGCTGAACCAAACTGGACCCAGAATTGTTCTTCGTCCGGATTGAGTGAACCCGGCTGATTCACTCAACCAGCCGGTTGTGCTATATCGAATGGTTTTCATTCCGGCTGGCACCACCAGTGACCACCACACTGTTCGGCAACGTCTGATTCATTCCGGCAGGTAACAAAATTCAGGAATAATCACCACGGAACTAAGAGAAACATCCAAACTTTTAATTCAACAGGCCTCATAGAAACTTGGTTACAAAATTTAGAAATAATCACCACATAACTGAGAGAAGCATCCAAACTTATAATTCGACAGGCTTCATAGAAACTTAGTTTCAACAGTACAGTAAGATAATTTAGAAAAATAACAACACTACCATAAGCCCAAGCACTGCAGTACCTAATTTACAGAGTTTGATAGATATTAAGCAAGAAATGCATTCGCTTGACAGTTCGTTAAGAACCGAGTCTTTCTCAATCACATCAAGGGAACGACACCAGGCATGTGAGTTCGAATACATAGAATAAGCCCCCCAAAAAACAGTGTTCTCAGCCACATTGATTCGGTGCTTGTCTGATGAATCACTTCTCCCAGGCATTATCATTGTCACAGCCAATCATATCACCATATGAGACCTACAACTAGAACACAAGAGGATGAGTAGATAATCGTGGCTGATGAAAGTAAAGTAAGACAGATAAGTGCACTAACTCAATATGTATCAACTAGAAAACCAAAGGACAACAAAATTTTCAGTATTATGTACTCTGATCGAGGAATACTAAGTCAAACTAGTCATAGAAGCAATTCTATCTAGTACAACATCAGATTTCATTTTCAGTGACAGGTCAATTATCTAGAGCTCCTTATGCTGAAATTTTGGACAGGTCAATTATCGAATGGTGGTCAGGTGGCTTTATTCACCTTGGCCACACCTGCCAACCTTCAGTGATGTTAGCTGATGAATGCAAATAGTACTTGAACACTAGTAGTTCAGATATTGAATAAAGTCATATGCACTAATTGAGTAAACTGACATGTTACCTGCTACACTAGCTCACTTCTAAGCCAAATTAAGGCGATCTCGGGGTCCAACTCCCATGAACTTAGGAAGGCCTCCCTGTTCTCCTTACTTTTGATGAACACATTGTTGGCTTTTGCCTTTTCTTCCTTGCTGACTTCCATGCTTGCCAGAACGGTAATGCACCTTTTGATAGAGAAGTCTGAACCTTGTTGAACCTCTTTCTCCTTGGCCAGATGCTCAACTTCAGCTTCTGTTTGCTTTTTCTTTATTTCTATGTACTGCTCCATCATGGCTTCTAGTCTTTCACCCTTCTTTGGCCTCTTCTCTTCCTTTTCTACCTTCTTTGATGTGGCCATAGTTCTCTGCTGTCCACTTCTAGCAACAGCTGCAGCAGAACTTTCTGAATCTCGTGCATCTCGTGAACGAGCATCAACCCTCCTTCCATCAAGTGCTTCATCTTCATCTTCTATGTCATGAATAGCGTCCAAGTCCTGCACCTCATCCTCTATTTCTGGTGGTTGTACATACTGAACTTGATGAAGTGGTTCTTCATGTGGCGGTGATTCCAGAGATATGACATTATATGTCCCTTCAGCCAATTGACCTACACCAAAAAAAAGTTTATTACAACAGAATTATGGTGCTTGTAGTCACAGACAACAGTATAGAACACTGATAATTGATTAGCAAAAATGCAAAATTGTTGCTACAATTACCATCATATAGCTCCCCCAAGGTATCAAAGAGCGGGAAGGTAGCCTTGCTGTTGTTGTATTTCGTAATCTTAGGCCATGTCTACATATAAAAAAGAAAAGTTAAGCCAACTATATACACCATATGCCATATACAGTATATGCCTTGCTGTTATTTGCAAAGTGATACATACCACCGTTAAGTTGTCCCAAAAAGCTTCTGATCCCTCTATCATATTCCTGTCATAATTCCAGGAGCCTCCGCTTTGTTTCCTTGCCTCTTTAAGCATCTTATAGTCCCTTTTCATCTGGCCTTCTTTGTCTTGAATCTGGAGCCTAGAGTATGAGATGTCCTTGTTCTTCTCAAGGAACTCCTTGACAATAACATTCCAACCCTCAGTAGTCCAACCATTATCACCTCGATAACCACTTGTCTTTGTACTTGTGAAGGATCTCAACAAGCGATTTTTCGAGGGCTGGATTCCAATAGGCCCTTTGCTTTTTTGCTACACAAATGTAAAGAGAGATCAGAAATTTCAAAGCATGAAAAAGAACTTGCAGATCAGTATTAAATAATGAGCAGTAGGAAAAAGAAAAACATTAGTACCTCTTCCACCGCACTTAGGCGATGGTTTCTTCTTTCCAGCACTTGAGGTAGCCAAGAACTTGCGTATCTTTGGTGATCCCATCAGAGGGAGCTTAGGGGACCTTTTTCCAACCATTGCTGCAAATGTTTACAACTCACATGCATTTATTCATATACTAATGTACATTGATACATAGACTAAATTACATTTATTCATCTACTAATGTACACTACTAATGTACACTGATCCATTGACTAGTATCTTTCATGTTGGTACCGAGCCCACATTGCCTCGGCGATGGAGTCCCTTAAAGCATTGCCTTGTGCAGTGGCATCTCCATTGTTTTGATCTCCATTTGGAAGAACAACAAAGTTTGCTGCAGGAATGTTATCCGGCTGATTATCCAACCATTCCTCATCGCCACCAAGTAACCGGATAAAATTGTGAAAGATTGCAGCAGCTACAGGGATCTGAACTTGGTTCTCCAACATGTGAAATGTTTCAACTTTGAGGATTGGGAAGCGCTTCTTAATCACCCCCAAAGCTCTTTCCACATGGTTTCTCAGCCTTGCATGTCGGTTGTTAAACAACTCTCTTGGGTTTTGAGGCCTTTGACGCCCAGCTCCAAACTCTTTCAGATGGTACCGGACTCCTCGATACGGTGCAAGAAATGATGAGGTATTTGCATACCCTCCATCAACCAAGTAAAACTTTCCTTGAGGTACTTGGAAGCCCTTGCCCATAGCAGACCTTAGGACTCTAGAATCTATAGCCGATCCCTCCCATCCACTTGAAATGAAGGTGACGTTTAGGTCAAAATCACATGCCACCATAACATTAATACTTAACGTACCCTTCCTATTTCTAAAAGGAGCAGCTTTGTTAGGAGATATAGAAATAGGAACATGAGTTCCGTCAATGGCACCAAGACAGTTCTCAAAGAATGGAAAGAAGCTACGAGTATTTTGGATTGTTGGGTGGACTTGGTTAGGATCTGGAGCCCGAAGAAAACGGCGAGAGAGGTTGGGTATCACCACCTTGAAGAAGTGGTTCATGATACGGTGAAAGGTGTCATTGCTGTGCCCAAACATCACTTGAAGATCCTCATAGGAGGCATTGTGAGATAGCATATACATGAAGGAAGCCAGCTTCTCCTCAACTTTGATTCTTGTATCTGTGACAAGCCTTGTCCTCCTGAGGTATGTTGCTATCTTCTTGAAGATGTATGGTTCCATCCTAAATTGTACTTGGCAATTCTTGACATGTCCATCAAGCAGTCGACGAACCTTAACCTCTCCTGTCTCTTCCGACGTATGACGTTTCTTCTTTTCCCCCCACTACTTGAATCCATAAGGTAAAGGGCAGGAAAAAGGAACATCATAATGTCATCGTCGTCTTCCTCCCTTCTCTTTCTAATACGGTCTCGCAATGATAAACTCATTGCAAGACTAGAGTTGAACAAGTAATACATTTAGTTATTATAATAAAGTAATACATGCAAAAATAAAATCATAAATTCAATTATACTGAAAACTGTATGATAAAATGATTGAGAAAAATAATGTATAGGCAGACAAGAAAATGATTGAGAAAAAAATGTATAGACAGACAGGAAAATAATTGAGATAAAAATGCTACTAGTTCATCTACCCACAACAAGCTACCCTAGTCATCACCCAAAACAACGTAACTGCATTTTAACCACAGACTGCTGACACTTCACCGCAAATACTGCAGGAACTGAGCTATAAGGACAGGTGTACCTGCTAGGGTTGGTGGAGTAGCTACAGGATCCCAGGAGGGCGGAGGCTCGTCCTCTCCAATCCTAGGGGGTGCTGGGCTGATCTGCAGGTTACAAAGGCATAAAACAACTTGAGTGATTAAGCTACTAGAAACCAGTTAAGCTAAAAAAACTAGCCATCGATAAAATAATGCATAACAGCCCCATATAACAATTAACAAAAATTCAGGTGGGAGTAAAGAATAAAAGAACAGAGGGAGTAATTCTTAACTAAAATTTCTACAATCACTCAACAATATTCCTTTCAGGAAAGGCACTGAGATTTGCATGTTCATTGGTTTTTTTTGGGACAAAAGAAAAACATTGACCTCTGAAGTTATACATGCAGTAAACAATATACAAAACTATTCAGGTGGAGTAATGTCATGCTGCAATAATGAAACGATCATAGCAGGAAATTCAGGTGGAGTTGCTTGATTGACCCAGGCAACCATAGCAGGAAATTTACACAGATAACATCAGGAAGTCAGTAGTATGATACCCCATCAGGAAATATACTCAGGGGTATGATAATTGTAGCTATCATTGCTTTGATTTATCCATGGAGGCATTCTCAATTGACAAGAGTGGAAATCAATCAATGGAATCCATTAATCTCTGTCTCACACAATTCTTTAGCAAGCATACTAAAACCAGAATGGCATTACTTGAGTATCTACTGCAGGCTGGGCATGAGAAGGAGCATGACTTCGGTCTAAGAATTTGTTGCAAGACTGACTCGACACCTAAACTGAAAATAGACTGACTCTATTGGCAAACAGGCAAGAACTCCCAACTCACAAGGCCTTTGTACCAGTAATTATGAGGAACGAACAAGGATCGGAGCTGAGGCAAAGAACTCAAGAACTCAAGAAACGGTTACGAAATAATACCGTCGAAGCTGAGGCAAAGCAGGGAAATAAGATACGGATACTGGCGTATGTCAATCCGTCGAAGTAATTATGAAGTAGCAGCCACAGTGGCTTTGTTCAGTTTCTTGGCGTTCTTTTCCGCGTTTCTGTTCACAAACCAGCTAATAGTTTTTTTCAGTTCCTTAACGAAGAACTGCAGTCTTGTGACCTAAGCAACATTGGCAATTCAAAAATGTATAATTTGGCCACTCTTCTGAACATCTCTACTGTAGTGGTAAAGTTAGGCCCAAGGAGTATTGTTTAGTACAATGAAGCTATATGACTAGACTACTACACCAAGGACAGGAACATGACAAAGTCAGTTTTTTTAGGAATGTATAGTAGGGGAAGCCAATACTGTTATGATTTTATATTAAAAAGAAAAACAACACAAATTGTACAGCAAACAGAGAAGTATTCACAAAGCAAACAGAAAAAAAATGCTCCAGCGGTCGAGCAGGATGACCACATGTCACTAATGCATGGATTCACAAAGTTGTTATCCAGGTTCTCCAGAATTCACAAAGCTGCACAATACCTATTGCATTTACAAGAGCAGTGATCAGGGACATTTACAAGTGCAGTGATCAGTGATCAGGGATATTCACAAAGATGCATTCACAAAGCTGTCCTCCAGGTTCTTCAGGATTCACAAAGCTACACAAAATCGATGACAGTAATTTCAGAATAATTGCTCTTTCACACTGAATAGCACCCAGAATAGGACTTCAAAATCAGGAAAATAAAATGAAGCTGTTAACCAGAATAATTGCTCTTCCACACTGAATAGCACACAGAAAATCACAAGAAGCCGATTTATACACACAGGTGATATACACACCTAACAAGCACACTGAATAGCACACATAATTATTAGCTGGTTTGTGAACTAAAGACAGGATAATGTATGTAAGTTTCAACTTGATTGGAAAATTCATACTGTTTCGAATTTTTTTGGTTCCACGCAAAATTCATCAACCTGGCGCAAAGTTTGCTAGGTTGGGAACAAGGGACCTGATCGACCTTTCAGATTCTGCAGTGCAGTGCCTCAACGCTGAGGTATGCCGAGTTGCCGACTGACCCCAAGACTCAAGAAACGGTACCAGTAATTGACATACGTTCCTTATTTCCCTGCCCCGCCACTCCCCACGGATCGGAGCTGAGGCAAAGAACTCAAGAACTCAAGAAACCTAGCACGCAAATCTAGTGAAACCTAGGTAAAGAAACCCTACCACCGGAGGAAGGGAATAGGCCTTACAGGGGAGAAACCGACGTCGGAGGTCGCCGTCGATGTAGTCGTGCCAAGGCTTCGCACCGTCGCCGAGTCGAGCCGCCACGCCGTCGTCGGGTCCAGCCGCCGCGCCGTCGCCGGGTCAAGCCGCCGCGCCGTCGCGAAGCTGCTGCTCCGATGCGAAGGAGGAGCGTCGTCCTGAAGCTGCTGCGTTGACGCGAAGGAGGAGCACCGTCGCCGGGAGCGCTCGAGCCCGCGCCCGTGTCGTCGCCTCGAGCGCCGCCTCCACCGCACGCACGAGCCAAGGGGCTAGGGATTTCGTTCCAGACCTACGGAGGTGGAGATCGATTCCGCCGGATAAAGTGGACCGGACCGGGCGAAACCACCCATTTTCGTTCTGGGCCGGGCCTAACCGAACGGTCCATTTTCGTGGAAACCGATTTCATTCTGGCTCATCCTGTTCCGGTCGGATTGGGCTCCATTCCGGCCCGATCCGATGGAACCGAACGAGGCCTAAGGATCTTGGTAAAAAAAAATCTTTATAAAGAAAATATGAGTTGTTGCTAAAAAATGATCATTCTTTTATATCATTAACTACAATTGAATATTTTTTTATAAAAATAATGGAAAAAATTATCAAGGAGAAAGTTGTGAATTCCATACTTATTTTCTATTGTTAGAGTCTATTGTAGGTTATATTAGGAGGTAGGCAACGGCCAGTCGGTGTGAGGATCGTGAGATGGACATAGGTTGGTCATTTTGTTTCCCTGGTTATAAGAGACACTGCAGTAGGAAATGGAGGCAACAGGAGTTCTATGTCCACAGTGGTGCAGTGATCAACACATGTCCGGGAGTAGCACGGAGAAAATCGTGCGGCTAAGTCTCCTGTGTATCGAGCTCCTGCTAAGATACATAATTCAGTGTCCGGCACTGCCATACGATGAAAACATGTCATCCTTCATGATGAGTCTCTACCGTTCTGTAAGGCGTCGAGTACCGGAGGCATCATCATCGTTGTCGTATCTGCCAATGACCGTGAGCCGCCGTTGGTGTGTATCCACTGTACCAGCGCTGATGAGTCTCGTTCGGCACCTTTAAGAAGTGCAACTTATGGTAGCACTGTACTCACCTGATGGTGTGCTATTTCACTAGGAGTGCGTCACCACTGCCGCAAGGACCAAGAGACAAAGCTGCGACTGAGAGAACACGTCTGGATCTAACCACTTGTTTATCTGCACCAGCACCATTCACCAATAATTCACATGTTTTAAGCACCAAAACGAATGTCTATGCTTTCTTAATTTCTCGTTGGCATGTGGATCGAATGTTGTATATGTGACAGGCCTGATTTTCACCGAAGGTGAAAACCGTGCCTTTGTATCTCATGGTCACTCCTAGGAGAATGGCTCGTACATCCAACACAGCTAAATACCATAAAAACATAAGCAGAAGTAAAGACAAACAAGATAGAGAAAAATCATCTAACAATATCCGCGTTATGAACATGACCATCCATCAACAAAATATATGAACGTCGCTCACAGGCCAACAAGATAGAATGAGAAACTAACGGAAGCGATCATCATCCATATAGCAAAACTATTAATGAACGGCACACCATCTCCACAAGCATCTTGAGTGTCCGCAATGGCGAGAGTGGCGTCGGTGATGGCAACGGAGTAGACTTTTTGTTGTTTTTATGTTCAGAACAAAAAAAATTTGAACCACATGAGACTTTTTGTTTTATGTTCAGAACAAAAAAAATTTGAACCATATGAGACTTTTTGTTGTTTCCTCTGTAGGGAACACGCTCATAGGAAGCCGATCGAGTAATGATGCTGCAACACCCACGACAAGAGTCCCATTTTTCACCCTCTTGCATTAAGCCTTCACCCGAGTTACTGTTTGTTATGATATTCCTTCATGTTTCCTTCAGCATTTTCAAATTTGTATTATTTTTCGTCATCTAGAGTGTTGATTCTCAAAAGAAAAAATGGTACCACATTACTATTTTCTCAAAAAAAAGGTACCAAATTAATTACTAATGAAGGAGCATTTAGTGGCAATTATTTATAGTACAGAAATTATATATTTATAAATATTGTATGCCATTCTCACCTGTCGACATTGAATTTTTAGTCTTAAATAGCAAGCTGTCATGCATAGTATGTTTTTATGAAATGCTCCTATATATCACATTTCTGTAGGTTGGAAGGTAAGCAATGACCAGGCTACGCCAAGTGGTGATCAAGATGGACTTAGGATAGCCATTCTCTCTATGTTGTAAGGGAGAGTGCCGCAGGAAACGGAGGCAACTGGAATTTCATGTCCACATTAATTCTCTGATTGACCATGTCTAGCGACCATACTGGTGCAGGGTCAATCATAGCGGCAAGCAGTATCATGTGACGAACACACTGTCATCAGTCCGAGCTATGTCCTGTGCGGAAAGGCCTGCAAATGGGCCTTTTCTGAATGGGTACCAGACCTGCAATCCACGTCATCGTGGCCAGAGCTCCCGCATCCGGCACCCCAAGGTGCCTCCTTGCCCATCAGGTCGACGTGGAGCTGCTCTTACTTGTGAGGAAATGACAAGAACTGCAGGGTATTGGTTGTTTCGTAACTCTGACATTGATGCCAAGACTCATATATTACTCGAACGTATCTCTAGGTAAAGCTTGCTACATGTGTTGTGGTACAAAGAATGTGATCTTGAAACTGTTGTAGTTTCCTTGACAATTTTGAGCTAATTGACCTTACATTTCAGTTATCTAACTTATGCATCTGACTCACGGGATGATGATCGCTTCCGCTAGTTTGGATGATGATCGCTTCCACTAGTTTCTCATTCTATCTTGTTGGCCTGCGAGCCACGTTCATGTATTTGGTTGATGGATGATGATGTTCGTAGCACGTATATTGTTGGATGATATTTCTCTATCATGTTTGTCTTTACTTCTCTTTATGTTTGTATGGTATTTAATTGTGTTGGATGTACAACTCATTCTCCTAGGAGTGACCATGAGGTACAAAGGCACGGTTTTCATCTTCGGTAAAATTGGGCCTGTCACATATACAACATTCGATCCACATGCCAATGAGAAGTTAAGAAAGCATAGACATTCATTTTGGTGCTTACAACATGTGAATTATTGGTGAATGGTGCTGGTGCAGATAAGCAAGTGGTTAGATCCAGACGTGTTCTCTCCGTCGCAGCTTTGTGTCTTGGTCCTTGCGGCAGTGGCGACGCACTCCTAGTGAAATAGTTAAATAGCTTAAACTAGTCTTAATCAGAATTGATTTACCTGCTGATGACAGCCACTAGCTTTGCCATCCTGGCAGTCTCTTTTTTACTTTTTCACTTATATATCTCAGGTCTGCAATGTGTAATTCTGTACTGCTGATTGGCACTCCTAGATACTTCATAGGTATACAATTGAGAAGATTGGCCACTCTTTCTGATTCCTACTCTCCTGCTCCTACCACAAAGACTTCACTCTTATGGTAATTTATCTTTTGTCCTGACATACTCTCAAAACAATATAGGAGAAACTTTGTATTTGCAAGCACTTCATCATCTAACTCTACTAGAATTATGGTATCATCTGCGTGTTGTAAATGTGTCAGACCTCCAGGAATTAAATGTGGGATCAGACCTCTAATATGTCCACATTCTTTTGCTTTTGTCAGAATAAAGGTGACAAGGGGTCACCCTGTCTTAGCCCCTTAAAAGTTCTGATAAAGTTTCCAGGGGTTCCATTTATGTTTATACCCACCTTGCCATTCTGGACAGCTTCCATTATCCATCTTATCTAGAATTCTGGAAATCCTTTATTCTCCATTACTTATGTTAAGAAGCTCCATTGTACCTTGTCGTATGCCTTCTCAAAGTCCAACTTCATTATCTCCCCTTCTGTTTCCTAATTCTAAGTTCATGCAAAGTTTCATGAGCAATAACTATCTCATCTAGAATACTTCTTTTTGGTATAAAAGCTGTCTGGTTTCTGTGATTACACCGTCTGTAACTGTTGTTAGCCTTCTTGTGAGGATGATGTCGTTGACGTAAAGGAGGATGTACGCAGCATGAGCACCATCCTTGTACATGAACAAAGAGGTGTCGGAGGAGGACGAGCCAAAGCCGATGGTGGTCATCATGAACGCGACAAAGCCTTGGTACCATGCTCGGGGGGGGCTGCTTCAGTGCTATAGAGGGATTTGCACAGGAGACAGACATGGTCCGGTTGACAGGTTGATGAAGCCAGGGGGTTGTTGGGAGTAGACGGTTTCGTCGAGGTTGCCGTGAAGGAAGGAATTCTTTATGTCAAGTTGGTGGATAATCCATCCTGCGATCTCTGAACGTGCCAAGATGACAACTTTGAAGACTATGGGAACATGCCTTAGGACGTTCAGGACCATGCTTAACACCAAGTTACTGCAGAAGCGCCTCACACTATTTGAGATTTACGGGTACAAAATTACTTCCAATTCATCCAAAATAATCCACTACATGCCCCGGACCTTTTGTGGTTCTGGAATTCCACTTGAGTATTGACAATCCGAGTCCACAAACTCTTCCTCCAAGCAGTCATGGCTCAGTTCCAGATGTCACCAAGTACCCGGTGGATGACATCACTGAGAATACTCCTTGCTCGCTACACATGGAGCTTGGCAAGCGAGGGAAGACATTCGTCAAGGTCGCAAAGGGCATTGCAATTCTCGGACGTACATTTAGTGATGTAAGTATCCCTCAGGAGTGTGCGAGGGTTCAAATGATCTCTCTTGTGAGCTTGATTATCCCAATGAGGATGAAGGGATTGACACACTTGAGGGTGCTATTAATCAATTCGTCCTTTGGCCGTGACGAGAGATTCATACAGTACAAGATTCGCAACAGGTCTCTCAAAACTTATGTCTCCAGCCGCCAGCTTCACCTCAGCCTGCTCCCACTCATGGAGAAGAGGATGGTCCTGGCTTACCGGTCGAGCCCCAACCTTCACCTCGACCATCTCTGGCATATGAAGATGGGGATGAGATCGCTCAACGAGGCTTCTCCACTCCGCCTCGTCATATAGTGGAGAAAGATATTTCTCTAATCCGTACATCATCCACTCAGGCGCCACACACACCACACGACAAAGGGGTGGTGGCGACTCGATGCTCGTCTACTCCACCTCAACCGACACAAGAAGAAGAGAGTCATGAACACTGATCCAGCCCATTTCACCTTCGCCTCCGAGGAAGGACCGCAACCCATCCAAGAAGAAATTAGGTAAATATTAGTTGTACTCATTCTTTTTATTGTTATGTACTTATTCATATAGTTATTCATAGAGCATCGATTTATCTATCGTGCAGTTGATACATGGTTGACGGGCATGAAAGACTCCTACAAGTCTACCACAAAAGAACTCGTGCCACATATACCCATTCTGCCTGCTGGTGTCCCGGAAGGAGGTTGCAATCTTACGCAAGACGATTTCCCCAGGTATAGCCATGGCAGGCCACTCCTACCACATGAGCAGGTGAAAAAAGGATTGGATATACCTCAAATTTCATGACTGGTACTTCAAAGCATGCATCACGGCTGTCCAATTCATCGCTGCTACAATACCTGGAGATGTGTTTGGACAAGGGGCATTTGATTTGCATGTGACATTTGAGGACATACATGCTTTGTATCATCTTGACCACCTCGATGCCACCCTCATCACTGTCTCGTGCATGTAAGTATTTTAAATCTCTTTATTTATATGCAAAGCAATTACACGTGCATACTATGTCTATCATTTTTCCATGCTTAGAATGAGTAATCACTCTGATACAGACGATCAACAAGTTGGGTATCTAAACCCAACACTCATTAGCCAGAGGATTCTTAATCCGGTTTTAACTACAACAACCCGTCATTGTCGGAAAGAAGTTAAGTGAAAAGAAGAAACTACATGCCAAGGTTAAGGCTAATGCAAAGAAAGTTGTAGCAACATACATCGGCAGATGCATCTTGTCTTTGCTGTTTGGACAAGTAGGATTAGTCTATCAATTTGACCCACACAAGCGGCATGAGTTCTTTCTTTATATGGCTGTGCATTAATTTCGTTAGATAACCTCTTACATTTCTTGCACCCTTTCACAAATGATATGTGTGGATTGTGTACTAAACTACCGGGAATAAAAGCATCTCTTAAATTATTGCATAATGCAAAACTTCAGTAAGAATAGCAATAATGGATGTACTTTTAACAATTTCGTCACACTAGAAACTTGCTTACTATATGTGAGGCAAGTGATTGCTGTGTATAACCAATATATTGCATCCAATCATTATAGCTGACTTCTAATGTTCTAAACTTTTCTCAGAAGCTCCGCTCCAGTGATGTGTACAACAACAATAAATGGATGCATAAATACTGGACCAAGTGGGCATAGCATCTTTTGTGCGGTTTCAATATTGTTTAGATTTTGTGTAGTTATATGTGAAAAGTGCAGATGCACTGTAGTGCCAAATATTTGTCATGAAGTAACTACATGGATCATCTATTCTATTTATTAATAATTAATAAAAGGAGATGAACTTCCCACCATGATGCCTAGAAAAAAGAGAAATAGTCTAGAAATTCTGAGAAAAAAGCAAAACATCTAGCCCTTGATCCTCTTTACATCTAATCACATATTATAATCCTGCCGTTAATCAGCCGAACACGATCGTACGTAGACACGAGTTCTTTTCCTTGGGTACCGTCCTCTCCTCATAATTTACGATCCATCTATCATCAGCATCTGATCTCCATCGATATTCTCCACTCAAACTACCATGGCGCTGCAGCCATGGCATCTAGATATCTACTATGGCTTCCTCCTAACCTACATGAGCAGCAGCAGAACAACTATCTACTATGTTGATGAAGATCTTCACCCGTGCTCCCGTGGGCACAGATGCCCTCGCCACACAGATCCGTGAAGATGACAACCAGCCAGGCAATATTCTGAACTCTGTTAAATATTTTTTTCATTGTCGGTTGCATGAGATTGAATTCATGAATCACTGAATATGCCAATAGATGCGTATAGACCAGTATATGTACGATGTGAATCATTGCCGTTTTCCTCCTAACAAGCATGTGCGGCACCAGTGCAACTAATAGCTACAGCTCCCAAAATTTCCAACACTGAGGGCTCGAGTGGGCAATAAAGGTAACACAGATTCCTACACCACATATGCATATGTGAAAGAAGTAAAGATGTTGGCCAATCAACCCAGCCTGATTCTACAATACACCGAGAAGTTTTCTTTGCCGATTGCTTGAGATTATGTCCTTGAATACGCCCGTAGATGGGTATAGACCAGTGTAGGATGAGAGTTGAGGCCCGCAGACTATAGGAGCGATTAATTCAGGCATGTTTAACGAGATTATGTGATCGGCAGGCATCAATGCGTGCACAGATTGGTGCTGTGGGTCAGGTCTGGCAGTCATTAGGCGCAAGAGGGTCAACAACAGCAAATGCGTCTCGATTGTGCCAAGAAAGATACCAAAATCTGCTCCACTATAATTGCAGACACGGTATAATGTCTCTTTGTTCACTGAAAAGTATTTGGCATACCATAATTCTTAAAAATGCGAGATCCCACCTGCGTAATTGATATATGCAATAGAAAAAATTGTGCCATAGAAAAGATTGATATGTCCTAATTTGTTTAGTCACTAAACTAGTCCCTACGCATCAAACACTGAGGTGCAAGCACTCATACCAATCATGGGGCATCTACACCTGCCCGGCAGTGCCTTGGATACAGAGTGCACCTTCTATACAATGTGCCAAAATCACACGTATCATGAGTGTGCCTTTATCAATTTTGATTTGAGGAGGTAAATGATGAAAGAAAACAAAGGCGTCAGCTGCCAAACTACTGACTTATGCTTCACACATGTAGCATATTAAATTAGAACTTAGAAACATTTTTTTCTAAATGGTCAATTTCAAATTTGTACGTGGTGCCTTTGGTTTGATTGTATCAAGTAGGTAAGAGAGATGGCACTGAGAATAACAACATACATGTGAAAAATCATGGTTCTATATTTTCCAGTGAAACATAAGAGATGGAAGCATTCTGTTATGAATGCAAATAGTTACATTAGCCAACTGACATCATTATTTGGGTTGGAGTAATAAATCCTAATGACATTGCACTGGCAAGTGCTTGCACATTTGCGCAGATTACATTGCAATTTCACATATTTAATCTAAATCAATTTTCTCTAAATTTTAATTTATCTTCTCGAAAATGTACAATCTGAGATGCATTGTCTTTGAAACGTATAACAAAGCAAATTACCCCACTAAATATTTGCTTTGTGTAAATTCAGTGGAGGGAGGGAACGTATAATAAAGCAACATAAGAGGACCTGTTTTAGGTTGGCTAAAACATATGAGTCATAGGAATAGTGAAAGTTTTATGAATACATAGCCGCATACAACAGAGAATAATCATTAGTGGCTGAATTTTGTAATAATCCAAACGTTGTGCCCACACATGCTCAAGGAGGAAATGTCCCCCATTTTCTGAAAAAAAAAAGATATGCAACAGAGAATAAACTTTAAGTAAATAATAAGTCCAATGATTCAATATTAGAAACTATGTTTTGACTAGCCGGCGCAATTGCGCAGGCCATTTGTTCTAGTTTATATGAAATACAGGGATGTTCATTGAAATTTTGTTGACCAATGTGTTTCTAATAAATGTGCAATACAAGACCTATTTCGGAAATAATCGATGCCTGTTCACTAACATAAAGTAAAAGCTTCTGTAGCTAATGTTTCAGTAGCAGATCTGTAACATGATCCTGAGCCAGAATTGCTTTTGCCTTTTTTATTTGTTGGAGGAATTTATTAGGGAAAAAATGGTTATTGAAGTCGCTGTGCAACAATGACGATCAACTCACCCATTTTTTCTCGCTCACTGCTTACGGCAAGATGGAGATGCTTTTCCTGCAGGTGGTTGGAAGCAGAATGATGGAAGCGAGATTTGGTTTTCTTCACTAGCAAGTTGGTTTAGATTTCACACTAGTTTCCTTACGGGCAGACATGTTCACATGGTACGCTCATTTCGGTCGTCGTCGCACCCACTCCATGTTTTCCAGTTTTGGCGCGTGGGTTTTTTGGACTTTGGACTTGCTTAAAACTGGTGTCTGGATGAATGTGACTCTGCATGCATGTGCCAGCGTTAGCTGTGTCCAATATAATATAGATAGATTGTTGGAGATAGTCTTGGGTATTTAAAAAGAAAATCCAAAATCATAATAGGGCTGAGTTATGGTACAATAATGCTTGACATCCGACTGAGATTTACCGATTCTTGTCCGACTAGTGCATGGATGCTTGCTGTGCATGTAGACAGTAGACCCCATGTTGCTTTGTGTCTTTGGTGGTACACCAGTCGAACAAATTGGTCATACCTGTAGCAAGGTTCGTTATGGTACCCCTCTTACCCGAGGTAGAAGTAATATGAGGCATCGATTATTCTAGAGAAAGAACGTGAAAAAGTGTAAGCAAAGACAGAATATATAACAGCTGGTTCAGCCCCGATTTGAATGGAAATTGTCGGTTTTCATGGAGATACAATTAAGACTGCATGCGTGATTGTTGTTGCCACATCGTCTCCGATAAATCATGCTGCCTGGCCGAGAGACAATGATAGAACTATGAATTGAAAGTATGTGTTGTAGGGCAAAGACTGTCAATCATCTTCCCATTGGATTAATATTGGTGGCTTTGCTTTATATGAGCAAAATGATTAATGTGGTAGCTGAATACTGCACACTAGCATCCATGCATATGTAAAGACGATGGTCCCACATACTTATCTAGCACAAACATAACTATTTTAGGAAGATGTACTGTGGAAGCAACACCATGTGTGAGCGCCCTCTGACTCCCCTACTATGTCTCTTATTTGCCAATATATATTCTCATCTCTTTCACATGAAACAAAATGAGAGGCGAGAGAGTCAGCAACAGAGAGGACTGCATTTTAGCTAGCAACGAGAAATAGGAGTCGGAGGCACTGAGAATTATAGTGGAAGACCATCATGAACTGATTCGTTTCATAGACGTTTACAAGCCACCTGCTGGTACGGTGAAGCATGCAACAACCACTTCTCGTTAAATATGCATGAGAAAAGCTTCCCCTTGTTATGCACGACCAGTGACCACTGTGCTTCAGTATAGGAGCGTTAGCAAAATCACTTGGAATGGCGCGAGGTTACATGAAGGACTAAGAACTCTCCAACATATATAATGTATCTGTTGTTGCTAATACCCTACCTTCATTAAGTTGCCTATCCAAAAAATTTGATATCATTGCACCAGGCAAGAACAAATATTTTGTTCGGTGTTTCATGGAAAATTATTAACACTTGAAATATTCATGCTGTAAATTATGAATTATATAAAGTTACACGGCATAAAAAATCCATCATTATCCCAGTGCAAATGTAATCAGTTAAGAGAATTATCAATTTTCTGAAGTGCTAGTGTCCTAATGTTAGAGTATATTTGGCAGTCTATAGATTATATCGTAGATTTCCATATGTATCCAGGAGGTGTCTTGACTCCCATGTCTTGTACTCTATTTATACCGGCCAATGGCCTAGCAATATATCCATCCATTACACCTAGTCTATTCTCCTACATGGTATAGAGACAAAATCCCATCCGTTTTTCTTCCGCTGCCCACCCTCCCTCCCCAAACTAGCCCCGCTGCCGTTCCTGTCCCAACAGCATCCTTATAGAGGACATCCGCTTTGCGACGTCCTAGCATGCCCCGGGGACGACCATGTCGATCTCCACCGGGGGCCATGCCCTTCCAAGTCTGGTGATGGATCAAATCAATCTACCACCACCGTCGTCATCAAGCAGCATCAGACCGTGAAGAACTTGCCTTGGGTGACATCATACCGGCCTCTGCACGCCTCCCTTTCCCTGTCCCTCACATCCACCGCAACGCCCCAGCTCACGGCAGCCACCGCCAGGAGCAGTGGCGCGCGGCAACCTCCCCATGTCTGGACCTCCTCGGCCTCCTCGCGTTCGAGTCACTACAACAATAACATATTGTAGCGGCGTTGTACGGACTTCCGTAGCAGCACAACATAAGGTACTCACCGCTACAGTTCCGGAATGATTTATAGCGGCGGTTTACGGTACAGACCGCCTTTAAAAATTGATTTTTAACGACGGGTCATTTTTAGCGGCGGGTGACAACATGGGCCGCAGTTAAAAATTGATTTTTAAAGATGAACCGTGTTTTGGACCGCCGTTACAATTGCAACACCAGCCCACAAAAAATCAGCCCACCACAAACGCTATAAAATAAGAGAAACCCTATCCCTCACACCCCACCACCCACCAGCCGCCACCCCCCACCCGCTCTCTCTCTCTCGGGCTCGCGCCACCCTCCCTCCCCCTCCACCGCCGGCTCATCTCTCTCCCTCTCTCTCTCGGGCCCGCGCCGCCTCCCTCCCCCTCCACCGCCGGCTCATCTCACGGCGGTGCGGTGCGGCGCGCAGGGGCCGATGCGCGGGGGCCAATGCGTGCGGGAGCCGCGGCTCCCCACCACGCGGCGCGACCCGACGCGAGAGGGCCGCGGCTCCCCACCAAGTGGTGGCGGCACGGCGCGGCGCGGCCTGATGCGCGGGGGCCGCGGCTCCCCACCACGCGGTGGCGGCGGCGTGGGATGGCGAGGGCGGCGGGCCGGCGCCTTGGGGCGGCCGGATCTGGCCGCCCCCTCTCTCTGTTGGCGTGCGATGGCGAGGGCAGCGGCGTGCCGGCGGCTTGGGGTGCGGAATGGCAAGGGCATCGGCTGTGTGTGCCAGCCCGGGCCTGAGTTTTTTTTTTTGTTTTTCTTGTTTCTTAGTAGCGGTGGGTGAAGATACCACCCGCCGCTACTGTGCTCTTCTTTTGCGAGGGCCTACAATGGTTTCGCCGTGGTTGTGCTTGATTTGTAACTGCGGAGCTGTAGTGGCAGACCGCGATACCCGCCGCTACAGGGCTGGTTTGTAGTAATGAGTAGACGCCCCTCACTAGGCCATTGTCCTGACTCGGACTACTCTGCACACCACTTCTCTCTTTGTGTTCTTTTCGTTCTGTCCGCGCTGGTCTCCGCGTGGAGAGATGAGGATAAGAGGGGGCCAACAGTTGTACATAAGAAGATGCTGCTGCTACTTTATTTAATGTTTTTGGTAATTTCTCTATTTTTTTGCTCGATCACTGATTGAGATTACCTCGCCCACCGTCCGTCTTCTCTACATGCTCAACATCGACATCGTCGCCGGCCACTCTTCTTTGTCGTCTTGTGGCTCGCCCTAGCATGCGGTGCGCGCAGGGGCCCTCCCATGGCGCCTCTAGGCTGCTCCGCCACACACATAATGCAACTTCCTTAATTTGCCAGTATAATCCTCTTTAGTTTGTTTTGCACTAGCCGTATCGATTGACAGAAATAACGGGAGGGTATTCAAAATAGAAATATTTCTGCCACTACATTAGTTCTTATGTATAATTCTCGATGGCTCTCATTCCTATCCATCATTAATCGACTAAATTGTAATAGATTGATATTTGATAGAATAAGACGTACTACATTCAATATGGTAAATACTTTTACAACAATCCTGTCTCTTGGCCATGGTGGTTGTGCATGACGTTCGCTATCGGCACGTTCGTGACGGGCCTTCAAGAAACCACCATTAATCTGGACGGTGAGGCAGTGTTTCTCAGCAGTGGATGGGCCCGGTACGACGGCCTGTCACTAACACCTGCACAGCCCTATATATGCGCGGGGGTGGGGGGGGGGGGGGGGCAACGCTTGTCAATAGTCATGTTTTATGTAGATGCTGGCAGCTGCATTTGTGTGTTGGTGCCAGTACAGCTCGCCATCGTGATGTGCGAGTGCGTTCGTTGGTTAGCTAGCTAGGAATCGTAGGCATGCAGGAGTGGTGCGTGATGCAACAGAGTTGGCCAGGACGGGTTGCGTGAGTTGCGCCTTCTGGAACGTGCCGTGGGCATGCAGGTGTGCTGATGACGGCCCTTCAGCCAGCAGAGGTCGCCACCTTTTGTCACGAAGTCACTTCCTCCGCGGGACGGCCGGCCGGCAAGGCGACAATGGCGACTAGAGCACATAAGCCAGTGACAGCTTACAATCTTCTCTCTTGGGAAGTAAATCAAGGGATGATAGGAAGCGCCTACAGCATGTGGCATCTGAAACTTGCTTATCCATGTGCTATGTCGTATGGTACACCCATACCATTATTGTGGTTTTTTATTCAGAGTAAATAGGCACTTATACAAAAGATCATAGATTTTCACCTAGTTTAGAAATACAACATATTGCTTATTGATTCCGACCTTATTGATGAACTACAAGGTCATCTCAAGGTAGAAAATTAGCAAGCAAGCACTATAACAAACACCTACTATAGTCACACCTGAAAGAGCAAATTTCTTATTTGCCATCCAAAATTATACTCTTCTCTTATTTGCCATCAAAATTTTACACTTCTCTTATTTATCATCGGATTTAATCTGACTTCTCTTATTTACCACTCCAATCACTTCGGTTGTTAGATTATTGTGCCTTCATTGCTGGATTATTTGTGCTGCAGTAGCAAAAAAGATTCATCTCAGTCTATACTATATGCGAAGAGAAGTTCAATTTTTTCGGATGAAAATTATTGGCTATATTTTGTTTAAACTCAAAATTGCCTCAAATTTTAATCTGAAAATTTTGAAAAACATTTTTAGAATAAAGTACACATTGAGACAAACTTATTTTGGTATTGTAGGTTGAATACCGATGTGACGTTATCAAAATTTTCTATGAGCTAAAATGATTGGAGTGGCATATAAGAAAAATGAAATTAGATCCGATGGCAAATAAGAAAAGTGCAAATTTTTTATGGCAAATACGAGAAGAGTATAATTTTCAATGGCAAATAGGAAATATACTCCACCTAAAACGGGCATGTAGCCACGGGTATGGGAACCGTGGCTATGACTCCATAGCTAAAAATGAATCACATTAGCCATGCAAAAGAGATGAACTGTCGCTACTGTCCTAACTAAAAAATAAAAAAGGGGGCCCGCGTGGGCCCACACGTCACCCAAGCCGTCGTCGCCACCGTCTAGATCTAGTCCCCGATCGCCGCGTGGAGGAAGGGAGCTGGACGGATCTGGCCCATGTGCGACACCAATGCCGTCCGGAGAAGTGGGCCTATCGGATCCGGACCCCATGCGCCGCCGCCGCCGCCGCGTGGTGGAAGGGGGCCAGCTGGATCCGGCCCCGTGCGCCGCCGATGCCATCCGAGAGAAGTGGGGTAGCCGGATATGGCCCCCGTGCGCCTCCGCCGCTGCGTGGAGGAAGGGGTCGGCTGGATCCGGACCCCTTGTGCCATCGATGCCGTTTGGAGAAGGGGAACAGCCGGATCCGGACCCCGTGCACCGCCGCCGCCGTGTGGAGGAAGGGGGCCGGTCGGATCCAGCCCCCGTGCGCTGCCGACGCCATCCATAGAAGGGGGCAGCCGGATCCGGCCCCCGTGTGCCGCCGTCGCCATCCCGTAGGATGTCAATGCCGGGAGGACAAGGGAGGAGGAGGAGGAGCGCCGGCTTGGAGGAGAGGATGGGGCGCACCGGCCTGCGTCGTGGAGGTCGCCGCCCTCGGAGGAGGAGAGAAGGGGGCACGCCGGAGGAGGAGGAGGAGGAGGATACTCGCTGATTCAATTCTTACGCTTTTTCGAACAAATGGTTGGTGATAAATTATCACCAAACATTTGTTCGAAAATCTGAAGCAAGCGAAATTATAAGGTCCACTCTACTTGTTAAGATGCAACCTTGCGGCAAGTAAGCCAATAACAAATGGATACCTTCATCCGTAACCTAATTTGATGTTGTGAGATCGTCGAGGAAACGGAGGCATCGGGAAATCTAAGTCTATATATTCACTGAAACATCGGAGGGAATGAGTCTTAAGAGTGGATACATTGTTTAGGTTCTGGTCTTTTTACTTACTTCTTTCTAAAACACGGCAGGAGTTCTGCCATTTATTAAGATAGAATTAATCGAGAACACAATCCGGAGTTAGGAGACCGTTCCTCCAGCAGCCATTCTAGAATCAACTCGGAGATGGTACTTCTCCTTGGGACCACTACACTAGAGGTAAATTTTGTTCCTGGTAGTCCCATGTATATAAGGTGCGAAAAATTTCTTCGCCCACTATGACTTGGGATAGATAATGAAGACATGACGAGTTGCGTCCCGGGTTGAACGAGTGTCATATAAAAGGGGAGTCCATTGAGTTAGATCAACATAGCTCTGTGTGTTACCTAAACTACTTGATATCACCTATCATTGAGGGTACTTGGATCGATCTAAAGGCCGTCGCCGTCTTCCTCCCTCTCCAGGACAACCGATGTCGGCAAGTGCTACATTGATAGGACGAGTGCCGCTAGTGCTTTGAAGGTTGTCGCTACCCTGAACGACTACATCGAGCTACTCGTCGTCGCCGCCGCTCCTTCACCCTCTCCGACGGCTAACAACAACCCGGGTTAACCACACTTCCGCCTAATGTATATATGTTCATGGTTCTAGACTAGTGGATCCCGACGTCTAGATCATTAGAATGCTAACAAGACTTTCACAATTTAGACTTTGTATTATCATGGCATGCCTCGTTGTAATTCTCGATGGCTCTCATTTCTATTCATCATTAATCAACTAAATTTTAATTGTGCACCCACATTTCCTCATCCTTGACTCCTCAGTAAAATGGAAGAGATGAGTTCGGATATTTGCCTGTTGAGTAGGATCAATGTAGGATGCTTGTGTTTGCATTTCAATCGTTTCAATTGCACTTGGTGCTTGTATTAGACTTTGACTCCGGCTCCTTCCAAACCGATATATAAGTACATTTATGTTCACTTAAATAAACTCTCCATAAATATGATATTTAATTATATAGATTCATATAGAATCATACATACTACATTCAATAAGGAAAATACTTTTACATTATACAATATTTTATTTGATATATAGTACACTTTTGTATTGACATCACAAGTCAATTTTAACAATCATGTGAATATGTAAACAAAAATCTACTGAGAAACGGCTATAGTAGTTCCGTTGGACCCAGCTGAAACGAAGTGCCACCGCGTCCTCCTCCTGGTTCTTGGGTAGCATCAACCGCAACGGATTCATCTCGTCTCGTCTAATAATTCTAACGGCTTCTCTCCGGTCGGATGTAGTGGATTCTTGTACTAATCCTCCGATTCCTTCCTCTTGGCCATCGCGGTCGTGCACGTGCGACACACTCACTATGGGAAATCAAGCTTTGTCGTGTGTTACACACGAGCAAACCCTTTGCCATGTGTTTTTCGGTCTTTGCCGTTTGCAATGGGCACACAACAAACTTGTTATTTCCCGTAGTGACTTAATGGAATAATGCCCCAGCGTCAAACATGAAAACTAAGCTATCCCATGCAATAAGTCGGATGCCGCATGACAACTATCCTTGTACACGAACAACGAAGTGTCGGAGGAGGACGAGCCAAAGCTGATGGTGGTCATGAACGCGACCATGTTCACGGGGGGGGTGGCATGAGACATACGTGGTCCGGCGTTGACAGATTGATGAAGCCGAGGGGTTGTTGGGAGTAGACGGTTTCGTTGAGGTTGCCGTGAAGGAAGGCATTCTTTATGACGAGTTGGTGGATATCCCCTCCTGCGATCTCCGAACGTGCCAAGATGAAAACTTTGAAGACTATGGGAACATGCCTTAGGACGTTTAGGACCACGCTTAACACCAAGTTTCTGCACAAGGGCCTCACGCTATTTGAGACGTATGGGTTATCACGCCTAATGATTGGCGGACGTTTGCCACTAGACTCAATTCTGTCGAAGCCAAACAAATGAGTGAGGTTTTCAAGAACCGACTCGGAAGAACAAGTTGTGTCCTAATCTCGGACCTGGTAGCTATCGGGCTAAAGTGAAGAAATGGAGACATATGGAAGAACATGAATGACAAGCTGGGAAACCGGACCCCCTTGATGGCTGCGGTGAATGTACCCGCAATTGGGTACTTGGACATCCAAAATCCACCGACGATGGGCAGCTGATTCCAGAAAACTGCGGGGTCGGCGAAGTCTTGCAAAAAGCGAAGCAGCTAGCTACCCAGGAGAAGGATGGCACTTTTATTCTGTCCCCAATGAAAGACCAACTTACTGCTGCCATCGAGACCAATGAACATCGAGGTCATACACGTGGGGTCTTGTCAAAGACGAGGTTGAAAGATGGGTCATCGACGGGCACTACGGGAACAAGTGAATGCGAGTCGGTATGGTGGGCTACCAGTCCAAGCTTCGGTCATGATTGGTGGGAACAAAATTACTTCCAATCCATCCAAAATAATCCACAACATGCCCCCGACCTTTTGTGGTTCCGGAATTCCACGTCGGTATTGACAATCCGAGTCCACAAACTTGTCCTCCAAGAAGTCATGTCTCGGTTCCGGATGTCACCAAGTACCCGGTGGATGACATCACCGAGAATACTCCTTGCTCCCTACACATGGCGCTTGGCAAGCGAGGGAAGACATTTGGTAAGGTTGCGAGAGGGCATTGCAATTCCCGGACGTACATTTAACGATGTAAGTATCCCTCGGGAGTGTGCTAGGGTTCAAATAATCTAGGTCGAGGGCAACTATCTCTCTTGCGAGCTTGATTATCCCAATGAGGATGACGGGATTGACACACTTGAGGATGCTATTAATCAATTCGTCCTTTGGCCGCAACAAGAGATCAATATTCATACGAGTGCAAGATTCGCAACAGGTCTCTCAAGACTTTTATCTCCAGCAGCCGGCTTCACCCCAGCCTGCTCCCACTCATGGAGAAGAGGATGGTCTTGGCGTATCGGTCGAGCCCCAACCTTCACCTCAACCATCTCTAGCACATGAAGATGGCGATGAGATTGCTCAACAAGGCTTCTCCACTCCGCCTCGTCAAATAGTGGAGAGATGTTTCTCTAATCCGTACATCATCCACTCCGGCGCCACACACACAACACGACAAAGGGATGGTGGTGACTCGATGCTCGTCTACCCCACCTCAACCGAAACAAGAGGAAGAGAATCATGAACCTTTGATCCAGCCCATTCCACCTTCGCCTCCGAGGAAGGACGGCAACCCATCCAAGAAGAAATTAGGTAAATATTAGTTGTACTAATTCTTTTTATTGTTATGTACTTATTCATATAGTTATTCATAGAGCATCGATTTGTTTATCGTGCAATAGATACATGGTTGACGGGCATGAAAGACTCCTACAAGTCTACAATAAAAGAACTCGTGTCACATATACCCATTCTGCCTGCTGGTGTCCCGGAAGGAGGTTGTGATCTTACGCAAGACGATTTCCCCAAGTATAGTCATGGCATGCCGCTCCTACCACATGATCAGGTGAAAAAAAAAAGATTGGATATACCTCAAATTTCACAAGCTGGTACTTCAAAGCATGCATCAAAGGTGTCCAATTCATCGCTGCTACGATACTTGGAGATGTGTTTGGACAAGGGGCATTTGATTTGCATGTGTCATTTAGTACATACATGCTTTGTATCATCTTGATTGCCTCGATGCCACCCTCATCATTGTCTAATGCATGCAAGTGTTTTAAATCTCTTTATTCATATGCAAATCAATTACACGTGCATACTAATATGTCTATCATTTTTCATGCTTAGAATGTGTAATCACTCTAATAGAGACGATCAAGAAGTTGGGTATCTAAACCCAACACTCATTAGCCGAGAGGATTCTTAATCCGGTTTTTAACTACAACGACCCGTCATTGTCCGAAAGAAGTTAAGTGAAAAGAAGAAACTACATGCCAAGGTTAAGGCCGATGCAAAGAAAGTTGTAGCAACATACATCGGCAGAGAGTGGAGAAAACGACGATGCATTATGGTTCCTTATAACTTTGAGTAAGTTTTATTATCCTCTTACTTAGAGCACGGTTCAATGTTATACTAATACACTAATCCATTAATCTTGTATTTCTATATATTGATCACTGGATTTCTTTTCTCGTATATCCAAAGCTTGCGGGGGGGGTCCTTGACTCGTTAGATTATGACCCGAGTCGATACAATGACTTCTTGAATGTTCTAGACGAGTAAGTTCAAGACTTTGATTAACACATAGTCTTTATGATATCCTACTAAGTTTTTGGCTTTTTTAACGAGTGCATATAAGTTCTACATCGACCTTGGTGGTGAGGGGCACCCTAAACGGAGGAGGGTAATGTTGCACAAAACAAAATTCCCGATACTATTATTGAGTTGTACTATATTTTATTTTATTTTATTCATGTCTCCATGTGATGCATCTTACGATTCTACTTTGTTTAAAACAGTGTGCAAAACAGTCTCGTGGGAGCGTATATTGTGGCTACTATGTGTGTAGTTACATATCCGCTGACAAGGGGACCTATACCACTTTCCTTATGGAAGATCCTCCCGTATCGAGAAATGTAAGTATACAAGACTTTGTTTTAAATATTGCTATATTTACTTGTTTACCTACAAATGCTATAATAATTTATCAATTCTACGTCCAACAAACGAAGTATCCACGGAAGAATAATTCCCACCTCGAAACTAGTGTTCCCGAACTGATTGCAGCTATGTTGCTCCCCTTCATGTTTCTGGAGTTTGTGTATTTCCAAGGTGCTTATCATGATCCCACTAGTGACATTGGGAGGGATGAATTACTTCTTGATTATATATGGGAAAGAAGGGTCGGCACTCGAGTTAGAGAAAACAGCAAGGCCGAGGAGGAAAGACTCAAGCAACTGGAGCCGAAATGGCCGGATAAACAATGATGACTTGTATTAAACTTGTTAGTTTTTGTTGTATATACACGTGACTTGTGTCATGAATGATGATTTGAGACCGTTTTGACTGTTTGTGAATTAAATTTGAATTTGTGACCTAAAATTTAAGATAAAATAGAATTATTCTGTTTATTACAAATAATAATGTAATATCGGGCTTGCTGACATCACCAAGGGCGTTATTGCAGTGATGCACAACAAAAACGGCAAACTGACATCACCTTGGCCGATATTGTAGTATGTACTGCAATATCGGCCATGGTGATGTCAGCAGGCTATTATTGCAGTGCACCATTCCAATAACGGTGTGATGTCAGCTGGCCGTTATTGCAGTACACCACTACAATATCGGGTGGTATGACATGAGCATGCCCGATATTGCAGTGGTGCACTGCAATAACGTTTACGTAGTGACAGCCGTTCTGGCCGTTATTACAGTGGCAAAATGCCCGTTATTGCAGGTGTTATTCTGGTAGTGTTGGCCTCATCAGGTTCCACAAATTTATGAATGGCGACGGCGGAGCACATTAAGTCTTGCATATCATCGCATAGTTGTGATCAAGGGCAGATTGGTGGATCCTGAAAGCCTTCCATTCCCATTGGCACATTATTCCTCCAATCCATCAATTTTAGACTTGCTCTTTGAGAAATAGATGAAGCGTATTTGCATTGTAGTGTTTATATAGGAATCGGTTTGTGGGGAAACAGATTCTTGTCATCTAAAGTAGGCGTGCATGCCACTGTTTATATTCCCGCTGCCCCCACCCCCACCCCCACCAACCCGGCCACCATAGAATGATTCAATCAGGCTGTGGCGTACTGTAAATTCTTTAAGGAAAGTGTGTTGCTTTTCACTAAGTTCGGTGAAGGTTCTCAAAACATGATCCCTAAAAATAAAATTATGAGACGCAAGTCGCAAGTTACCTAAATGAACACCTAATATATATGCACTCTCATGTCGAGCCTCTACCTGAGCAAAATATTTTGAAAGTTTTTGAGCACCCTATCCTAGAAATCAAGCCAAGAATTCATGAACCCTTGGATATATTTTCATTTACATGGAGATACACTTCCATCGTCGAGTGTAGAGCTGCTGCTTCCGCTGCCTACCTCAAGCTTGCGTCCGCATGACTGATTGGATGCTTAATTTGGCCAGTGGTAGCGGATGAGACTGCAGGGAGGCACGATGGAACTACAGCTCATGCGAAATGCATCTTCTCCCGCCAGATATTACAGATAAGTCAACGAACCCAAAGATTGTCTAACCTGCTCTAAGGATGACAAAATTGTGTCTCCATGTTTAAACTGCATCTGAGTAGTTGTGTCTCCATGTTTAAGTTTATCTTGTCTTTGCTGTTTGGACAAGTAGGATTATTCTATCAATTTGACCCACACAAGTGGCATGAGTTCTTTCTTTATATGGCTGTGCATTAATTTCGTTAGATAACCTCTTACATTTCTTGCACCCTTTCACAAATGTTATGTGTGGATTGTGTACTAAACTAGCGGGAATAAAAGTATCTCATAAATTATTGCATAATGCAAAACTTCAGTAAGAATAGCAATAATGGATGTACTTTCAACAATTTCGTCACACTAGAAACTTGCTTACTATATGTGAGGCAAATGATTGCTGTGTATAACCAATATATTGCATCCAATCATTATAGTTGACTTCTAATGTTCTAAACTTTTCCCAGAAGTTCCACTTCAGTGATGTGTACAACAACAACAAATGGATGCATATATACTGGACCAAGTGGGCATAGCATCTTTTGTGCGGTTTCATAATATTGTTTAGATTTGTGTAGTTATATGTGAAAAGTGCAGATGCACTGTAGTGCCAAATATTTGTCATGAAGTAATTACATGGATCATTTATATGAAATACATGGATGCTCATTGAGATATTTTTGACCAATGTGTTTCTGATAAATGTGCAATACAAGGCCTATTTCGGAAATAATCGATGCCTGTTCACTAACATAAGTGAAAGCTTCTGTAGCTAATGTTTCAGTGGCAGATCTGTAATATAATCTCGCTCACTGCTTACGGCAAGATGGAGATGCTTTTCCTGCAGGTGGTTGGAAGCAGAATGATGGAAGCGAGATTTGGTTTTCTTCACTAGTAAGTTGGTTTAGATTTCACACTAGTTTCCTTACGGGCAGATATGTTCACATGGTATGCTCATTTCGGTCGTCGTCGCACGCACTCCATGTTTTCCAGTTTTGGCGCCTGGGTTTTTTGGACTTTGGACTTGCTTAAAACGGGTGTCTGGATGAATGTGACTCTGCATGCATGTGCCAGCGTTAGCTGTGTCCAATATAACATAGATAGATTGTTGGAGATAATCTTGGGTATTTAAAAAGAAAATCCGAAATCATAATAGTGCTGAGTTATGGTACAATAATGCTTGACATCCGACTGAGATTTACTGATTCTTGTCCGACTAGTGCATGGATGCTTGCTGTGCATGTAGACCCAATGTTGCTTTGTGTCTTTGGTGGTACACCAGTCGAACAAATTGGCCATACCTGTAGCTAGGTTCATTATGGTACCCCTCTTACCCGAGGTAGAAGTAATATGAGGCATCGATTATTCTAGAGAAAGAACGTGAAAAAATGTAAGCAAAAACAGAATAACAGCTGGTTCAGCCATGATTTGAATGGAAATTGTCGGTTTTCACGGAGATACAAGACTGCATGTGTGATTGTTGTTGCCACATCTCCGATAAATCATGCTGCCCCGGCCGCGAGACAATGATAGAAGTATGAATTGAAAGTCTGTGTTGTAGGGCAAAGACTGTCAATCATCTTCCCATTGGATTAATATTGGTGGCTTTGCTTTATATGAGCCGAATGATTAATGTGGTAGCTGAATACTGCACACTAGCATCCATGCATATGTAAAGACGATGATCCCACGTACTTATCTAGCACAATCATAACTATTTTAGGAAGATGTACTGTGGAAGCAACACCATGTGTGAGAGCCCTCTGACTCCCCTACTATGTCTCTTATTTGCCAATATATATTCTCATCTCTTTCACATGAAACAAAGGCGAGAGTCAGCAACAGAAAGGACTGCATTTTAGCTAGCAACGAGAAATAGGAGTCGGAGGCCTCCCTTTCCCTGTCCCACACATCCACCGCAACGCCCCAGCTCACGGCGGCCACCACCAGGAGCAGTGGCGCGTGGCAACCTCCCCATGTCGGGCCTCCTGGCCTCCTCCGCCACGGTGGGTCTGGACCTCCTCGGCCTCGTTGCGTTCGAGTCGACGCCCCTCATCAGGCCACTGTCCCGACTCGGGCTTCTCTGCACACACCACTTCTCTCTTTGCGTTCTTTTCTTTCTGTCCGCGCTGGTCTCCGCGTGGAGAGATGAGGATAAGAGGGGGCCAAGAGTTGTACATAAGAACATGCTGCTGCTACTTTATTTACTTTTTTGGTAATTTCTCTATTTTTTGCTCGATCACTGATCGAGATTTTTGGTAATCCTCTTTGTCCTCTTGTGGCTCGCCCTAGCATGCGGTGCGCGCCGGGGCCCTCCCATGGCGCCTCTAGGCTGCTCCGCCACACACATAATGCAACTTCCTTAATTTGCCAGTATAATCCTCTTTAGTTTGTTTTGCAGTAGCCGTTTGGATTGACAGAAATAAAGGGAGGGTATTCAAAATAGAAATATTTCTGCCATTACATTAGTTCTTATGTATAATTCTCGATGGCTCTCATTCCTATCCACATTAATCGACTAAATTGTAATAGATTGATATTTGATAGAATAAGACGTACTACATTCAATATGGTAAATACTTTTACAACAATCCTGTCTCTTGGCCATGGTGGTTGTGCATGACGTTCGCTATCGGCACGTTCGTGACGGGCCTTCAAGAAACCACCATTAATCTGGACGGTGAGGCAGTGTTTCTCAGCAGTGGATGGGCCCGGTACGACGGCCTGTCACTAACACCTGCACAGCCCGATATATGCGCGGGGTGGGGGGGGGGGGGGCAACGCTTGTCAGTAGTCATGTTTTATGTAGTTGCTGGCAGCTGCATTTGTGTGTTGGTGCCAGTAGAGCTCGCCACCGTGATGTGCGAGTGCGTTCGTTGGTTAGCTAGCTAGGAATCGTAGGCATGCAGGAGTGGTGCGTGATGCAACAGAGTTGGCCAGGACGGGTTGCGTGAGTTGCGCCTTCTGGAACGTGCTGTGGGCAAGCAGGAGTGCTGGCGGCCCTTTAGCAGCCAGCAGAGGTCGCCACCTTTTGTCACGATGACACTTCCTCCGCGCGACGGCCGGCCGGCAAGGCGACAATGGCGACTAGAGCACATAAGCCAGTGACAGCTTACAATCTTCTCTCTTGGGAAGTAAATCAAGGGATGATAGGAAGCGCCTACAGCATGTGGCATCTGAAACTTGCTTATCCATGTGCGTATGGTACACACATACCATTATTGTGGTTTTTTATTCAGAGTAAATAGGCACTTATACAAAAGATCATAGATTTTCACCTAGTTTAGAAATACAACATATTGCTTATTGATTCCGACCTTATTGATGAACTACAAGGTCATGTCAAGGTAGAAAATTAGCAAGCAAGCACTATAACAAACACCTACTATAGCCACACCTGAAAGAGCAAATTTCTTATTTGCCATCCAAAATTATACTCTTCTCTTATTTGCCATCAAAATTTTACACTTCTCTTATTTATCATCGGATTTAATCTGACTTCTCTTATTTACCACTCCAATCACTTCGGTTGTTAGATTATTGTGCCTTCATTGCTGGATTATTTGTGCTGCAGTAGCAAAAAGATTCATCTCAGTCTATACTATATGCGAAGAGAAGTTCAATTTTTTCGGATGAAAATTATTGGCTATATTTTGTTTAAACTCAAAATTGCCTCAAATTTTAATCTGAAAATTTTAAAAAACATTTTTAGAATAAAGTACACATTGAGACAAACTTATTTTAGTATTGTAGGTTGAATACTGATGTGACATTATCAAAATTTTCTATGAGCTAAAATGATTGGAGTGGCATATAAGAAAAATGAAATTAGATCCGATGGCAAATAAGAAAAGTGCAATTTTTTTATGGCAAATAAGAGAATAGTATAATTTTCAATGGCAAATAAGAAATATACTCCACCTGAAACGGGCATGTAGCCGCGGGTATGGGAACCGCGGCTATGACTCCGTAGCTACAAATGAATCACATTAGCCATGCAAAAGAGATGAACTGTCGCTGTTGTCCTAACTAAAAAATAAAAAAGGGGGCCCGCGTGGGCCCACACGTCACCCAAGCCGTCGTCGCCACCGTCTAGATCTAGTCCCCGGTCGCCGCGTGGAGGAAGGGAGCTGGACGGATCTGGCCCATGTGCGACACCGATGCCGTCCGGAGAAGTGGGCCTATCGGATCCGGACCCCATGCGCCGCCGCCGCCGCCGCGTGGTGGAAGGGGGCCAGCTGGATCCGGCCCCTGTGCGCCCACGATGCTATCCGGAGAAGTGGGGTAGCCGGATATGGCCCTCGTGCGCCTCCGCCGCTGCGTGGAGGAAGGGGCCGGCCGGATCCGGACCCCTTGTGACATCGATGCCGTTTGGAGAAGGGGGACAGCCGGATCTGGACCCCGTGCACCACCGCCGCCGTGTGGAGGAAGGGGGCCGGTCGGATCCAGCCCCGTGCGGCTGCGACGCCATCCATAGAAGGGGGCAGCCGGATCCGGCCCCCGTGTGCCGCCGTCGCCATCCGTAGGATGTCAATGCCGGGAGGACAAGGGAGGAGGAGGAGGAGCGCCGGCTTGGAGGAGAGGATGGGGCGCACCGGCCTCCGTCGTGGAGGTCGCCGCCCTCGGAGGAGGAGAGAAGGGGGCACGCCGGAGGAGGAGGAGGAGGAGCAGGATACTGCTGATTCAATTCTTACGCTTTTTTTGAACAAATGGTTGGTGATAATTTACTACTATATAGTAGTAAATTATCACCAAACATTTGTTCGAAAATCCTGAAGCAAGCGAAATTATAAGGTCCACTCTACTTGTTAAGATGCAACCTTGCGGCAAGTAAGCCAATAACAAATGGATACCTTCATCCGTAACCTAATTTGATGTTGTGAGATCGTCGAGGAAACGGAGGCATCGGGAAATCTAAGTCTATATATTCACTGAAACATCGGAGGGAATGAGTCTTAAGAGTGGATACATTGTTTAGGTTCTGGTCTTTTTACTTACTTCTTTCTAAAACACGGCAGGAGTTCTGCCATTTATTAAGATAGAATTAATCGAGAACACAATCTGGAGTTAGGAGATCGTTCCTGCAGCAGCCATTCTAGAATCAACTCGGAGATGGTACTTCTCCTTGGGACCACTACACTAGAGGTAAATTTTGTTCCTGGTAGTCCCATGTATATAAGGTGCGAAAAATTTCTTGGCCCACTATGACTTGGGATAGATAATGAAGACATGACCGTTGCGTCCCGAGGTTGAACAGTGTCATATAAAAGGGGAGTCCGTTGAGTTAGATCAACATAGCCTATGTGTTACCTAAACTACTTGATATCACCTATCATTGAGGGTACTTGGATCGATCTAAAGGCCGTCGCCGTCTTCCTCCCTCTCTAGGACAACCGATGTCGGCAAGTGCTACATTGATAGGACAGTGCCGCTAGTGATTTGAAGGTTGTCGCTACCCTGAACGACTACATCGAGCTACTGTCGCCGCCGCCGCTCCTTCACCCTCTCCGACGGCTAACAACAACCCAGGTTAACCACACTTCCGCCTAATGTATATATGTTCATGGTTCTAGACTAGTGGATCCCGACGTCTAGCTCATTAGAATGCTAACAAGACTTTCACAATTTAGACTCTGTATTATCATGGCATGCCTCGTTGTAATTCTCGATGGCTCTCATTTCTATTCATCATTAATCAACTAAATTTTAATTGTGCACCCACATTTCCTCATCCTTGACTCCTGTCCAGTAAAATGGAAGAGATGAGTTCGGATATTTGCCTGTTGAGTAGGATCAATGTAGGATGCTGTGTTTGCATTTCAATCGTTTCAATTGCACTTGGTGCTTGTATTAGACTTTGACTCCGGCTCCTTCCAAACCGATATATAAGTACATTTATGTTCGCTTAAATAAACTCTCCTTAAATATGATATTTAATTATATAGATTCATATAGAATCATACATACTACATTCAATAAGGAAAATACTTTTACATTATACAATATTTTATTTGATATATCGTACACTTTTGTATTGACATCACAAGTAAATTTTAACAATCATGTGAATATGTAAACAAAAATCTACTGAGAAACTGGCTATATGTAACTCCCTATCCCGGAAAGATTTCCGGCTCTCGCGGTGCGTTTGAAGATTGCAACCGTACGATCGATTCCTCTATGTATTTTTGCCGTCCGATGAGTCGATGACGCGGCATGGAACTTGTGCCCGTTTCCGCCAATCCCGTCGTCTCACGCGTCCGCAGGTGGCCGTCCAGGTCGCGTGAGACGAACGCGGGTAGACCCCAACGGCCAGCCTTAACTCTGGAAGAAATCGATGCGTCCTCATTCATCGCTCCAAACCAAATGCCGGCGACTCGTCCGCTCCGTCTCCTCCCTCCCCATCTCGAGTCCGGCATGGACGTCGCCTTCTCTACAGCTGATGCCGCCACCACCTCGGCCCTCTTTCCACTCCTCCCCCTCGGTCCCTCCTCATGAACGCCGTGGCCTCGCCCACTCCTCCACATCCTAGCCCTAGCTCAAGCCGGTTGTCCGCGCGGATCGTCGTGTTCCTCATGCCGCCACGCCCTGACCCTTCAGTTCGCATATACATGGCCCGCGGTGCTCCCACGATGGAAGAGGAAGGGTGTCACGTCTCCGCTTGAGTGAGAACGAAGAGGCAGAGCACCTCAACGAGATCACGACCATGAGTGCTCTCCATTGCCACCGGCAGTCTCCGACTCTGCCGAGCTAAAAAGGAAAAGGTATAATGGTTCAGTATCTGCCTACTGTAGCAGTATTCCTTCAAGCACGTTTGCGACTTTATTGGGTGCAAATTTCTGATGCTTCATCACATTTTGGCCGTTGGACGATGGATACACAGGACACTTACCCAACAGCATCCCCAACTTGAAACATATATGTTGCTAAGGTATTAGGACTTTATTGGTTTGCATCCAGAAATCATGTTTTTCTCAGATTCAGGTGTCTTCTAAGATTTTGCAATGTATATGTACTATTAGTAAATATACTCTTAGAATTAAGTACTGGTCTTTCAAGAATCTGTATTTGTTCTTCAATAGCATAATACGAAAGAAAATTCTCATGATACGGGATACGGCAACCGATACGTGAGTTTCAAAACAAAACAAGGGAAACAATAGGTAAACACTGTTAAGTATCGGATTATCGGATACGGCCGAATCTTGGCTGGCGGAGTATCGGTGCTACCTTTCATCCTGTCCCCGTCCTCTCTTTGCTACCTTTTACCCCTATTTTAGGTAGTTCATATGTACTAACTTAGTCAGTTATGCTAACTAACATACTGCAAAACAGATTTGACCGCACTATTCTTTCGTGTGACAATTAACTGAAGAACCTAATGCATTTGACACAAAATCATGATACTAAACTACTTTCTTTTCCTTCTGCATTTCAGTTTGCCTTTTTAAGGATCAGATGATACAGATGTGGCCTTGCACCCTGATAAGAGGTAGAATAGCTGACTTATATTGTGCCAGATTCGATTGATACACATGATAGGAACCTCAATGTTATGTGCTACTACTTATCTATATCAATGAAATCATGGTTTAAATAATTTCGTGTTCCATGTATGGCTTCTCTCTGTATAAAATACCGCAATAAAGAATTACTTTGCACATTATAACATGTTCATGTTTCTTTGGGATTGGACATTCTTTGCTTTTGCAGACTGAAAAATGATGAAAATCAAATATCCCAGTTGCAGTATTTTCCAACTTAAACCCATTGCTGACACTCTCTACCTTGCTTGTGCAGAATGAAAAATAATGAAGGTCATTTTCTAGAATGGCTTTGCTGTAAATATTACAATGTGTGCACTTGCCACAGCAGTATAATGAAGCAGAGCTCTCAGACCTCAGCGTGGGTAATTTTTTTCATCCTTTACAAATTTATATGCTATTCTACTACTGCATTGGGACTTTGTTTAGTCTGCCTGTTAGGTTGCTAACTCATGTTTACCTTGAATTATAATTAAATTTAGAACTGTTTGTCTGCTGTCACAATTTTGCTTCCTTGAATTATGACCGCTTGCCAGTAGTTGTGTTTTTATTGTGAAGCTACAGAAGTTGTTTGTAGTGTCCTCTTTTGTGTCTAGGTACATAACAGGAAACAAAAGACTTAAGTGGCAGCTCAATCTCAAAAGGGAGCTCTTCGTTACTTTGTTGTGAAGCCTGTCAAATTAATCTAAAATAGAATTAAAACACTAATCACTAAATGATATGTTTGGTTTTTCCAAATGCTTGAGTACAACCTTTTTTCTTGCAGGAAGTAGAATTCCGCTATCCAAATGCCTTCTTTTTTCATATGAGTTTTTCTAATGTTAGGGAGAGGGATGGAGGTGGGATACACTGGCCTTTGACCATAGGTTACCAGAACATAATTTTTATTTCCAAATCTTCTTATCAAATACTTCCTCCATTCTGATATTCATGTCTTTTAGGACATGGAGTTTGTACTACCCATATAATAGTTTTTCCTGTCCGAACGACATGATTTTCAGAATAGAGGAGTAAAATAAGATGATCATCCATGTCCTGACAAGTTCATAGTTGTTTATAGCTTCTAATCATTTGGCTGCAGCCTTTTTGCATATCTATTTGCATCAGACCTGATGTCCTCTCTATGCATATATAACGTGCTGCCGTCTGATTTAAGAGCTTAATTGGATGTGGAAGAGAAGATCACAGTACTTGAAGATATTGTGCTTCCTTTTCCCGAAGATTGCAGTGGCAATATTGAAGATATTGTGTTTTTTTTTCATATTAGAGGAACAACTAGGTCTCTATGATTCATTCTACCTGACGTTAATTCATTCTACTGATCATTCTGAATGCTTGGGGTGACTATAATTTAATTTCTATATTAGGAATTGTGAACACTAAGTGCACTTTGCTAGGTTTTAATCTAAAACCACTCAGAATGATTTACTTAAATGCACCATTACTGGCACTGTAACCTTTGTTTTCATATTCCAGTGCAGAAGGTCTTGGTAGGAGGTTGTGCTTCATGACTCTTCTAAGCCACAGGTATGGTTCTGCCAAATTGTGCATTAATTGATATCAGTATCAAATATATATACCTCAACCTGACATGGAGTTCACATTGCTCTTCAAATCTGTACCCAGAGATTGCCACAATAAAACAAGCCCGCAGAATGTCACGTAGGAGACTGATGTTCTTTCTAGCACAGCCAATGCATGTGCAAAAATACTTCGTATTGTATTTTGCTGTTTGCACTGGCTTAGCTGGGTTAGCACAGGCAATGCATGTGCAAAGCTACCATCCTGCTCAAAATGTAACAATTGCTATAATATCCTAAACTGCATAGACACCCAACCTTGTGTATTTGTCTATGGCGAGGACATCATGTACCCATACGCCTTATCTGATGTCATGTTACGATTTATTCATTTCTGAAGTTTTTTACATTCCCACAGTTATATGAAAACCGGCAATAATGCTTTTCATCTTATATTGCATCCAGTTATATGGAAATACGACCTCCTTTATGTCCAGTTCATTGTTTTATAAGATCAACACCTTTTCTGAATTTACTGCTTGCTAATCTTACTGACAGTCATATCACACCACACAAATTTTTGTTTACTCCTGGCACGTATGCATGAACGGGCGCAGCGTTAGCGCGCCTCCCTTCCTAGTAGTAGTTCTGTTGGACCCAGCTGAAACGAAGTGCCACCGCGTCCTCCTCCTGGTTCTTGGGTAGCATCAACCGCAACGGATTCATCTCGTCTCGTCTAATAATTCTAACGGCTTCTCTCCAGTCGGATGTAGTGGATTCTTGTACTAATCCTCCGATTCCTTCCTCTTGGCCATCGCGGTCGTGCATGTGCGACACACTCACTATGGGAAATCAAGCTTTGTCGTGTGTTACACACAGCAAACCCTTTGCCATGTCTTTTTCGGTCTTTGCCGTTTTCAATGGGCACACAACAAACTTGTTATTTCCCGTAGTGACTTAATGGAATAATGCCCCAGCGTCAAACATGAAAACTAAGCTATCCCATGCAATAAGTCGGATGCCGCATGAGCTTCAGCTTGGCGAAGAAGCTGCTATGTCCTTCATCTCAGGAAATTCCTTTATTTTCCAAGACACGCGATTAAAACTGCTATAGACAAATGTGATTTCTGTATGTTAGCAAAGCTCCAGATAACCTTTACCACAAATCAATTTAGTCCTTGTGATGGTGTTAATTTACTTTGATGTGCAAAGACAATTATTTGAACCCAAACCGCACCTTTACCACAAATCCGTTTAGTCCTTGAGATGGTGTTAACTTTGTCATGCAAAGGAAAGTTTACCCTTTGTGATTTCACCACTATTTGAATTATGGATTGTGTTTCTACCATTGTTTCGACATGAAACTTTATATCAGATTTTTAACAAATAAAACTACATCATCTGAAGAAACGTGATAGAACATTGCAAAAAAATTAATTTTAGGGAAAATTTAAAACTTGGACAGAATTTGAATTTTAGGGAAATTTAAAATATGAACGGAATTTTATAAAATAAATATTAAAAATTGGATATGATTTCAGCAGCATTGTGGCTCTATTTTCCACACAGTTTCAAACAAGAATCATATGCAAGAATAATATCCAAGAACGAGAACTTTACACAATTAGCAAACTTTTAGTAGATCAGGAGCCTGACCCGGCGCACACCATGCATCCACCGGTGCGTCCTGCAGCTCCAGCGCTACCTTGGCCTCCGCTGCACCCCTTCCGCCATGCTACCCCCTAGGCCTAGTCTTAGTCACTACCACAATCAGAACCTGTCGCGGCGGGGACCAAAAGGCCCTGCAGCGGTGGGTATACCGGCCCGCCGCTACACGTCTGCAGCTATAAATAAAATTTGTAGCGACGTTAAGATGGTGAACCGCCGTTAAAATCCGACACAGAAACGGAGGGTGACTTCAACAATCACTGCTACAGTTCCACCCAAGAAATAATAAAAAAAGACCAGGCCTGCAATGAGGCCCGTGTCCACATTGGCGCTCGGTGGTCGGATCCACGGATCTGACCCTCCCGCGTATGCCGCACCACCGCTTAGAAGAGAGTCATCGGATCCCCTCCCCCCACCCGTACGCTGCTACGCAAGTGCGAGGAGGCGGCGGATCTGCCGCCCGCAACGCATGCCGGAAGGGAGGCCGCCCCTCCCTCGCGTGCCATGGAGGGCCGCCCCTACCGCTGCCGGGCTCCATGGAGAGGGGATCCAGCCGCCGCGTGCCATGGAGGGCCCACCGCCAGTCACACGCCATTGGGCCACCGCACACTTCATGGAGAGGGGGTCCGGTCGACAAGCGCTATGCAGGACCCGCCGCCGGTCGCACGCCATGGAGGGGCGCCGCTGCGCTGCATGGAGAGGGGATCCGGCCACCGTCGCGCGCCATGGAGGGGGAGCTGCCAATCGCGCGCCGTGGAGGGGGAGCCGCCAATCGCGCGCCATGGAGGGGTGCCGCTGCGCTCCATGCAGTGGAGGGGCCACCGCCGTGGCACCATGGAGGGGAGGGCAGGGAGGCCTGGAGAGAGCGAGAGAGAGAGGAGCACTTTTTATATGGTGAGTTGGGTTAAATGGGCCAGTTCAGGCCGAGCTACGGGCCATATTGTAGCGGCGGTTTAGATTGTGGGCCGTCGTTAAAAAGCGATTTCTAAAAGTGGCCCATGTTGTAATCCGCCGATAAAAATGACCTTATTTTTAAAGACGCCCCATAACATCATCCGCCACTACAAATCGATTTTTAGGGGTGGTTGGCTTCCCTAAGTGGTCGGCCCAGCATTGTAGCGGCGGGCCGCCGTGCCACTACAGTGTCGGTTTGTGGTAGTGAGTGTTGACTGATTTAGGTCATTGTCGCTTCAGACAAGATGATTGGAACGGAGGGGAAAAGAGAGGTGTCAATTTGGTCTTTTTTTCCCCCATTGAAATGTTTTTTCTTTCTTTCTTTCTTCTTTCTTTTTGTTTCGTTAATTTGGCTCCAACTAGCATCAGTTGCAATGTAATGGCAAGTTCAAGCTGAAAACGTTGTGGTTAAAACAATAACGAAATTAAGGTATGTTTCACAATTGGACTTGAAAACTGTAGTCAAAACACACTTGTCCCAAGGACTATTATACCATTTTCTCAAACCACAAATACAGAGATATACAGAAATGTTCTAATATGTGATTTTATGCATCCGTATGTATAACCACACACTTAAGGGGTTTCTAGTCAGCAGCATACAAGAAATTTTCCTTTGAAACAAACACACGTAGACACAGAGGAATAGAGTTGCTAAATAGAAACAATTCACAAGATATCTTGTCGTATGGATACCATAGCTCACGATTCTAACAGCGGCCAAAAACCAAAAATAAATATCCCAGAACTATTCAACAACAGTAACAGAACGGTGAGGATGGATATAATGCTGAAGTAACTCAATTTAAGTACTAGCCCCGTTTATTGCGCAACTAGGTTTCGGACTCGAGCATGGCATGAGAGAGGGTCTACAGCCAAGGCTCACGGCCTTGCCATTGAAATCCCATGCCAAGATGATTCCACAGCATGAATCTCCGAAGCATCAGGCTTGACAGAATTATTGGAAGATAGGAGATGATTCAGTTTCAGTTGCCCTCCCAATGAGTTGTACCAGGAGCTTCAGCTGGGTCCAAAGAGCTGCGGCGGTATTACTATCTCAGGAGAATTTTATTTTGAGCTACGTGATTAAAATTACAATACATCAATATGATTTGCATGTCAGGAAAGCTCCAGAGTCCAAATAATCTCATAAATATCACTTTACCAACACTAATAAACGCAAAATAAAGACTCAACATGGCACACCACGTCTTAGTTGCAAGCCTGCAACTCACTGAAACCCTCCAGGAAGCAGCAGCAGTACTAGTTTCAACATAGGTACTGGAACTATACTGTGAGTCCCAAATAATACACCACTTTGAAAAAAATTCAACACATGGATAGTGGTATATAATTTCCATCTACCAAGGAACTCGGTTTCAACAAGAGCATTTTACTAAATTTTTTAACAGAGAAGGTTATGAGTCCAGTCATCGGATCCTAATTCATACTAATAAACGAAGTTGAACAACTGGATGTTAGTCGTAACCCCAGAACTCATCATCCTCAGAGAATTCGTCATCCCCGCAGAACTCATTATCCCCACAGAACTCAACATCCCCCAGAACTCATCATCCCCCCAGAATTCGAGCTCATGCCTCGCAAGATCTTTTGTCATCTTCTTGCCCCGGAGATCTGGTAAAAATGCCAAATGGAGTGGATGAGACAATGGGATTAAGATTAACCACAAAAGAGCCTAGTTTTGGTGTAACTTGTTTGTCTAGTCGATTGAAGAATAGCCAGACAAACATCAAGCGACAACAAATCCTGTTAACCATCGCATTTCACCATTCATGGACAGTAGCATTGCATATAAATATGGATTCGCCAACACAATAATATAACTCTGACATTGCATATAAATACGAAATCATATATGTGTGGAGAAAGTGACTCACAAGTGCTACCAGTACGACGAACATAAATCTTTTCAACAGGCACACCATTAGCCTTAAACAAATGTGCTAGCTTGTGAACCCTTGCATCATCCTTGGAGCATTTGATCTTGACCATTTGAAGATATTTGCAAGAAAATGACCTTTCATTTGGTTTAACAGCACTTTCCAATGACTTTCTGGTGCTGAAGCTCTTTGTTCAGAAATGCAGAACAACAGAAAAAAAATTTAACATGTGCTTAAATAATAAAAAATACAGAAAGAAGCGTATTGTACAAAATAGATATTTAATATTCATACCAGTGTGAGTTCAAGAAAAAGCCTCTCCAAATTAGGTGAATGCTGCAGCAAGAAAACTAATGCATCAAAATCAGCCCCCATGCACCACTCACCAAGTGACAAGGTCTTCAGGTTGCTAAAATTTGGGCACCTTTTTAGTTCTCTATTCAGAATCACCTTCAAAGAGAGCACGAAAAAGAGTTTTCAGCAATGGCAACAGTAATCAAATAAACCATCATATTGGGCATGAAATTACACAGAGAAGTATTAAAACAGTGATGTGTTGACAGTGGACTATCATATCATCAAAAATGAAACACGTTTCAAATTTCTACTATGAGTATGTAAGCAGCAACAGTCCATACGGCAGAGTAAAGAATTAGTGTTGTAGCTATTATTTGAGAAGCTACGCTATTGAAAAATTGCACTCAGTAACAAATGATAAATAATTCTCTCTTTGAGGAATGTATACTTTCTATAGGTGAACTAATAGAAAACAAAAAAATTAGTTTATCTAGAATTGTTCATGAAGTTATGAGTTTGAAATCAGGAGGTGGCATGACAGTACAATGTAGAAAATTTAAGCATTGAAAATCACCTGCATTACGTACTCCAGAGAACCTTAAAGAATGACTTTAAGACAGGCTGTTCAACGAAAATATTTTGACTCTATTTTGAAAAATGAAAATGCATACACAAAAGCAGAGACAAACATCAGCAAATGATGGTGAGAGCTGTACCTCTCCAGCATCAGCTAACAGCTCTAAACTTGTAGCATTTGAAAGGCTTTGAAGAACATTATGGCCACCTAAAACTTTGTTATCGTTGGACCCAGAGCTTTCAGTACAGACATTACGTATACCATCTTTATTGGAACTGTGATCATAGCCATCAAAAGTACAGCTACCACAACCGTTTGCAATCTCACTATATTCATAGGTGTTGTCATCACTCTCAATGTCACTTCCAAAACCATAATTATCCTTGTAACCAAGCCCATAGCCCTTTAGTGGCACACCAAATCCATATCTATTCTTGTCCTTCCAATAACAATCGTCATTATCATCTTCATCGGTGGTTTCCTCAAGTTCATCCTTGCTGAAGTCTTCAAAATCATTCTCAATAAAGGCACGATCATCAAGTATGATTGTGCCTGTTACAAGTGACCCCATGTCCTTGAACGATGGAGCTTGGGTGATTGGTGAGACGCAGCGCAGAAGTACAAGGTTTGGAGAAATAATCGACAAGTTGACATTGATGTTGCACTTGAACATTATTAGAATCTTCAAAGAGGTAGAAGAAATCTCATGGCCAGTAATCACGCAATCCATAAGCTTTAGTTCTTCTAATGATGAGCACTGAGATGAAAGCTGCCTGAGCATGTTGTCGTCGAGCACAGCATAGGACAGCTTCAATACCTTCAGGTGGGAAGAGACAAAAGCTGTGTGATCCAACACCACAAGACTGCTGCCACGCCCCATAAGAAAATGAACTCTGCGATGCCCAACAAGATGAATCACCCGAGCCCCACGCTTGATGGCAGTACGGATCCATGACCAGGCATGATCCTCACCATGGGTGCCATCAACATTGCTGGACCGCACACGGAGCGTGTCCACCGCAGCCGAGGCGTCACGGCGGTGGAACAGTTGCCGAACGAAGTCAGAGAAGTACTCCGGGACCTCGTCGTAGTCGTCCTGGCCAACACGGATGTCAAGGCAGGGTGCTGACGCCCAGAGGTGGCGCCACCGCTGCGACAGCACGCAGGTCCGCACAACCTCCCAGGCCTTCAGGAACGACATGATGTGGTGCAGCAGCGCGTCCGGGAGCGCACTGAGGCGGTCAGCATCAGGGTCGCCACCCCCGTTACCACTTGACACTGCCCCGGGCCGATTCACCGGCACCCAGCGCTTGGTGCCCGTAATGGCCTTCGAGTTCGAGGGCACCACGCGCTGGTGGTGCCGGGGCGCACCCGGATGCACGCTGCGGCGGTCAGCGGCAGGTGGGCCTCCCCGCGCCCGCCGGACGAGGTCGCTCCGTCCGCCCGGTTCACCGGTACCCACCGCTTGGTGACCTTCGGCGGCATTCCGTCGAACAGGTGGCCTGCACGGCCACTGCGGCCAGGAGCACGAACCAAAAGGGCAGAGTTTTGACGCCGGAATTCCTGCAGGGAACAGCAAGACCAAAAAAGGCGACCGTAAATATACGGCACAAATCGGATTTGTAATGTTCAAGATGTTCCACCTATCTTGTAAAATGTTGGGGAAAAAAAGACAAAAGGAATCTGCATAACGCACAAATAGAAGATCAAAGTAGCATGAAGATTTGATGGAACTTACAGCAAAAAAGGATTTCGAAATGGCAGTGCTGGATTGGAGGTTCGGCTCCCACAAGTCCCGCTTCGAAATTTCGAAATGGAATCAGCTCAAGCAGACAGCGGAAGGCGGCGAAGCGACATCTCTGCTTTTTTTATTTAGAACTATCTGTGCTATTTATGGATCCGAATGGGCCTAGGGCACTCCGTGGGCATGTAACTACAGCTACAGACGGAGTAGGGTGGGCCGGCCCATTTATTTTGCAACTTGTGAACTTTTGGAACAATTCACCCGTTCAAGGTTTCTGGCTTCGTGAGAAGAAATTATTGACCTGTCGTCCCATCTTAACTTAAGTATTATCTTGTTCTAAAAAAAAACTTAATTATTATCTTGTGCTACCATAACTGAAGGACAACCTCTGCAAGAGGACTTAGATAAAAAAAAATAAGAGAACCTAATTGTGCTACCATAACTGAAGCACAAATCCAATATTTCTGATTCTCTTACGTCATTGGCTTTATTGTAACTCGTACTGAGTCTCAAAAAGAAAATATTGAAAAAAGAAAGAATGTATCTTATAAATACAAAAATCGTACACTGGTGGAGTTTAATTAGGCGCATGATGCAGTAGTGCATGGTAGTAATATGCTTCTCCAACCTTTCTTTATGGCGGCAACTTTATGACACTAAAAGCTTACAGATGGTTAGTGAATGAGTCCAAAGAACACCGCATGTATTGCCAATTATATTTGAGCAACGGGCATATATATTGGATAAGCGGACTAGACAATTAGCCGCATCTCTTTCACATAGAGAGCACAAGCAAAATGGTGAGTGTTATATGCAAGTATTTTATAGCTACCAACGTGTCCAATAGGAATAGGAGGCATTGAGAATCAGCAATGAAGCAAAGAAACGGTCCTCCGTGCTCAGCTTGAGCTATCTGTTAATTTAGAGTGTCCCTACAAGTGTTTGTGTTCCCTGGTACCCTCCTAATGCAAGTACTTCCTCTCTGCATGGCTGCACTACTGGGTTTGCAATTTGAGGAATTGTTGTACGCTGATCTCTGCAGCACATTGGGGATGATCTCGCATACTGGTTGCCGGTTCAGCAAGTTTAGCCAGAGTAGTTTTGAAGTTGCAGTCAGTCCATGCTTGGTGTGCGGTGTGTGGTGCAGAAGAATAGTCTAATGCTGAAAGCGCCTCGATTCAGTGAGCGGAGGGCGTTTTGTCCAGAGAGGTTTTCAAGTCCAAAATAATGACCATTATTTTTCCTCAACTAATGACCATTAGTTCAAGAGTAGTTTAGTAATTGCACCAAAAAATTAATATTTTTTATCATACAAACTTGTGTTTAATACACTAAAACTTGACTACAATAATAATAATGATTAATCAAATTTAAAATAAATATTGTATAACATATTCATGTAAAATTGACTAACTTATTAGTTATGATGGATTTTTGTATTATAATCATATTATTTTGACAATATTACCCTTACTAATGGCCATTAGTTATTAACTTCTACAATTTAATCTACATCGTTAGATCCAACTAATGGTCATTAGTTGAGAGAAAATAATGACCATTATTTTGGACCTGAAAACACCCCTTTGTCCAACATGGGCATTCGAGCGTCTATTTTTCACGTCGTACGTGACTCTGGCATGCCGTGGAGAAATTAGACATGCCATATACAGGATTAGCCCCAAAAACCTCTCCGCGTCACAGAGAGCTGAACACGTGCACAGAGCACATCAATCTTTCTAGTACAGTATTCACGATATGCTAGCAAATAAACAAAGTAGCGTTTTCAACATTGTTTGATCCGTTTCTTTATTATTCCCTTATCGTAATGCCTCGTTGATTATTAAAACTAGTCCATCAACCCGTGCAGTGCACGGGCTAATTATCAATTGCTAAACAAACATGTAAAGTATTTTTTATATCAGTATAATATAAACATTACATGTAGAAAATATGTATTAATCTCTTGAAAATTAGTAACAAATAGCCTTATATTTTGTAATGACTTTTGTAGATGTCTAGTGTTCCTTGTATTGTTCACTCCTTTGTTCTTTGTGATGCCAGCTGGATGCAATTGTACTAAATCACTACATTGCAGCATAAGATTTGGATCAAAGATTATTAGAGACATTAAACTAGTAACAGGATGGGTAATATATGTGCCATAGGTGTTATATGATTTTTAACAGTGGTATCTCGTCCCTCCGGTTTGATTATTCTACAGTCCAAGCTGAAGAGAAGTTGCCCTCTTCAACAATGGTTGAGTGGTCTCAATTAGCTAATTATGTTTGGGTCATTGTTTGAACTCAAGCCACGACAAATATATATAAACCCTCTTAAAAGAAAAGTGCTATAGAGCCGACCCAAATGTTATATTTTTGTACAACTCTATTATCTAGGGCAGATCGATTAGCAAGTGATTTAGCTAATGAACATCTTTGCATCATACCATGCATGTTTCCAGTCGGACCATTTGGTCGGACCTGTAGCAGGGTTCTTCTCAAAAAATATGTAGAAAGCCCCGTGCTGTCATGCCAAAAATACTGCATTTGTCAACTCCAGCCGTTTGCACTATCTACTATATCACAACATTTATCAACTCATCTTGCACCTATGAACTCATGACTCATGACACCACCCTGATACTCCCCTTTGATATCCCATCCATCCTTGTCCTAGGAATCCTTGCTTGTGATGCAACATTGGGCAAAGTAAACTTGCAATTACTAGTTCATCAACCCGTGCACATGCACGGGCTAGAAGGTTTGCATATTTATTATACATATTGGAAAAAATATGCAAATAATATCTTAGGAATGAAATACTATAGCTTACTCTTGAAGTACAAATACATGCATTGTCCAATAACTATGTATTTTCATAACTGGTTTTTAACAAAGCATTGTGATTTTAGAAGATACAACTGGTAGTAATATGATTGATTTTTTCCTTAAAACTAATTTATAGAACTATTTGTTAGACATGACTAATAGCGATATTCAAAATCATCGACCCTCATTAATTGTAGTCATAATGTCATATATATTCATAAAATCTGGTCACAATTTACATTTATATCTGCCACAGTTGGGTTTCAATTTTGAGCATGGTCTAAAGTGATATTATAAACCCGCAATACAGATGATAAGAAGGCTAGGTTGACTTTGCCAACAGCCGTGTCATATGTATTGGCTGATTTCCTTAATTTACTTGCGGCCATGCACTTCATTTTTTTCTATGTGCAAGATGAAGACCTTCGCCTCGTGATGATAGTAAATGTTCAGCACCTATGTTTTTCTCTATAGCTGCTGAAGCACCACCATATCTAAGTAGGCTCCTGGCTCCAATTGTGTTGCGTGTTGCCTATTTTTGTATTATTTTCCATGGCCAAGACAGTGCTCCAGTTCACTACATATAGTTTGTAGTCATCGTTGATGAACCAAAACAGCATAATGATAGATGGGGTTGCAGCAACAGCTACATGTCATCCAAAGATGCCACTGCCGTGTTTTTCTAAAAAGAAAATACGATGTGAGTACCTCATGAATAATCCCTGCCATTGCATTAGCGTCCAAAAACTTGGGTTGCCACTTTGCATTGTCATGAAGTGTATCCCAGCATCAGTAATCAGTTCCACACCATTGATGGTTCGTTCTTTAGTAGATGGTGTATTGGTGTGACCACTTGCTTTCCGTGAAGATGCATAACGACGCTTGACGTCGCGCTCTCACTATTGTAGTGCCGCACAGGACATCAGGCAAGCAGGCTCGTAAGTATCCATCCTTCTGCTTACTTGAATGTTGAAGTTCCGCAGCAGATCAAATAAACTAAGCGGCGGTTGCTGGTAGCGCCAGCGGCGGTTGCTGGTAGCGCCAGCGGCGGTCGCTAGGTTATGCGGCAATACAACCGTAGTATACGGGTATAGGAAAGAAGCAAACAACCCTGAGAGCCGTAGTTAGCTCAGGTAATCTGTAATAATTTTTTAGGAAATTTCTAATATAGCACAATATAGGAAATTTTATAATGGCATAGGTGGGTAATTTAAACCATGTTAGATCTAATGGTTATTATTAATTGAGCATATGATTGGATGGCTAGATGTTTTGCTTTTTTGTGAAAATTTCTATGATTTTTGTCTAATTAATGTGAAGGCCTCAAAAGGAGCCTCCAAAGATGATAGATGGGGTTGCAGCAACAGCTACATGTCATCCAAAGATGCCACTGCCGTGTTTTTCTAAAAAGAAAATACGATGTGAGTACCTCATGAATAATCCCTGCCATTGCATTAGCGTCCAAAAACTTGGGTTGCCACTTTGCATTGTCATGGAGTGTATCTCAGCATCAGTAATCAGTTCCACACCATTGATGGTTCGTTCTTTAGTTGATGGTGTATTGGTGTGACCACTTGCTTTCCGTGAAGATGCATAACGACGCTTTACGTCGCGCTCTCACTATTGTAGTGCCGCACAGGACATCAGGCAAGCAGGCTCGTAAGTATCCATCCTTCTGCTTACTTGAAAGTTGAAGATCCGCAGCAGATCAAATAAACTAAGCGGCGGTCGCTAGGTTATGCGGCAATACAACCGTAGTATACGGGTATAGGAAAGAAGCAAACAACCCTGAGAGCCGTAGTTAGCTCAGATAATCTGTAATATTTTTTTAGGAAATTTCTAATATAGCACAATATAGGAAATTTTATAATGGCATAGGTGGGTAATTTAAACCACGTTAGATCTAATGGTTATTATTAATTGAGCATATGATTCGACGGCTAGATGTTTTGCTTTTTTGCGAGAATTTCTATGATTTTTGTCTAATTAATGTGGAGGTCTCAAAAAGAGCCTCCAATTAGTATATATAAGATACTATCATGTTCACCTTTTATAAATAACATACTCATCCGTTCTCCAATTCTTGATGTTCGGACAGAGGGTACAACAGTTATTTTAGTTCATTAATTTCTTTTGTCAGAAACGTCAAGAATAAAAGAATGGAGGGAGAAATTTATTATCTGGATGAATTAGTATCCAATGGTTTGAATGTTTGGCAAGAAAGTTAAATTATCGTTATGATGATGTATATTGTGTGGGTAGTCCGTGCAATCGCACGGGCTTAATAATATAGTTGGACAAAGGGTAGTTTAGTATTTTCAGTTTCTTATATCTCCAATCACGAAGAGAACACCTTGGCGTACTTGTTGGGTCGGTCGTCGACGTGGCGGACTAACGGAGACAGGCGGCAGCCATCCGTGAGTCTCCAACGTGGCGACGAGTGCTGGTGGCCTCCAGACTAGCTAGGCGCGACAGTGGCGGGCGATATGAGACCCTAACGCGACGGCGAGCGTGCGACAACCATCCGTGTTGTGATGTGTTGCAGACGGCGAGCAACCGTTCATGGTGGCCGCTGCGATGTCGAATCAGCAGCGGAGGGATGATCTGTACTTGAAGAGACAGCGGCGGTCTAGGAGCAGACAAAGCTCAAACTAATCACGGCTAAGGCCAGTCTTAATAGGAGTGTCATGGTAGTGTTATAAACATTAAATTTGCTGACATGGCATGAGAGAGAAGAGAGGGAGTGTCATGGAATGAGAGATGAGTGTCATCACCATGACCCTCCACTGGCACGGTTTTTAAAAAATCTTTTTGGTAACTCGTGTGATGACACCCTCCACTCGAGACTGGCCTAACAAATCACTGATGATGCAATAACCAAACCAGACTTGTTTTATTGTCAACAACAGAATAGTTAACATAAATGCTTTTTGAATAGAAGCACCTCTCTCTCTCTCGTTTATTGTTGAACAATGTGACTTACCGAATCATATGAAAAGCACGTTCTAATCATCTTAACCTGGCGCCTTGAACACCATTTGACACAAAACAACAGGCATTTATAATACGTAAATAATCTTTCGTTGTCTCTGGCGTGGATGGGCTAACCATTCGACCTCATCCCCAGCGTCACCACCCAAGCTCATCCTTACGACATTGACTGAGCTCTGAAATCCTATCGGGATTCGGGAGTGTCGGCGAGTTAATTCGTCAACCCACTGTTTACATAAATTAATGTCACTAGTGCTCTGCTGATCTCATGTACCCGCCATTTTTAAACCAAACTAACAGCTCGAAGCAATGCTGCATCCTCACGACATTGACTGAGTTCAGAGGTTGACTCTGCTGTTTCGAGCTCGTAGCCATCAATATAATCGTCTTATTGCTGTAGCCTCGTATTACCTGCTTCGTTCGACCCAGGCTTTGGCTGCCTTTGGATTTCTTGTAGATTTTAACAGGTGATTTTTTGCTCTCCTTTCCTTGAATTTCACGTCGGGTAACATTTCACGGCACTTGTACAAGACGAAAGATGTTCTTTATCTTCTTTTCTTTTTATTCTTTCAATTACCGGAGTCAGAAAGGGGTATATTGTACAGGGGTCCCATTTTGGCCTGTTTCGGCACAAATTTGGAAAACAGTGATCTTCCAAATGGAGAATCAATCAGGTCAACCAGGTGGGCCTGATCAAGGCTTTCTGTCTCCTAATGACAGGTAAAGAATGATTTCTTAGGCTGAGATTTACTGCAGAATTTAGCTGGATCATATCTAATTGAAACTAAGCTAGGCATCACAACCGCACATTTGCGCACTTAATATTTATATAATGTTTGGAAAAAGTAACTATACCATAATCTTCTATGAATCTACACTATCAACTTCTTAATCATATTATCAGCTTGATGAAAGTATCAACTCATCATAAAGGATCAAAGCTTTTTATCTAAATTTTTTTGCATGTTATATTAAGTTCAATAACTTATTTTAGATTTTTTCTAAATAATTATTGGAATAAAAGTAATCATTTATCTTTCTCCAGTTTTAGCAATATTTATTTTGACATCCATACTACAAAGATCATTTGAGTATTTCTTCATTATGCATAATATAATCAATCAGTCTTATGTATCATCAGTAGGTTATAATGATAGATTTTTTTGGAACACAAATTAGTGTATATGTCTTACTATTGAGGGATATCATCTCCTTGTGTATATGTCTTACTATTGAGGGATATCATCTCCTTGTTACTTTTAAGATGCTTCTTTGAAGCCATTCTGGCCACTCATAATAGCTACCGGCAAAGAAATGGTATATATGCACCTGTGTGGCTTCACTATCTCCTAATAGTGTTCATCACAGATGAAAAGCATCATTTGTCGCTCTGTTCCTGGACCTACGCCAACCCTCTACCTTCTGACATATTTTTCTGCTCTCTCTCTCTCTCTCTCTGCTGAATTAATATTTGTAGTCAAATAATCCATAAAAATAAAATAATTTAGTTTGTGTCTTGCAACATCTTTTGTTGGACTTTGCTAGATCCTATTCCATGGATAATTTCTGGTCTACCTAGGCACTACTATATTGTGGAAGTCAATCTACGTTCTCAAGCTTTGAATTTCAAAACGATTCGAGAGGAAAATTTGGCAGTAAGGGCATGAATAATAGGACGAGGACCTCGACTAATCAACATCAGATTAATCTAATTGTTTTAATCAACAGTTAGCGGTTAGCACTCTCCATAGTGTGCTTCAAGTTGGTGCTAATGGAGATTGCAGTCAACTTCTGTTTGAGTACACAACAGCAAGCATTTTCTCTACCCCATGAAATTCATCTGGTGAATAATGTCGTCAAACCTATGGTTCCCCTTTTTTTTTGTCTCGCAGTTTTTTCTTTGGTTATCTCACGATTTTTCCTAGACAACTTCATTTTTTATTGAAACATGGAATGTTACCTTTGTTTATACTTCCTAAACCAATTTGAGCTTAGCCGATGATCTCATCAAGGAACGCACCCCTTCCTCTTTCCGTCATCTACGCAGGCGGCATGCTCTCATGAGTTGTGGCCATGGTCCACTGTCCATGGAGACGTTCTATTTCCTGCTGTGGGCGTTGCTCGACCGCCATCACTTTCATGGCGAAACAGCTGACAGCTCTGCGAGAATGGCAAGAATTGTGTACTGCTGGCTACAAAAAAGTACGACATACCCATACATGTTAACGTAAAAAAGTAGCACAGTCGTGAAAACCATACTTATTAACGTACGACATGCAAAGCTGTTGGTTGCCTTGGCCTTGCTTAGCGTTTGAGTCAGGTCATGATGCCCAGACTGATGTGTGATTGTATCCTAGTCCAACGTGGGCCAGAACAATTTAGCACAGTGCAATTTGAGGGCCACCGCTCATTACTTCGATTGTTGTAGTGTGAAGAATAGCGAAGGTTGGAAGAGCAGGGAGGACTCGTTAGGAGTTTGGCTTCATAGGGTTGTTCTTGGAGATAGGAAGAAGCTTCTTTTCGTAACAGCTTAGCCTTTTTGTTTTATTTTGAAATGCTTCTTAGGCCTAATCTTCGTATTTCTGTCATGCTCCTTTACTAATAAAGGCAATGGTGGGTATAAAAAATAATTATAAGGATATTTTAGTCTAGTTTTTTTTATAATGGCAGTGGTGGATAATTTCTCTTTCTTTCTTTCTCCGATTAATGCCCTAATTTTTAGACTTTGAGAACGAACGTGATGGCTCTGTTTCTTGCTCAAATATATATACATATATATATATATATATATATATATATATATATATATATGAGTGCGAATTTCATACCTCGGGTGGCGCGTACCCACCCTGCTCCTAATCGTTGATGTGCATTTAGATACATGAGTCATGCATAACCTGCCGTGAAATAAGCAGGCGTCGGTAAGCGCCGTTACCTGATACTGACACACGGTACCACGGTAACAACAGTGTGTGAATGATAGCAGCTGCAATAATCCGATTGTACGACATGCATTGCTTGAAACACTGCCCTAAATCAGATGCTGCTCTACCTGTGTATCCGGTGCAGACGCCGACAATCACATGATTATGTACGGTTTCCAATCGAATGCAAACCGCTAGTTGTTATATAAACAAAAAGAATGCAAACCGCTAGGATTATTTGTTAACTGCATCATAACCAGCGAACCAGCCGGCCTACCCCTACTGCTCCGTCGCCGAGCATATGGCCGCATGCAGAATTTACACCCACCTCTCTCAACGCAACCTCATGCATGTAGGTAGGTTGAGCGATGTTAATTAGGTGTTGTGCCGCTACGTTTGCCATTGAAGGCCTGAAAAGATCTTGCGCTAAATGAAGTAGAAGATGAGACAACCATGGGGGTTGTGCAATATATGCTGTTGTTTCGGAAAACTGGCGGTATGCTCGGCTTTCGCTGGCTGCCAGCTGACCATGTGCGCTTCTCTATCCACTCGATGTGATCAAGGATGTGTTTGTTTCGTGAGGTCTAAATTTTATAGCAGTCATATAAAAAAGAATTTTATTATTTATAGTATTAAAGAAAGTTTAATTATAAAGTAAGTTACAGGTCCTTAGACTAATTTATGAGACGAATCTAATGAAGTTAATTAAGTCGTGATTAGAAGACGGTTACTGTAGCACCATTTTAGCAAAATATAGATTACTTAAGCTCATTAGATTCATCTTAAAAAATTTGCACCAATCTATCAAAAGGGTTTTATCATTAAATTGATCGGAATATTAATAAATAGTAAGATTCTCTTTGATGTGATAGTGCTAAATTTTAGATGGCACGAAATAAACACACCCCAAATGTTAAAAAAAGTAAGCCAATGTTTCAGATGTGACAACTGCTACTGACAAATACTATTGCTTCTGCTATGCGTTGAACATTGCTTCTGCTCTCGCTGATGTAACAACTGCTACTGACTAATACTCCCTTAATCCTTAAATGTAGGGTGTTTTGGAGTTTCAATTTTTTTCCTAAACGTAGGACGTTTTGTAGATATGATAAATTTTGAGTTGGTGAGCATCTCCAATGGTTCCCAATAATTTTACTCCCAAAAAACTGATTTTAGAGAGTTGCTATATTTATTGGGAGTAAAAAGAAGACATGCACTCCAACCGTTCCCAATAAAAGTTTCCTAAATAGTTCAAATATACTTTGGGGAGTAAGAATTAGGTGGCTAAATGTAGCAACCTTTAGCCCATGGGTTGGGAGTTGGTAAATTTAGCAACCTTATATAGAGAACGGTTGGAGAATGGTTTTTATTAATAACATCCTAAATTTCTATTTAGCAACCTCATTTAGGGAACGGTTGGAGATGCTCTTAGCGTTAATAGATGGGTGGATGAAAGTAAAAATAAAAGGTATGGTAATCTTTTAACACATAGACTATTTTCTTATTTGAATGCTAGAAAACCCTACATTTAAAATGAAGGATGTACTATTGTTCAACTCGTGACAAATCCAAATATGTGTTGGTGTAACAAGGCACGCCCGATCACGACAAACTTATTCATGTAAGATGGCCGCTCTAGATGCTTCAAACGTGCAATCAACACATACTTAGTACAAAGAAGCTGCTCATCAGCCGTCAGTTCCCGGTCAACAGTGAATAGTGCACACACCGGCACATGTGTACTCATCGCAAATGGCGTCGTTCCAGAGATTGGAAACAATGGCACACGATGGAAAAAAAACAAAAGTGGCGTGTGTAGGCAGTTCAGCTAATCAGCTAGCTCTGCCTTTCTTGCACCAAGTGGACCCAAAAATGTCAGAAGTGCAAATTATTCCTGCCAAGGCCTCCTTACTCCTCGCGTTTGATTCGCTAACGTGCCGTCAATATCCGTCATACTCATTATTCGACACGTGGGGTGGGTAGCTATACCCGTTTGCATCCAAATAATTCTGATATATATATATATATATATATATATATATATATATATATATATATATATATATCTTTCTGAGCATTTGCCAATTAATTCTTCATGCGTTTTAGTTTCTTATTGCTGATTTTTTTTTTGCATGATGGAAAATTTTTCTCAGCATATTACACAAACTGATTCTCATAGTACCTACCTCTTATGTTAGTGAACGCTGGAGGTCAATGTCCAAGGTGTGGAAAGAATTCACTCCTGTCTTAAGTGGATGGAAAATTCAAAAAGCAGAATGTAAACACTGTAGAAAATCTTTTAGAGGAAAAAGTTCGGGGGAACAAGCCATCTACGCCGACATCTCAAGATCTGTCCTGCTCAGTCTAAATCAAATCAGCTGCAGCCACAACAGTTATCGTCACATCCTGATTCATCTGTTGAGAACAATTTGAATTTCGATCAAGGAAAATTTCTGGACTTGCTTACAAGGACTTTAGTCTCTAACCTTTGCCCCTTTCCATTGATGAGAAGTATGAATTTAAGGCAATTTTTAGCTGGCATCTGTCCTACTTCTGATGTGATATCGCAAACTGCTATTGAAGAGAAGTTTCAGGGCATTTTTCAGAACGAAAAGTTGAAGCTGCAGGAGGAAATAGATCATGCACTTGGGGGAGTCTTTCTGACGTTAGCAAGGTGGAGCCTTGATTCGAAATGCTTTGTGTGTGTGACGGCACATTTTATTGACAAAGACTGGAATATGATAAGTAAAATCATTGGATGCAAATTTGCAGCGGTTAAGGAAGTGGCCGAGGCTGACTATTTGAGAATGTTTTCCAGTTTTCAATCTTACCACAGTGTGGATGTGTGGGATGATGATGACATAGCTGATGCAGAAGAAATAGTAGTAAAAGTAGTGCAAAACTGGCATCTTGAGGGGAAGCTTTCAGGAATATCATTGCATAATTCATTGAAACAGACCGCTATGTTTGGAGGCTTACAAAAGATCCTAAAACCACAGAATTATCTTCTTAACAGAGATAATCTATTAAGGCTACCTTGCATAATAGATTCACTTCATGACCTTTTGGAATGCAGAAGCACATTTGTCCGAACGAGTCGGGAGTGGTTTGAGTATATGACACGCTCCCACCTACACAGACAGAAATACAATGAAATCCTTTCCACGCTGCAAATGAACCAACCTTGTTTTGGTTCAAAGAAATGGTACTTGATTTTCTACTTACTTGAGGTTGCTCTGCAGTTTAACAGGGAGATGTCAAACCTTGGGCATAACGATTTGCAATCTTATCCATTCAAGCCATCTTCGTATAAACTAGAAGCTATAGGGAAATTTTGTACTATTGCAAGACTGATTTATCACGCAATCACTGAGATTTCCAATCCTCGCAATGCAACTTTGAACTTACATTTTCATGTCATTTGGAGCTTGTGGACTGATCTACTAGATTGTTCTAGGAATGAGAATGTTGAACACATTATCGATGTCAAAGAAATGAAGACGAAATTTGATGAGCTCTGGAGGAAATGGTACCTATGGCTTTCTTTGGCTGTTGTTCTAGATCCCAGATATAAATTCAGGTTCCTTGATTTACGCTTTACAGAAGTTTTTGGTAATGTTGCCAAAAGGTACATCCATGAAGTGCGTGGAAAGATGTACGAGCTCTTCCTACAGTACTCTTGTCATGTTGATCAAGAAACCGATGATCGCTGGAACCAAAGAAACAGTGAATTACGTCTGGATACACATGGAAGTGTACTAACAAATGACACCGCTTTGAATTACTTGGGCGAACTGAGTGAGCTCATTCGGTACATTGAAGGCGAACTTATTCCACAAAGTACTCATTTTGATATTCTGACATGGTGGAAGGACAATGCGGCCATATACCCAACCCTTGCCAGGCTCGCATGTGACATTTTACCAATATCAGGATGTTCAGTCTCCCCTGAGTCAGCATTTGATGAAAATGATGCCCGGGTGAGCCTTTTCAATCAGAAAATGAGGCCCGAGGAAGTTGAAGCTCTCATTTGCACACAAGATTGGCTCAGCTCTTGAGGTACCGAGTGTGACTCCCTTCTGCAGATATATTCTATATGTTTACCAGAGGAAGAACTATAAAGCAACTATAATGCTTCTCTTTTCTTGTTTAACAGAAACAAGTGATTAAAATGGTGCAAATAGAACTACCTACTTAAAGAACGGAAATGGTGGTAAGCATGCCTTCTTCATGCATGTTTTCATTTTACCTTCACTAAGTCCAAAAATCAATGATAGAACAAATTAGACCAATAATAAATGTCCATTATATATGGAATGATAACAACAAATTAGCAACGTGAACTAATGACCGGGACGTTACTGTCAACCTCCTCCTGGCTCCCTCCCCAAAGGATTGTTGCCGCAATATAGCACACTAAAACAAAAGGTAAGCCGGTATATAAAGAAGAGTAAAATGCACCAATGGCCATAGTACTTGTCTCTTGGTTTCGATTTAGCCATCATACTCATGAAACCTGAAATACAGGCCATTCAGCTAATCATTTGGTTTCAATACGGCCATTGTCTCCCATAGCCCTGCATATTTTGATAACGTGAGGTCGTTATAAACATGACTCATCATCCAACGTGTATGTTGAGTCATTGAGAACAATCAATTCATTGCGGCCTACAAGTACTACAGCTTCTTCGGCATGTTGCAGAAAACTACAACTATTTTGGCACGCAGTTGCAAGAACCTACAATTTTCTCATAAGACCTGTACATGACATGTGGATGACAGGTGCACCCGTTATGAGAAAGTTGTAGTTTTTTGTAACAAGATAGTTAAAATAGCTGTAGCTAGGTTTCTGCAATTAGCTTCCAAAGGTTGTAGTTTTCAGCAACGGTTGTCAAAATAGTGGTAGATTTCTGAAACTTACTCTTAAATAACAGTTACGATTGTCTTGGCATGTTCCAAACGGCCACATGGATGTGCTCAAAGTCCTATGCAACAGGATGTAGTTCCTTGGCATGTTAGAAACGCCCACATGGGTGTGCTCAAAGTCCAAAGCACCTGGATGTAGTTCCCATCCCTTTGTTAGGATTAAGCAGCTTAATCACACGTAAAATAAAACGGCTCTTTATTTTCGAAAAAATGTGGCTATCATAGGGGTAGCGTACGTGTACAAAGTAAAATACATCATGGCTTATGTATGCTTCAACACGTACCTAGTCCAGTGATTATATACAAGTCTAATAATACATATGCCAATTAATGGAAAGGGCACTTGATGAATCTCAAAATCAAGCAAGCCAACTCTGTCTTCCGGATGCACTCAGGGGTAGGGTACGCGTGCATGCGTATTCATACAGGCTAATGTTCGTGTATGTATATGTGAATTTCTACATCTGTGTTCCATTGGCACAATATAATTTACAATGACTCCTTGCTCAATACATCTTCCATTTTGCTCATACAGCTGCTTGGGGATTTTACTAGTTCCATTTTCCATGATATATAAGAGTGATCACAACACCTCCGGTGTTCAGCTTATCTACGTAACAAGACTACAGACGTACAATGAAAATTATGCGGAACATGTTTGTCAATCTTGTGTTCTATTGACAGGAATGCAGGACGGTGGCAATGGGACATCTAAGGTTTCAGACGAGTTAAAACAAACACAATGGTGTACTTAATATGTGTGTGAAGATAAACACTGAGCCCAAAAAGTGCCATATCTTAAGAGAAATAATTTATTGAGTTCTATTTAGACATGTGTGTTTTCTTCCACTTGTTACAAATAAAAAAGCAATACATATGGTTGAACTATATTACCACTTTATTTAAAAATCCACGTAAATCACCATCAGTTTTGTTGATCTCGACACCTGGGGACCTATTCATAAAGGCATCACGTTCATCATCCTACCTGTTTCATTTAGATGGTGACATTCAACTGGTTGTCAATGCGAATGCAGATTTTGTGCTCACATTGTGTTCATTAATACTTGTAATAGGGTATGTTTGGGATTACCAACAACAGATTAGTAATAACTAGCCTTTCAACCTGTGCATCCGCACGGGGCTAGAAATTCATGATGTATGTCTATCTATTTTAACTCTATAACTTATAACATGTAGAGATAAATAAAAATTATTTACTTGTGAACTCAAGGCTCTATATTATTATTTGTTAATGAAACAATACCTGTAAACATGTTTATCACTTTAATATATTACGGACAAAAGAAAGAGGAGAAAGTTAAGTAACAAATTAAAACATGGTATGCTAAACTAATTAGCTGTATGTTATTTTACCTTGATTAACCTTCAATTGGTACAATAATTACATTGGCTACTAATACTGAATTTTAAATTCAAGTTAACTATCTTATTGTCCCAACAATATGTTCATATTAAAAAATCTTAGAATTTGACATGATTTATTTCTAGGGAAACTTTATATTCTCAAAGGCATGTATCAGATACCTCTATTTATGTATGAATCTAACGAAACTTATAATCCATATATATAAAGACTCATTATATTACACTAAATATATCTATAGAAAATATTTCAATAAAGAAATCAATTTAAACATGATTCGGAAAGTCTAATATATTTTAGTTCCAAGGGCCAAATTGTTTACATATAAATGCCCTGCATGCTCTGGTAGGCAACAGAATAATAATGTGTTATTGAAATACTACCTGCGAGATAATAAAATATAGCCTTACGTAAGTGATTAAAATAAAAAGCTACCTTCTGCAAGCAACTTAATATTCCGCCAATGAACTTAATCACCATGATTTAACTTGAATGATTGTATGGACTTTGACTGTTTTGGCTATCTTGTTTGAACAAAATTATGTGGACCATCATTATTCTTAGGGGCAATTTATTATAAAAAAGGCATTGATTCTAACAAATTGTGGAATAAGCGTATCAGATATCTCTATTTGTGTATTTACCTGATTAAACTCATCATCTACATATATAAAGACTCATCATGTTACATTAAATATATGTATAGGAAAATATCAATAAATAGAATAATTTCTACAGGAATTCGGGAAATGTAATATATTCTAATTCCAGACGGACTCAATTCTTTTACGTATGATTGTCAATGAGAAGGGTCAATAAATATAACTTTTATTTATGCTGTTGTAGACATCAGAGTAATGTGTTATTGAAATCCGACCTACATTTCAGATAAGAAATTGTGACCTTATGTAAATCTTTAGAATAAAATGTTACCTCCACAACCAACTTAATCTTCCTCTAATGGAATTGACGAATGTTCTGGTTATCTTGATTGGAGAAATTAAATTCTCTTGACCATAATAATTCTTGAGGTCTATTACCATGAAAAAGAAAAGGCAGTGATTCTAATGAATTGTCGACTAAGACATCAAATCTTCATTTCTTCTCCTGATATGATCCTACATTCCAATTCTTCCGGCAGTCTTTCTAAAAAATTATTCACCTCTTCTCCTTTGGCACGCATAGCGTATGTGAAGCTTCTTATTTGGCTTTGCAAGCTAAATAATCTGGCTAACTATATCATGTCCCTCGATCAGAGTAGCTGCGAAAAACAACAATCATTGGTTGATATTTGTGCATACATATACTATGCCTTTTTCGCTATCTGAGTTAGTGGAAACTATTTCTGTGGATTGTGGAAAGGGAAAGAAAATTTCTATAGTTTGCATCAGCAGCATGCATGAATGGATGATGATTAACAAAGGATTCAAACATCCAATTGTGTGCAATCAACAATTAACAAATCGTAATGTGGCAGAAGACATGGTACCCTCGCCTAATGTGTGTGATATTCGAACTTTCAGGCTTTTCCTTTGTTCGCCCTCGCTCTACCTCAGCCTGCTCGTGAAAAAAAATATTAGCCTAAGCGCATAAACATCTGGTAGCATACAGGGGGCAGAAGGGCATAAGATAGACGCCCATGGTGCAAACAATGACATGGGTTCTGCCCAAGCCCAATGCCCTGAATCCAATTCACGACATCAGCTCTTTGTGATTCACCTGGTTTAGATCATCATGGAGTATCAATTGTGTTCACCATAGCTCGCCAAGTGTCAAGGTCACACAACCACCGCGAGCCTTGAACCCACCCTACTCTGCATCCAGTCGGGCTCCTAACGTCGGTTTCAGAACTCCGATGGACATTACAGATTGATATAGGCAGGACGAGGATCGGAAAGAATAGATAGAGATCTGGCTTGAGGTGTGAGGCTAAAAATCATCGTGGCTTTAGGTGTGAGGCTGAAAATTGCTGCCATCTAGATCAGCGAACCAAAGGAAAAATATATCACATAAAGATTCAGGTTTGTTGTTTCCAAGAATCAATCGTAGAGCCTTACGTGAACTTTCTGGTGGTCATTATGTTGACTTTTGTTTGTAATGGCATAGATGGGTAATTTAGATGATGTTAGATCTATGGATACAATTCGTTCATCACCCAATTCAATGGCCAGATGTTTTGCTTTTTTTGGTAATTTCTAGTAATTTTTTCCGATTAATGTGGATGCCTCAAAAGGAGCCTCCAATTAGTAAATATAAGATTATACAATGGCCAAATTCAAATTTGAAGTGTCAAGTAATAGAGTCTGTTTGCATGAACTTTTTCACCCAAACTAGAACAACTGTAATTGTCATAGAGCAATGTGATTAATTTGCACACCAGGAAAGCTGCAAATAACATCAAATCTCTTCAATTAACAGTACTCAACGCAAGTAATGACGACAGAAGACCCAACTTGGCAAACCGTATCTCATCAGCAAGCCTGCAACTCACTGAAACCCTCCAACAAAAGAGTAACTATACTAGTTTTCAATAGAAAGCAAAATTGAGTCCCAAATAATGCACCAATCACTTCAAACATTTTCGTCTTCCAAGACACCAAAAAGTGGAATCAGAATCTGCTTCAAAGTTTCACAAGCATGATCAGTGCTTAAAAATCCATGGTGTCTTGCATTTTACTGAACCTTTAACTAAAAGCGTATAAGTAGCCCAATTCCTACTGATAAACAAAGTTAGTTGAGCAACTGGATGTTAGCCATAGCCACAGAACTCATTATCATCAGAGAAATTCAATGCTGGAGTTTAGATGAATACATCTCCCTGTCTCTGAACAAAAGCATAGCCTTTTGAAAAAATGGGTGGTTCTTCTGTGACAATCCCCAGCCTGCACTCCCTCCTTTTAATGCCAAAGTAGCCAAAAATTTCCCAACCCCAGATAGCAGGGAGAAGCTCAAGGAAGATGAAGAAATCCTCGCTCTTTTGGCATGTATCAAGTACCTAAAAGAAGTCAAAGGTGTCACTGCCGAGACAGTTCTTTGAAGCTTCATCGTGCAAGGAGTCCAACTGCTGAAGAAGCAGGAGCATCCGGCATGGTGCTTCAATGAAGACGTGGCTATTCCACTGGATGGAACACCTCTCCCCGACGTAGATCGATTGGAAACCCGTATCAAGCAAATGCTCCAGCCAAAGCCAGACCTATTAGAATGCCAAAGAGTGGGTCCGGCATTCAGTATGTCAAATCCTCGAGACCTTGTAAGTATTCCTCTTCTTCTTCTCAATTCTGTTATATTTAATCATCATCCCCTTATTCAAATACGATTATGCAATATAGAAAATGGATAATTTCAGAAGTGATCCCCCACTCCCTCCTAATGATACTTGGGGGAAGACTATGACGGCAATACCGCTCCTCTTGCTGTTCAAGCCGGTCTTACTTGAAAGACTTCAGACCGGTCATATCCTCTGCCGCCCAGTATAGCTCCAAAAATATCCAAATCTGGAAAAGTGGTTCAAGCACCTAGTACAAAGAAACGTACTACTTCCTTAACCATCGGCATATCCATCACAACTTCGGCTTCCGTACCAGGCGACACCCGTACGGAGGCACGGAAGCTTGAAGACCGGCTAATAATATAGATTAATTTATAATATATTTTATAATATATTTCAAAATATTTAAGAATTAACTCAATATATGACATTATATTCGTAATGAGCATTACTTATTCTCAATGTTTCAGAGCTCGTTGAGCTCACGAGTTGCTCGCGAGCTCGTTGAGCTCGCGAGCAACTCGTGAGCTAGCTCGGCTCAGCTCACTAATCTGACAAGCTAAAACATAACATCGGTTCGGCTCATTAAGAAACCGAATCGAGTCGAGCTGAGTCGAGTCGAGTCACGAGCTTCGAGCTTTTTATCGACCCTTATTATCACCTACCCTAGACATATTGCGATACTCCACTATTGTTCTGCAATTAATCCTCAAGAAGGATTACTTGGCGAATGATTTTCACGGACCTGGTATCCAAGACAGAGATTTGTACTCTGTAACTTAGACTTTTCTGAATGCCTTCTCCCGATATATCCAGTTTTTCACAAACTATAGACATAAATGCGTTCATCCATTTACTGCTTAGTGGTTCATCCGATCAGCCATAAATGACTATCATACCATTATATTCCTCAAATCGCACACTCACACAGACGTACATAAAGAAAACTCCCATGCATATACACCACCGAAAAAACTACTTGTTATGTCATCCGTGCCTGCAGTGTGTATGACCTATATATATGAGGTCCATCCGTCACTGCATTTGACGGGTTTAAGTCACTAGCATACAAGATTTTGTCCCTTAAAAACAACACGCACGCGTACACACATCTAAAATAGAGTTGATAATTAGAAATAAGTTGCCACAAGATATTATGTGTTTTACAACTTTGTAAGAGAGGGTGGTGAGGATGGATATAATGCTGTAGTAATTCATGTAGGATGTAGCTGGTATAGTCCTTTAGAAATGGGCGGCATCAAGAAGCCATGGTGAATCCAAATGTAGGGGGATGCAACTTGCTTCTTTCATACAAGAGCTGCATACAGGGCTTGTGCATGATGCATGATTCGTGCATGCCTCAAGGCCAACGTCTGGACATCCACGTCTTCTTGCATAGATGAACATGACTTTATATTTTTCCTGGTCGCACCTGGTCGATGCATGTTCATACAATTACTCTGGGTGCCAAAGTGATCAAGAGTCTCGTTACCAGTTTCCAGTGAAGCGACTGGGGTGTCCTCGTCCTTAGAGCAACTCCAGCAATCCCCGTAAACAGCCCTCTAATTCTAAATTTTAGGAGTTTGATCAAAAAACCAACTCCAGCAAGCCTCCTAAATGGGCTCCTAAACTAGCTACCCTCCTAAATTCCCCGTCCAACCCCCTGGAAATGGGATCCTCCAATCCCACCTCCAAAACACCAACTGTCGGTGGGTCCACGTTTTTTATTTTATTTTCTTTTCTTTCTCTGTTTCTTCTCTATTTCTTCTCTTCTCCCTTCTCTCTCTCCCAATAGCACCAGCCGCGTACTGTACCCGTCCCGAGCAGGACCCGCTGCCGCCGCCCGTCCGTGCCGCCCGCCGGCGCTGTCCACCGGCGCCGCCTGTCCGCCGCCTGCTTCTCCCTCGCGGCCTTCCGAGGCCAGCCGGATCTGGTGGGCGGCATGCCGGATATGGCCGCCGCCTGCCACCGTCCGGCCGCCTCCCTCCCGCAGCGACCGACGAGGCGACGAGGCCCAACGGGCCACTCGACCCCGCTGCGCCGCCAAGATCCGCGAAGGCCACCTCCCGGCCATGCCGCCAAGATTTGCGATGGGCACCTCCTGGCCGCGCTGCCGCCGGCCGCGTTGCATGTCTCCGACGCCTCTCTTCTCCACCGCTGGACGCGCCACCTTCTCGTCCCGCACCGCTCTGCCCATGCGCCGCCCCTCCCCTTCTCCGGCCACGTTGAATCCGGCTTTCTGCCCTGCGCCATCGCGCCGACGCTCGAAGGGGCGGGCGTGGTGCTTGTGACGTGCTGGAGGGGCCTAGCCAAATCCGGTGGCACGCGGCCTGCCCTCCTCTTGCTGCGCCCGCCGGCCATTGTTGTTGCTGTTGAGTGAAGCAGGACCCACATGGGGGAGAAATAGGAGCTCTTGCTGGAGTTCGGTTCGATTTGCTGGCCCCGAACGATAGGAGTCGACTCCTAAATGGTAGTTTAGGAGGTTGGTTTAGGAGTTATTGCTGGAGATGTTCTTATTCTCAAATGGTATCAGCCTAGTCTTCGTTGTCCATGCTTGCACTGCAGTTTAGGAATCTTATTGGCCTGATGCTATATCGGTACCCTGCCTTGTCTTCTTAGCGTAGAAAGAGGTTGAACAAAGTCCGCTTCCCTGGAGTAAGAGCCCACCCATCGAGATCCATCCGCGTCAAGTTCTCGATCGAAATCTGCAGGCGCATCCATGGAGTTCACGGGTTCCAGATCCTCATCCTTCCTGGCGTAGGCTACTAGGATGCCTGATGCCTCGCGTGGTGCACTGGTGCCTCCCGTTAGCCCTTTGCACGTCGCTAGGATCTGTGCCCAATAGGCACTACTTCCTAAATTACCCAGCCTGCTCTGATTGGCAAAACAAAAGCATCGAGTGGACGCATCGCCACATGCTTATGTTATGCTTGAATTTACTACCGGTAACCCCAGGACTGCAAAAGACAGAAAGCTACGAACCTACTGAAACACTCAAGCAAGCACGGATAGTGGGTCTTAATGTTAACTCATCCAATAGATGAAGCCTGCTACAAGGCAGCAAACGAGCAACAATAGTCATGCACTAACAATTTTGAGAAGGTGACCACCGATGAGTGCAATCATCGCACACCAATTCATACTAATGGACAAATGAAGCCGAACAACTAGATACTAGTAGTCTCCCCAGGAGTCATCATCATCATCGGAGAATTCGTCGTCCCCACAGAACATGTCATCACCCCATAACTCGTCATTGCCCCAGAACTCCAGTTCCTGCCTTCCAAGCTCTCTAGTCACCTTCTTGCTACGGAGATCTGGTAGAAATATCAAACGGAGGATCAGAGCAGACTAAGATCAAGAACAAAAATCTAAGTTTGAGTTAACTCATCTGCTTGTTTGACAATTTCATCAACACTAGCAACGAAAAACATGAGTGCCTGTACATCCATTCATTGTGAAATTTGCCTTTCATGGTGTTATGGGCAGCCCACAACACATGGACAGGCTACTGAACTAGCTAGTAGTGACATTGTAAATAGATAAAATAAACAGATATGTAAAGCAAACATGAGACTCACCAGTGCTCCCAGTCCGGCGAACGAAAATCTTCTTGATAGGCACACCATTAGCCCTGAACAAATGTGCCACCTTATGAACTCTTACATCATCCTTAGAGCATTTGATCTTCACCATTTGTAGGTGTTCGCAAGAAAATGACCTTCCCTTTGGTTTGACGTTGTCTCTCAGTGGCTTGGTGGTTTTGAAGCTCTGTTGCAGAACAAGACTGTTATTAAACATGCTCCCACATACCCAAAACTCAAGTAATTAATTAACTGTAATGTACGTAGTCATACCAATTTTAGTTCAAGAAAAAGCCTCTCCAATTTCGGTGAATGCTGTAGTAAGAAAACCAATGCATCAAAGTCAGCACCCATACACCATTCACCAAGGGACAAGGTCCTCAGGTTGCAAAAACTTGGGCACTTTTTCAGTTCTCGATTCAGAATCACCTTCATAGCGGAAAAATGAGTTGTCAGCAAGAGAAGTAATGAATCAGAATAATAATCAACTTGCAGTACACATGGAAGAAAAATAAGAACACAGTGATGTACTGCAACGGCATAATCAACTCTAACAATCTTTATTTCCTTTTGTTTTCTCAAACATGCAGGAGAATTACACGAACTTTCATTAAGAAGAAGAAATAGTACAAAGGTGTGAACCTCATAATGGGATGGACACCAAAGAGTTACTGGTGCCTATTAACTCGGTGCCAACCCTTATAATCATGCCGGAACACAAATTCTGGAGAGGACTAAGGAAACAACCTGTATTTCTCCGTCTGTAAAATGGCGATTTTCCATAGACTATCATCATGACAGAAGATTTGCAGGACTTAATTCTGCATGCACTAATAAATGATAGCTATCATTTGAGTGGGTACAGTTTTGCAAGCTTGCGGTCATAAGTCATAACACAAAATGAAAAATGCTCTCTTTGAGCAATATAATAGTTTTTGCAGGCACCAAGCATTCAATGGGGAAACAATGTATTCTATTATCAAGACACTTCCAGAAGTAGTCTGTGAATACTATATCAGGAAATGGAAGAACGCTACTGAAGAGTAAATTGTACTAGAACATTTATGCATTGAACATCCTGTATGTGGACAAACTAAAATAGTATATCTTCTTTTTAGGGACGATAAATAGAGTAGGAGAGGCAACAACTGATGATTTTAATAGGATTGGATCTATAAAAATAAGAGACAGAAAATGAAGAAAGACATGGACATTAGCGAAATATAGTAATAATATCTATACCTCTCCAGCATCAGCTATTAGCTCCAGACTTGTAGCATTTGAAAGGCTCCAGAGAACATTATGACCACCTTTGATTTTGTTATCACTGCATTCAGAGTTTCCACTACAGACACCGCGGCTACCAGCTTTACTGGAACCATAGCCATGACCACTAAACCCATGCTCATCACAATCATTAGCAATCTCACTATATTCATAGGTGTCATCATCACTATTAATGTCACTGCCATAATCAAAACCATCATTATGACTAAGCCATCCTTCAAATACAGGGTCACCAAATCCACATCTAGACTTCTTCTTCCCCTTCCTGTCATCATCATCATCAGTGGTTTCATCAAACTCATCCTTGCTGAAATCTTCAAAATCATCACTGAAGGAATAATCATCAAGTATGATAGTGGCTGATACAAGTGACGCCATGTCCTTGAATGATGGAGCTTGAGTGATTGGTAAGATGCACTTCAGCAGTACAAGGTTTGGCGCAGCAATAGACAGGTTCACATTGATCTGGCACTTGAACATGGTCAAAATCTTCAAAGAGGCAGTGGAGATCTCATGGCCAGTCATCAAGCAATCCTTAAGAATCAGTTCTTCCAAAGACGGGCACCGAGATGATATCTGTTTGAGGAACTTGTCATCAAGCACAGCATAGGACAGCTTCAAAACCTTGAGGCGGGACGAATCAAAAGCCTTGTGCTCCAGCTTAGCGAGGCCATCACGATGCCCAACAAAATGAATGACTCGAACGCCACGCCTGATCGCAGCACGGATCCACAGCATGGAATCCTCTTCACTGTAAGCATCATCTACATTGCTCGATCGCAGACGGAGCGTGTCCAGGGCCGCTGAAGCGTCACGGCGGCAGGCCAGCTCGCGGACAAATTCAGGGAAGTCCTCCGGCGTCATACCGCAGTCATCCTGGCCGACGCGTAGGTCAATGCAGGGCACAGACGCCCAGAGGTGGCGCCAACGCCGGGACAGCACGCAGGTACGCACTACCTCCCACGCCTTGAGGAACGACATGATGTGCTGCAAGAGCGGGTCAGGAAGCGCGCTGAGGCGGTCGGCGTCCGCTCCCCCACGTCCGCGTGACGCTCCGCCTCCGGCGCGGTTGACGGGCACCCATCGCGCGGTGGCCTTTGGGGGCACCACGCGCTGGTGAAGGGGCGTGTCTTGGATCGAGCTGACACGGTCGGTGGCAGGGGCCACTCCGCCACGCCCGCCTGACGAGGTCGCTCCCCCGCCCGGTTCACCGGCACCCACCGCTTGGTGGCCTTGTGCGGCATTCCGTCGACCACGTGCCCTGCACGACCACGACAGGCAAAGGCACCAGCTCAAAATACGCCGGAATTCCTGCAAGAAACATCAGTGAAGGGGATCGTAAATATACGGCAAGGACTGCGAATTAGGTTACTTCTTCGCCGATCGGGTCAAGATTTTGCAAGACAAACTAAAGAAAATAAAATCGCAAAACGCAAGAACAGGAGATAAGTCAAGGAGGAGGAACGGATCGAACTTACACGAAGAGAAGATTTCGTCTAACGATCTTCAAGGAATGATGATGGGCATCTTCGCCTCCCGCAGTCCCGCTGCGGAAGTTCGAAATGGAGTGGAGCAAATGGAGGCAGGGGGCGGCGGCATGATCTCTGTGTTATTTAGCGATCTGAATGGGCCTAGGGTATACATTGGGCCAGGTCAGGCAGAATGGGCCGGCTCAACATTCCTCTTTATAATCGGTCCGCTTCCACGTACTCCTGTTTTGCTTTTTTGTAATTAAAAAAAACGTAGTACTCTGTTTTATACGGTGTTTTATAGTGAACTAGCATTTTTCCCGTGCGTTGCTACGGGCAATGAACTTACTTCCACGTAACAATGCAAAAGTGAAGAATCATCATCCACCTTCACACAATCATTCCTTATATATTCAATCAGACAATACACCAACACAATTTTTTAAAATTGAAATTTGTATAAAAGTTGCTTGCCATTCCTTCAAGGCACGGGTGTTTTCTTTATGCAAATTCCAGGGGATATCGACCGAAAAGTACATGCCAAAGCTATACCTTTGATCTGTTATTAAATAATAGAACTACACCAAGGAGGTTTGCATCGAGTATGGCTGATGTGCATAAAAAAACCTATTTGCTCCAAGCCTCCAACTAACACCTCATCATCTAACTTCCTTAACTGACTGTGTTCAACAGCTACAGTTCCCTTAACCCCCTTGCTGAATTGCTAAGCACCTCTCAACAAGAAATAGTTTTACACCTGCACAAGGTAGCATCAGATTACACTTACGGACCGAAAGATTAATGATGTACGTGCCAAACTAAGTAATTGAGATTGCATTATTATCAAAGGCAACACATTTTTGTTCCCTGCGATTCTATAACTGTTGATCATGACTTCACTGACATATGGCTTCACTGCAACGAAAATGATCAGACTTACTAAAGAAGTGAAGAGACATCAGGCAATGTAGAATAAATAAAAATACGGCAGCACATGTAAAAATGAAAAACTATAGCCCTATATAGTAATTGATTTAGGCAACATAGAAGACCATTAAGATTGGAACAAAAATACGGCAGCGCATGTAAAAAAATGTAAAACTATAGCCCTATATAGTAATTGATTTAGGCAACATAGAAGACCATTAAGATTGGAATAATAGGCATTTTTATTAATATTGGAAAAATAAAATGTAGAAAATACAAGACTGGTTAATTAAGATTTTCTTTTTAACCATTATTTCTACATCTAGGATAAAAAACATCAGTTTTACTAATCCACTCTTTGCTGAGAAGGATCTCTCACCTTGACTGAATACAGAGGTCCTGGAGCATGCCCTTAGTGGCTGCAACGCATCAAAGAGAAATACAAAAAAGCATCAGAAATCTGCACATCCAGGATTATGGTGCTCGAGCTCCGCCACTGTCAGATCCATCCTCCACCGACCTAGATCCAGCTCCTTGCAGAGGCAGCAGGGACCAAGAGGTGGCAGAAGCCGTTTGGTGCTCATGCTCCGTTGGAGGGCTATAATTTATGCCACCAAAGCTATTGACATTGATCCATTAGTGTTCTTTAAAGAAAAGGCAGCACAAACTATTAATATCCAAATGTAGAGAAACAACGGTTAATTTTATAGTTACCAATATAGAGCCTAACGTCATAACAAAAATTCTCACATGACTCTAAACATGACCTTATGTGAGGAAAAAAATAACTGTGAACAGAGAAGTAATCTCAATATCATTCTGGTCATCATGCTTGTCCCAGGTTTGGAATTTAGAATAACGATAGAGAAGAACATAGAACACGTTGATTTTAAAAGCGCTTGGATGCAGAAACAATGAAAATATATAGGACAAAAAAAGAGGAGCTCCTCAAAGATCTCAATAAGCATAGTCATTATTCCACCGGAAAACTTATATTCAAAAAAATATGGGCAATCGTTGTTATCTCAAGATCGATAATCCTCATTACACATATGGCCGTACAATACTTTGGTCATAAGACAAAACTGTAAAATGCAGCACCTAATGAACATTTAGTCTGAATCAAAACTGGTAACCATTTGGCCTATGCAAGCATGAATTGCTCAAACGTGTGCAACCAGCGTACTTATAAGTAAAGATAGAAAAGGAGAGAAAAATCAGAAGGGTACCTTCACAGCTGCAGCTTATGGTTTGTACCACACATATCCTGCCTCCACCACAATCTGTTGATCAGCATCCATCAGGAATCCTAGGCATGCATGTTTGTGTAACAAATATTCTTGCAAGAAAATATGTGAAGATTACTTGGAAACTATAAAGCATTAGTACCAATTTAATAAATCTTTGGCACGTGATGTTTCCGGTATATCAAGCCACAAATCCTTGACTTTGTGAATGGCATGCCCCAAGAGCTACCTTCAGAGCAAGAATTTATTTACCAATTATTAAACATACGACGAAAAAAAAGTAATTCAATACTAAACATCTATCTAAAGAATAAAATTTCCATGGGACGCAACTTCAGCAAAAACAGACATACAGAGAGAGAGTGAGACCAATGGAACAACACAAATACGCAAACAGTAAATCCGTTATCCAAATGAAAGGAAAAACAGAGCATAATATATACAGATCCGTCACAACAAAAATACCCAACGGGCCAAATGGAAATGGAAACTGCAGCGCAACATCAATATACATTTTCTACGGAGAACGAATCTAACTACTGCTCAAATTCTACAAGATTGCCAGCACAGTGCCACACCCATAAAAGCATGCATATAACGATTCAAAACAAGGAAGCAGGATGCAATCGGATGGACCATGGAAGCAGGTGCTTACAAAGGAAGTTGGAAGGGATTTCTCCAGATCCCCATTTTGCAAGCCACGGGGGTGAGGTACAAAGCGGGAGGAGGTCACGAGGGTTGCACTGAACCCATCGGTAGCTCCCTCTCTCACGGCCCCAGTGCAATACAGCCGCGCTGAGGACGCATCTGCAAGATCCATCGGTAGTTCGTCTTCTTCCCTGAGAGATGTGAGTCCTCAGCTCGTCCTTGGCTTGGGGCCAGGGAGAGGCGAAGACGGCTGCTGCAGCTTCGGGAGGAGGGAGAGGAGGCGCGGCGACACGGGTAGGGCGTCGGCGGAGATTCGGTTCCATCCGCGTGTGAGGCATGGGTTCTCAGGCAGTGGTTGCGGCGGCGGCTGGGGAGAGGAGGCGTTGTGCCTAGGGTTTGGGGCTGGTGAGTGGGCGTGCGGGGGGCTGGTGGGGTCCATCTGTCAGCTCAGCACTTTTATACGATGTCGACGACGATGGTTTTGCGGGAAAACACGATGGAGAACGACGGGTTTAGAAGTGGGGGTACTGACGACCTCACCAAGATTATTAGATTGGTAAAGATAAAGATAAAGACTTGTCGATCATAGTAAAGCAAGGAACCCTCCGCATCGTACATTATGTTGCTTCGGTAAATGTCAAAACGATGTACAACGTTTATAAAAAAATAAAAAAAATAAAAAAAAAACGATGTACAACGAGAACCGCAAGAATAACAGCAGTCCTTCACCATCCTGATAAAAGAGATTTTGGAGCAGATGTAATTGTGATATACATGGTCTGCTACTGATCTGTCTTTCACGACGATGATTATCCTGGCAACTCGTACAGGATTCATTACGGAAACATTGAGACATGGCACTGCACTTTCTCAGTTCAAGCAGGAAATGATTGGAAACACTCAAGAAAATAGTGAATTTACTCGTTAACAATAAAGAGCAAAGGAAATGGGTCTTCAATAATTTGCCAGAGACGATATGAATCTTAAAGCCTCTCGACAGCCATACGCTAGGTTCGATCTTACATGATCACCAATAGGCACGAGAAATTATGTCAGTGTTTTGGTAGCATGAGCAGCAGTTTGATAAAGCTATGAAGCTAGTAAAATCATCTCATTGCTAACTAATTGCAATCATCACATGAAGCCAAATGTCGAAACACAGATGGAAGTTGACAGTCTGGAGTTATTCTCCCCAAAACTCCAGCTCATGCCTGGCAAGTTCCTTCATCATCTTCTTGCCACGAAGATCTGATAGAAATATCTGAAAACATGGATGAGAGCATGGAACATAATTTTAGCTAAGAAAACAATAGCTTGCCCATATGGTTCAACCATAGTATTTGATGTTTTCAGGACAGCTAGTAGTAAACAAGTATGAAATGCAATAAGTGAAGAAATAGTTGACTCACAGGTGCTCCCAGTACGGTGCACGGAAATCTTCTCAATAGGTAAACCATTTGACTTGAACAAATGTGCCAGCTTATGGACTCTTACATCATCCTTGGAGCATTTGATCTTCACCATCTTAAGGTGTTTGCAAACAAATGATCTTCCCTTTGTTTGGACACTGCTTTCCAGTGGCTTTCTGGTGTTGAAGTTCTATATGCACAATAACACGATTGTAATTAAACATGTGCCCAGGAACTCAAAGCTCATGTAAACAACACACAATATTTTTGAATATCTTACCAATTTAAGTTCAAGAAATATCCTCTCCAAATTAGGTGAACGCTGCAGCAAGAAAACCAATGCATCGAAGTTAGCATCCATGCACCATTCACCAAGGGACAAGGTCTTCAGGTTGCTAAAACTTGGGCACCTTTTCAGTTCTCTAGTCAGAATCACCTTCGTAGCATAAACGAGGTACAATCACTCAGAAATGAACAGCTTCAATTTAATTAGCCTTCATATTAAGCATGCAACCAATTCCTAATACACGTTTAAAGAAAATTGTAACATAGGGTGCATATTTCTTTTCTAGTATGAATGTATGAATTGTCCGTTGGCTGGGTAGAATATTTCTATGAATTACTTATGTTATACAAAACCTTTTTAGGATATCAACTATTGCAACAAAAAAAATGATGAGTCATAAATGCAATTGATTCAATTACTAAATGTGATGAGTGAAAAATAAATTATTCTCTTTAGCTGAACTCTTACATATGATTATGCATTTTGCTAATAAACAGCACACTGAATCAAATAATACCACATTAGCTAAAAATGGGACTGGTCATTTAAGATTTAACCACAGACTAGTTCAAACACAAGATGCCTACAGCATTATTCTGTGGCAGCACATAAACATCAATTGTTCGAGAAGATGCATTCTTGCTCAAACACAAACACAAGGCATTACAGAGTCATATGTGTGCCCTTTTTTATAAGTTAAGAATCCGAGCACCTTGCCTTTACTAATAGACCTCACCAGGCTCGGTTGCGGTTAACAGGGACAAACCCTTGCATGGAAGTTGAACAAATTGAAAATACAACAATTAAACTACACTCTATTTGATCCCTTTCACAAGAAAATAGATACACAGGAACCATCCATAGACAAGAGCAGGACAGCAAGATTCATAGAAACTACACGTGGTAAGGGTAAATGCTAATATCTTCAAGTGATTTTCCCAGGATAGCTGAGTAACAAATAAGGTGATGCACGAAAGAGCAAAATGTATATAAAACAATGACATAGTGATAATTTGGGCATGAGAATATCATTGTTTTTTCCAAAATGGGTTACATGTTTGTTTTCAAGTATTAGTGTTTATTTAAATGGGAACTATCCATGATCTGGTGACAAGCCACAAGATTAGTCTGATTCTATGTTAATATTAATGTATATAAGTGATAAGTTCAGGATAAGGATGTGCTATTGACACATAAAATGTTAAAAGATTCTCTCTTAAAGCACAATCGTTATTAATAAACAATCTATTTCCCCTGCTACTTTATGGCAGAAAACATACAGTTACTATCTATTTGAACTCTTTTATCAGTCAATACAAGTGACAAAACCTGGTGACTGTACTAAAGACAACTTGTGATCTTCGGAAACTTATATTGATTTCCTTGGAAAAGTATGAAAAACAGACTCACGAGAGAGATAATTTTGACTACGTAAAGAAAAATAAAAGGAATGTACATCAAGAGAGAGCCACATAATAAGTAAGCAAAAGGTAATGATGGTTGTACCTCTCCACCGTCAGCTAGAAGCTTCAGATTTGTAGCATTGGCGAGGCTGTTAAGAACATTGTTGCCACCTAAAACTTTACTGTCACTGCTTCCAGATTTTCCACCATAGACCTGTTTCTTAGAATTGTTGCCAGAAGAATTATAACCAAACTCATCACTCATTTGCAATCTCAGTATATTGGAAAGTATTGTCATCACTGTCAATATCACTGCCATAATCCTTGCAATCGTTGTAACCACCAGATTTGTGCCTTTTCTGAGGGAAACCAAATCCATACCCGGTCTTGCGCTTCCTTTTCTACCAGCATCGCTGTCATCATCATCATCATCTCTGTCAAATTCATCATCATCACTAGTTTCATCAAGTTCATCCTTGCTGAAGTCTTCAAAATCACGACTGAAACAATAGTCATCAAGTACAATAGTGCCTGAGACTAGCCAATCCAAGTTTAAATGACGGAGCTTGGCCATTCGGTGTAACACAGCGAATCAATAAAAGGTTTGGAGCAGAGATAGTTAAGCCCCAAAACATATTGCAGTTGACCAATGTCAAGGTCTTCAAAGAGGACAAGCAGTCCTTGAGATCCATTTCTTCCAAGGACGGGCACCGCGAAGAGAGCTGCTTGAACATATGTTATCGTCGAGCTGGGCGTAGGACAGCCTCAGGATCTTGAGGTGCCTGGACGCGAAGGCCGCGTGCTCCAGCGACGCGAGTCCCGTGCGATGCTCAATCAGATGAATCACCCGAGCCTTGCGCTTGATAGCGGCGCGGATCCACGACCTGGCGTCGTCCTCGTCGAAGGCGCCGTCCTCGCCGCTCGACGGCAGACGGACTGACGGAGAGCGCGTCAACGGCCGCGGCCGCGTCGCGGTCGCCGGCGCCGCCGAGGCGGAGGTCGAAGCAGGGCGCGGACGCCCAGAGGTGGCGCCACCGCCGCGCGAGCACGCAGGTGCGCACCGCCTCCCACGCCTTGAGGGACGACATGATGCGGTGCAGGAGCGCGTCGGGGAGTGCGCTGAGGCGGTCGGGCTCGGGGGCTGCATCTGCCTCGACGGCACGGCGGCGGCGCGGAGTCGCGCGGCGCATTTCGTCGAGCAGGTGGCCGGCGCTTGTCGCAGGGCAGGCGCTTTGGAGGAATCAGAAATCGAAACGACGGATGAGTGGGTGACGAGATGTTTGGTCTTTCGGGGTCGCCGCTTTGAGAGAGTTCAAAATTCAAATCAAACAGGCGGTTCGGTTGAGCCGTTTGCAGCTGGTGGTGGTAGTCGTTTTGGGCTCTGATAGGCTAGATACGAAATACTATTCTGCTTCGGCCTTTGCTTCGTTTAACTGGGCGTGAAAAAGGTTTCTCCTTTTTCAACTTCATCTCACGGGTGAATAATACTCCCTCCCTTCTTTTATATAAGCATTCTAAAAGTTTAAATTTTGTTCCACAATATAAACATTCCTAGGAATAGGATAAGAATTGATGGGTTGGTGATTTGGTGAAGAATTGATGAGTTAGTGTAAATGATGGGATATAGATGATATTTTCTCTCTTAACTATTTCTACCTCGGAATTCTACGAATGCTTACAAATAGGAACGGAGGGAGAGGTAGATTGCAGCGGGCCTCGAATTTTCAATTATTAAGCGCTCTTTTACTGTACAACTAAACTGATTTTATATTATGTTTAGATTTAGATGAAATAATTTGTTTATAGTAGATTGCAATATATTTTGATCTTTCGGTTTATGTACTCAAAACAAGATAGAAGCTTAAGCATTTTATTAACTTCATAAGATAACTAAATAATGGGGCATGCTAATTTGCGCTGGCCTTAACCCGTACCAGAGCAAACTTGCGACCTTTTCATTTTAGGAATCTTTTCCATCCTGTAAATATCTATTTTACACCCGCACCAACTGACACGCTGTGTAGGAGCCAGACGAGCACACTAAACTCCACAAATTTTTCGCTTGAGCATATTCACCTTGAGTTGATGACTGTGGATTTTCTCATTACATAGTCAAGACTACATATTTTATCCATGTCATATTTTCTTCTTGATTCTCAAATAATTGACACTAAGAAATATGTAATCTTTCATAGTTTCTTGATTTATCGATTCAAGCATTTACTATTCTCCATCACAAAGATCTTTCAGGGAGGACAAGAACACGCTGGTTCGGAGGGAGCTTGGTTGTTGGAGCGGCAGCTGGAGCAGCAACGGTGGTGGATTAGAGGAGACCTCGGCGTCTTGGCTGGAGGAGAGCTCGGCGTCTTGGCAGGATGGGCCAAGGACCGAATTAAATGAGGTGCAGGTCTCCACCTTAATCTATGTGCCGGGCATCATCTAATATGACCAAGAAATCATCTAATATGAAATTGAGGGAGTAACATTTTTCAGAATTTATAGTTTTTACGCTACAATGAGTCCTACCATGTGAGAAGATAGGAAGCAGTTACACGTCATGACGTCCCAACCATGTGGCTGTCTGTACAATAGGAGTACGTTCCTCTAAATAAGGGATTCGTACAGCGGGTACAATAAGAGTTCCATAAAGGAAGACATTGAGCCAGGGGTAAAACTATATAATTGGACATTGAACCAAGGGTAAAAATGCAATAGCCCCTAAAGACAAACTGAATAAAGGATTCCATAAAACTAGGCCCTTAAAATAAAGGAAGACTGCTAATCAGAGCTCTAAACCAATGATGGAAGACTGCAACTCGTAGCTCTAATGTAGTACCATGCACTTTCATATGTCTTAAATGATGATCATGAACATGATAGTACATAAAAAGGAATGTGCTGTTATTTTGAAATAACAGTGCCACACAGTTAAAAAGTTGAACCTGGACAACGAAAGAAAGAATAAAAAAAAGACCATTACTAACGCAGAATGGTTAACACCAGATACTATGGAATCACAATGCTCTTCTAGTTTGAACTGAGCTAGGAGAGTTTTTATGTTGACAGTCATGAATTCTTGCATGCCTGATGCCTTACATGGAGCACCTACGAAAAGTGATATTGCAACTGTCAGATAGAGCTGAAATGACAGTACTAAGAAAAGAGTATATAATAATTAATAAGTCATGTTGTACATTTATGTTTCTAATAGGGTCCATAGTTTTTATCCATGCATAGTTCCCTATGCAGCTTCACGCAATGTAGGTCTGCAAGAAATACAAGAAAAATATTAAATGTAAATATTACAAGAATAAATAGTAAAAATGATTTTTAAGTAAAAGTTTTAATCATGTTGATGGAAATGTGATGTTGTAATAAAAATTAATGTTTGCTGTTATTTATGTAAACCATCATACTTTGCTACCTCTTCAACAATGTTATATGACAAAAGAATTAGTACTAGTACTGCAGTACATATACACAAAGGATTAGAGACATGGACATGATCTACTCACAGTAACTCCCACTCCGACGCACAAAAATCTTCTCAAGTGGTACACCATTAGACCTAAATAGCTGTGCCAACATATGGAGTCTTGGATCATCCTTGGTGCATCTGATCTTCACCATTTTAAGGTATTTGCAAGCAAAAGACCCTCCTTTCAGTTTCGTGCTTCTTTCTAGTGCCTTCTGGATGTCAATTTTCTATTTGAATGTTAAAAAAAACCCAGCTGATTACTATTCACAACAATATCTAGAAAATATATTAGACAGATACATGCATTCGGAGAAAGTTATTCACTATGTACATGCGCATACCATTTCAAGTTGCAGAAAAAGCTTCTCCAAATTAGGTGAATGCTGAAGAAAGAGAACCATGATGTCAAAGTCAGCACCCGTGCTGATACACCACTCACCAAGGGCCAAAGTCTTCAAGTTGCTAAAAGTTGGACAGCTAAATGTTTCTCTCCTTAGAATAACCTTCACATATTAAATATAAGTGAGTTAATTAAAATATACTAAAAGAGAAAACAATAATAACAACCCTGTGAGGATGCACGTGCACAGACAACTACCTCAGAAAAATCTGACTTTTATAGGCTTTCTATACCTTTAACAGGAAGGGGGAGGGGATTTACAAGGGGAGGGGGAAACCTTCTCCCTTGTTCAATGAGCCCTTTCCTTCCTTCCTGCAAATACCCCCGATCGCAGAAGCAGCTCCGAGAAGCTGGGCTTAGGGCGCGCCTCCTGTGGTCGTTTCAGTGACTCAATTGGCTGGCTTCCCTCAGCTTAGACTGGTGTCGCCAACTCTCCCAGGACCGGAATGATTATCCCTGCCCAAAGGGTCTACATTCATCCCTGAATGTCGCCGGAAGAGTTTCACCAGTTTTTAGGATAGTGAAAATTTGAAAAAAAAAAAGTCATGTTGCCAGAACGAATTCAAGATCAGAAGTACAGTTCAAATTCTGCAGAAACATAATGACCAAAATAACTTCAAGTGAGACAGCATTGCCATAATCCATTAGACAGGCAAAGGGGTTCACAGTGTAGTGGTAAAGGAGCTGAGGAGCTCCCACCCCAGCTCCCACCCAGGGTTAAAAATCCTCGGTGCTGCATAATTTGTGGAAATTAAAAAAACATTTCACTCATTGCGTCCCATTTACTCGGTTGAAACCGACCTATAGTGGGCATGCCCTCATGTATGGAGTGGGCTCAAAGCTTGAGGGTGGGACCAGGGTTTGTGGATTTTCTCGGTCAGAGAAGGTTGAGCTTCTCTATCAAAGAAAGCCGCGGGGCGGGCCTTACTCCCACCGGTCGAGTTTTTTTATCATCCATTAGACAGTAGTCTTTTGTTTCAGTAGCCAGTTGAATCAACTAACTTAAATTTATTTTTAAATATTTAAAAATAAAGTGCTCTCGTGACCTGAAATATGAACTAGCATTTTCTTTGTTCCCAAGCCAATTATCACGCACAAACCTATCACGCACAAACCAGACATTGGCACTATAATATGCTGCTGAATCAAGCATCCACCATGGAATTGATTGTGGACGCTATAAAGCAGTGGAAGGAAAGCTGATTCTATTGCTAATAGGAGGCGCAAAATGTCAAGTGAGTAAAGTAATCACAGCATTCTAAATTCCACATATTGTAAAGTGGGGACTGATGGCAACAGTGTGCAAATAAAATAACATTACATTGTACTGAACATGTTTCTATGCTACCTTTTATACAAACATGTAAGTGTAATAGCAGATAAACAAGGCAGTGAAATTGATGTACTATCAACCACATCTCTAAGAAGTAAACTTTAATATTACTCGATGTGATTAACGTTACAACTTACAATAGAATAAGATAAGAGGATTGGAAGCGCATCTGATTTTTATCAACTAGCCATTTCAAATGTAAGTTAATATATAAAAGTGTACAAGGGTGCATGCATATCCTGAATGTATGAAAAAATATGCACTAGATTGCATGCAAATAAAGAAAATAAAATGGTAATGTTTTGAATATAAATGAGTTCAGTAATGGTATTTAGGAATGTACCTCTCCTGAATGACCGAAGAGTTCCAAACATCGAGCATTTGAAAGGCTCTGAAGTAGATTTTGGCCACCTAATTTTCTGTAGTCATTGATCACGTACTTTGAACTGCAGCCATCATAGACAGCATCATTTTCCCCAAACTGCCTATCGTCATAACCATTTGCAATCTCGCTGTATTCAAATGTTTCACTATCACTATTGATATCGCTTCCATAGTCGTAATCATCACTGTAACCAGGATCACCAACATCTTCACCACTATTGTTATCATCGTCATCATCACTGGTTTGAGGATACCCAACAAGGTCTTCGTAATTTTCAAATTCACGACTCAATAAAGAGTCATCAAGCATGACACTGCCCGTGACCAGCGACCCACAGTTCTTAAAGAGGGGAACCCAGTTCTCTGGTGCAATGCATCTCACAGACAGGAGGTTTGAGGCATCAACGGAGAGGTTCATAGTGAACACACACTTGGCCATGGTCAAAGTCTTCAGAGAGGCAGAAACAATCTCGCAGGCCACTACCAAACACCTCTTGAGATCCAGTTCTTCCAAGGAAGGGCACCGAGAGAAGAGGTGCCTGATGAACTGATCATCCAACTGAGCGTAGGACAGTTTCAAGATTTTAAGGTGGCAAGAGACAAAGTCCATGTGATTCAAATATGCAGCCTTGCGGAGATGCCCGTTGAGCTGAATCACGCGAGCCTTCCGTTTGATCGCGCTACGGATCCACATGCTCACATCGCCATGATTATAACTGGGATCGATCAGACGAGGCGAGCGCAGCCGGAGTGTGTCCACCGGTTCCAGAATGTCCCGGAAGAGCAGCAGGCAGTTCACGAACTTGGCGAAGTCTGCAGGGGGCTCGCTGTAGTACCCGACGCGGATGTCGACGCAGGGCGCGGAAGCCCAGAGGTGGCGCCACCGCCGGGACAGAACGCACGTGCGCACCACATCCCACGCCTTCATGAACGACAGGATGTGGTGCAGGAGCGCGTCGGGCAGCGCGCTGAGGCGGTCCGCGGAGAGGTCGACTCCTCCTTCTCCTCCTCCTCCCATGTGAGTGCCGGACGGTTCCTCCGACCTGTTGACTGGTACCAACTGCTTGGTGACCTTCGGCGGCATTTCGTCGAACAGGTGGCATGCGCGGTCCAGAACGGCTAGGGAATCCGGCAAAGATCAGGGCATTGAGGCGGATCCAGCAAGAACGTCGACCGCAGGGATCACATAAGACGAGATTGACTCCGACGGCGGTGGGATCTTGATCCGTTAATCCAGCAGGCGGCGGCGTGGGGACTGGGAAGTGGGAAGTGGGGGAGGCAGAAGAGGAGGCAGTTTAGCAATGGGGAAAATAATGGGAAATAACGAGATTGGGTTCATTGGAATTTAAGCCTTTCTTTTGGGGAATTTTATCGAGGTTTTCTGTTTTCTTCTCGTTTTTTTTTCACTGGGCCAGGTGAAATCTTTCAATCAATCCAGCCCACGAAGACGCTGTCGCTGTAATTCAGAAAAGAAAATTCTGAATATATAATTTATTTCCCAGATTTTTATACAATACTGATCAATATTTATGAATTATGAAATTTATATATATAAAAAGAAGCCAACTTTTAAATCAATTAGCGAAACCAAATTGCTAAACGTTTGTCGGTTAGAAATTGCGTTATTGAGATGAATCTTTTGAGCTTTCGTCTTTATGGGCCATTGGAGGGTCCATAACACGAATGAAAATGTGACATGGGATGAGAGTACGTACGAGAGCACACGATAGAAGCACCTAAGTCGCGTCCCTTATTTAGTGAGGTGTGGAACCATCAAAGATGAGTAAGTCAACAAAACCAAAACCATGTACAACGATTCAATGAAAAAAGTAAGAATTATTGGCCCATGAAGACGGATCAATCGAGCCTACAAAACCTTCTTTCTGTCTCATTCTAAAGGAGGGTCGAGGTTCGTGGTCTCGACTTCTCAGCACATGAATCTCTTTCTGGCTGTTGGATTTAATTTCTTTGTAAGAGGCACATTTTTACTAAAGGGGATTCCATGGAGGTTCATTGTTTGGCTCTGTGATGATTCATTGTGATCAGTGGAAAACAAATTCAGCGGAACTCACTAAATTTCACAGATTTTTTGTTCCCATTAGTAAACTTTGGCTGGTATTGATAATTTTATTAATAATTTGTTAATTTTTTAAAAAAATATTCAAATTTCAAGTGATTTTCTGTTTGGAATCGACCAGAAATTATTGACTTTTTATCATATTGATTTCTCAGTGTCTCTCAGACAAATTTCCGTTAGTGGATTCGGTAAAGTTTTAGTGCAGACTTGGGCAATTTGTAGGTGTACAGAGAAGTACTTTGTTGACCGAATCATTTAAATTTTTTCCTGTTATATTTGAATCATTTCTATCGGTACTTGGTGTATTTGGCACGTTAATGGCATTATTATTCTTGTCATTTCTTCAATGGACTATGGAGACATGTTTTGTTATTTCTTCACATTGTATGGAATCACCCTCTCGTGGCAATTTGTAGGTGTACAGAGTAACAGAGAAGTACTTTGTTGACCGAATCATTTAATTTGTTTCCTGTTATATTTGAATCATTTCTACCAGTACTTGTTGTATTTGATACATTACTGTCATTATTATTCCGTTGATTATTAATATGATTGTAGGATTGGACCATTTCGTTCATTTCATTGGGTGGAAGCTAAGATTAAAGTCCAAAGTTACTTGGCTTGGTGACCCGTTAAAGGCTTTAGCACCCTGTAAGCAGAAATTTGACTGTTCACATTGCTGATTTCAGTCAGTTTTATGTGGTTGTTGCTATTATAACAACTGGCTAAAAAAAGGAAGAAATACAATCGAGGCTGAATAGATGACGTTAGTGACGTGTTCAAAAATGATTTTGATTAAAAAAAAATCGACTGAAACGTCAACCGAAATACAGCCGAGTGTGAATTAGTCATTATTCCCCTTAGCGAAATTGCAATTTTTATCATTCATTTTCTTTTTGCGAGTAGCAATTTTTTTAATCATTCAACGTCTATATATATTTGGATCTATTGCCCATACCAACATTTTCCAACAAAATAGGGCAAGTTTCCTTTTTCCCCCTTCACTTTATTTTTTGATTTTAATTTGACACCACTACAACTTCATTAGCAGCGCACCAACTCTAAGAATTTTATTCATTGCTAATGGAAGGTGTCCATGTTAAGCTCTAAAAATCATTTATCCACATACCACATCTGTATGAATTAATAAACGTATCTAGCTACGTTATTTTAGACTAAAAATTAAAACTCGAACATTCTATTGTTATTTTATATTTGATGTTGTGCTAAACACGGCCTACAATGAGAAAGCTTTACATTTTCCAAAAACGAGGTTCGGTTGACCAATGGCAAACTTGATTCTCATGAGGGCGCTCAATCTAACGATAAAAGTTTCAATTATGGGCAGATGTGAACTTATTTGATGTTGAGAATAACTCGATTTAAAGGATGAGCTTCAACTGTGGTGAGAAGTCTATTATGGACAACCACAGTCTGGTTTTGGATATGTCATATGTGTCTAGGAACATTGAATTAAGAACTTCTTGCTAATTTTAGCTGATTGAAATGAGGACCTTTTTTCAACCGATGTACATGAGTTGTTGGTTTGACGAAGCACACGATTTGCAAAGCATCCAATGGGAGCATATTTTTTTTTGCGAAAATATCCAATGGGAGCATATGATGGACATGCCATCGACTGAAACAAAGCTAGTATTTCAGTCGATTGAAGAGAACAAAAAAGTAACTTCCAACCTTGTGGATACTATATGATACGATGTACTTCCTTCGTCCTAGTTTACTTGTTATCGTAGTTTTCTCTATGGTTCAGGTCCAGAGAATGTCCAATGAATATTTGGACATACTGTATGTCTAGATTTAGAGAAATTTTATCTGATAATGAGCCAGGATAACAAGTAATTTGGAATAGAGGGAGTACCTAAGATTTAGTGGAGGTACTTAAATATTGAATTGACATATGAAGTACTCTAAATCGTCATTGCTATTACATACATTTCATTCTGTTTTACGTTCCCTTTCGTCATTCGAATTTTTTTATATGTTCTATTGCAGCCACTTAAGCCTCTCTGTTTAGATAGAAATTACATCAAACATAGAAGTGTATAACAGCTTTAGTGACGTACAATTTCATCAAACAAGAAATTATTTTCCATGCTGATAACTTCCATGAACTCGAAGGTGAACTAGTGAAACATTGCAAGGTTTGTGATTTTGGTGGGTCACCAATGAAGTTGATAAAGTACTTTACCTTGGGATAGGCATGTTGACTTAGACAAAAACCGAGGCTCAGATATGTAATGATTGATGTAATTAATGAGAGTATTTGAAAAAAAATGTTGAATATTTATACATTATGCAATTATTTTGGTTATTCATATGTAACCGAGCACATGAATTTTATATGCAGATTATAACGTGAATATTGATATGATATATGTGGTTTGAATGTCATAATATCTCTGTGGTATATCTAGTATTGAATTCTGGTATGATATATGTGATTTGGATGTCATAATATGTTTTTGGTATATCTGGGATTGAATTCTGGTCAATAAAATGGAAGATAACTTTTGAATTCTTTGTCTGTTATAAAACCTCTAACTTTGAAAGTATTTTTATCACTGAGACTATTTTTCGGAATTTCTACATACACGACTCCAATATCCAACTTTGTCTTACGATCACGTCGTCAACCGATCGTCTCTTATAGTCTCTGCATGGATTTATTTGAACCTTCCGAAGCTCAAAAAACAGACCCAAGTCAATACGCTTGCCAAAGACCCAAGTCATCGCTCTCTTTTCGCATCCAAAAACTACCACTACGTGGTTTTCTAACTTCCCTAACACGTAGCGTGAAACAATCTGATTTTGATCTAATTGTGTACTCTACTGCAACGTCGACATAGGGTTCAACTTATTATCCATAGATGATCTGATTTGCTTGACGGACTTGCGGCAACGAGACGACTGCGGTTCAGGTATGCCATGATCGGGTTATCTTATTCTATGTCAACTCTAAATCTCTACAAATCACGTTCATCTCCACTGATCTCTCTATAAATCACGTTCACGTTCACCAATTTATCCTTGTTTGATTGTACATGGTTTCAAACTTATATATCACTAGCTAGATTATTCATGTACTTCCTGCTGATGAGGTTTAGTTAGATAATGTACATTTTCATGACCAATTTTCAGGTGATGGACATTGATCCATCTTCTTCGGACGAGAACAATCCCATATCAGACGAAGATGATTTGGTCACTGAGAAGACAAGGGATGATGTTATTGTCGAAGAATAGACAAAGCTGGCCTTCTAGAGCCAACGAATGGTATGGTATTTGATGATGCGGACGCTGCCATTAGCTTCTACAAAAGTTATGCTCAAAAGATTGGGTTTGGCATAATATAACGAGGTTCCAAAAAGAATGATGATGGCAAGATCAGATATTTTACACTTGCTTATAGCAGACAAGGTATGCCTCAATACACATCAAAGAACACATTCAAGCCATACCCGTCAACAAGGTCAAAATGCCCAGCTAAAGTAAATTTCTATCTTGATAGGGAAAAGTTCTACATTAGTATTGTTAGACTTGATCACAATCACGGTTTAAGTCCATGAAAATCAAGGCATCTCGGATGCCATAAGAAACTTGATATGCATGCTAAGAGAAGACTGGATTTAAATGATCAAGCGAGAATTCTCATTAAAAAAAAACAGTTCTCTTGTTATGCAAGCGGGAGGGTATGAAAATATGGAATTTGGTGAAAAGGAGTGTATGAATTATTTGCAGGATCTGCAAAAACTGAAGCTTGGCACAGGAGATGCACATACAACTAATCAATATTTATGTCGGATGCAGGCAAAAGATCGAAACTTTTTCTATACAATGGATTTGGATGATGAAGCTCGATTACGTAATGTTCTGTGGGGTAGGATGCTAGAAGCAGGACTGCATATGAATCATTCTCAGATGTTGTGACATTTGACACCACATACTTGACTAACAAGTACCACATGCCATTTGCTCCATTTTTTTGGTGTAAATCATCATGGGGAATCCGTTCTATTAGGGTGTGGTTTGCTATCAAATGAAGAAGCAAAACTTTTGTTTGGTTATTTGAATCATGGATATACTGTATGTCAAATAAAGCACCAAATGCCATGTTGGGGAAATCGGTGTCCCTAGGCTGACATCGACTTTCTAGAAATGGTACCAAACTGGTGTGATACCACTTCTTCTGTGGACCCAAACCCAACCTTCTAACTATAACAAGGAGACCTTCATCTTACTCTACTAACTTGGGAGACCAACTCTCTACAAAAAGAGCTTAGCCTTTATTCATAACATACACTTGACACAAGACACAACATTCTTCGTGGCTACACACCACTACTATCAATCTAGGACTCACCATAACACTCCTAGACTCTAAGACACATCATGGCAACCTTTGTCATGCCTTCACATGTGGTGGCTTCTATGGCTCTATGGCATGGTACCTTGGGAGGGTAGAGGGCACCCCTATTTATACTTGTACATAGTCTCTAGGATGTTGCCACATGGCAACAGTCCACACTCTTCTATCAAAAGTATCTAGCTCTAGAATATTCTCATCCTTCTCCTAATATCTAGATATTTCTTCTCATACATAAATATCTAGTTTCTAGACTATTCTTTACTTTGCCATGAATAAATAATTCTAAAATCTTCCATGGCAAATATCTTTCTCTTATGCTTTCCAAAATATTCTAGAATCTTTCAAGTATGCATTGTCATAACTCAACATGCCATAATTACTAATCAGTGCAAAGCCATGCAGAATGCCATACGAAGAGTATCCCTCGAAGCTCAACAAAGATGGTGCTTGAGGCATATCATGAAGAAGATTCCAGAAAAAATTGTGGGTACTTAAAGTATGAATTCATTAGCTCTACAATTTCAAATGTTGTGTATGATTCCTTAAGTAAAGATGATTTTGACAAGGATTGGATGAAGATGATCAATGATTTCAGTCTTCATGATAATGATTGGCTAGCTGAATTATATGAAAACAGACATTTGTTGGTTCTAGCTTATATGGAAAATACTTTTTGGGCTAAAATGTCTTCCACACAAAGGTGCAAAAGTGTGAATGCTTTCTTTGATGGTTATGTTAATCTGAGGACAACACTAAAACAATTTGTGGAGCAATACGACAATGCACTAAGGAACAAAATAGAGAAAAAAAACCAAATCAGATTGTAAATCATTCCAAGAGGTAATTCCATGCATTACTTATTATGAATTCGAGAGGCAATTTCAAGAAATATACACCAATTAGAACTTCAGAGAGTTTTAAGATTAGTTGAGAGGTAAAATCTACTGCTATCCAACTCTTCTTAGTAAGGATGGGTTAGTTTCTATGTTCAAAGTCGGGGAGGATCGTAGAATTGGAGACAAAATTGTTATTTTAGAGTTTACCATTTCCTATTGAAGAGGAATGTGATGTGCAATGTGAATGTTGACATTTTAAATTTTGAGGAATATTGTGCAGTCATATCCTTTCTGTACTTCCTCTCATGGATTTGAAAGTAGTCCCCTCCAAATATATACTGCAACGATGGAGAAAGGATATTAAGCGCAAGCATACATTTATTAAATGCTCCTATGATGATCATATTGATACACCAATTGCAAAACGCTTTGACAGCTTGTGCAAGTGTTTCAATCAAATGGTAGAGAATGGAGCAGAGTTAGATGCATTGCATGACTTGGTGATAAATGGTCTTAATGAGTTGCAAATGAAAATTGATGCACACCTGGGTCAGCCATAAGGAAATTCAGGAACACAAGCAAGATATGGTATCAACACAAGGAAAATATGTACTCAGCCCGATAGCGAGTGCAAAGATCAGTTACTACAAGTGCTCATTCAGTTTTATTATAGGATAATTGAAACGTGACACAACTCTTTTCTTCCAACATTGATCAAATTGGTATCATTGTATTGATTAGCAGTAAACTTAACAGCCATGTAAATCAAATAGCAGGACTGAAGTGTTTATGAGTTTGCCTCAATATCTAGTATACGACACTTGCTTCATGTGGTACTGAGGTCTACCTTGCTGTCTCGAAAGTCAACTTTGCTTTCTCTCGTCGGATTCACTTGAAAAGAAGATAGTAAGGAAACAAAGAAGTAAATCAACGAGAGGAAGATGAATAGTTGAGAAAGTAGAAGAGGAAAGGGGCGAGGCTTCACAGATTACTTGGGTGGATCTTGGTGCTGATGAGCTCGAGCTCGACGCATGTTGTGCTCGGAGCAAACGGCGGCGAGCTTGAGCCAATGCACTATGGTCGATTTGGGTGGCACAGTCAACTTCGCCGATGGTCGATTTGGGCTCTCCGAGTGCTGTGCTCAGCGGACGGCGATAGAGGATGGTGAGACAAGCTCAGAAGGAGCTGTAGGGCTGTGCGATATGCTCGGGCCTCGGGATGCTTGGGAATGTTGCAGTGGAGGAAGTGAGGAAGGAGAAGAAAGAAATAAACATAGGAGATAATGAAGAGTGGACCCGACTGTGATGATGCGTGTGGCGAGTTTACCACGTATCTTCGTACCACAATGTTGGGCACTTTTTTTGGTAGTTGCTTGGGCCTACGGTTCGTTGCTTGTGCTTGCGGTTCCTTGCTTGGAGGTGTCACGCCGTCAACTCATGCTACCGCCGTTCGGTCGTAACACGGAGTCGGAACAATTAGTCTCACGTATAGCAGGACTCGGTATTGCGATAGGATTTTGGTCGGGCAATGGAGCAAACGGTAACTCCTTACCTTTGGCTCAAGAGTAGAGGTTGCAGCATTTGACCTCAGGTGAAACCAGAAAGGATAGAAGAAAGAAAAAGCCATGCCTTTAGATCAAGATTGGAGCTCGCAACATTTGACTTCAAGTGAACTAACAAAGAAAAAAATAACTCAGGCAGGGAAGCTAGAAATGGTAACTTCTGTCCTTTCCTCTCTACCAACCTACTATATGTGCACCCTGCTTTTGCCTCCTTCAATTATTTGATCAAATGGAAAAAATATATGAAACACTGCCTTTGGAGAGGTGCTGATATGAATGCTAGAAAACCAGCTCAAGTGGCATGGAAAACGGTGGCAAGACCAAAAAAAAAAAAAAAACAGGGAGGATTGGGTGTTAAAAGGCTCATAGTACAAAATGTTGCATTACTTATGAAGAACATTCATAAGTTCCTAAATAGGAAAGACTTGCCATGGGTACACCTACTATGGAATCATATTATGCAAATGGTACCTTGCTTAGGAAAAGGAAGAGAGGCTCCTTTTAATGGAGGGACATTCTGAAACTTTATGATCAGTTTAAAGGCATTGCCTTTGCTCAACCTAGAGATGGCAGATCAATTGTTCTATGGTCTGATCAATGGCAGGGTTCAGTATTATAACATGATTTCCCAGAACTTTTCTCTTTTGTCAAGAATAAAAACCTCACTCTGCATGATGCATTATAAAGGGAGTTGCATGAGCTTTTCCATCTGCCTCACTCAGTGGAAGCCTATGAACAATACTAACAGATTTCAATCATCCTCCAAAATTTACAGTTAGGTGAAGCGCCTGATATTGTAACACTATATTTGGGGGTCTACATATTTCTCAGCTCTGAAAGCTTATAATTGTCCTATTGGTTCTACAGTTATTCATCTAGCACATGGTTGGAAATGGAAATCAAGTTGTCAAATGAAGCATAAGGTGTTCTTTTGGATAATTGTGAAAGATAGAGTAAACACAAGAGGCATGCTGAGAAGAAGAAATATGATCTTAGATTCATACACTTGTGAATGTGCATTTGGCAAATTGAGGAAACTTTGGAACACCTTTTTCTTCGCTGCAATTTTGCAAAAGCTCGCTGGGCTAGCATTGGTGTCTCTGTTCCTAGGGTCAACAGAGATCACTTAAATCTGATCAAAATTATGAAGCACCGCATTGGTCTGCCTTTCTCAATGGAGATTATAATTTTAATGACATGGTCATTTTGGGTAACTAGAAACAATTGGATATTCAATAATGTGGATCCAACAGTGGCAATATGCAAGGCAAAATTTTGCAAGGAGTTTTAGCTCCTGCTGCACAGAGCTAAGAAGAAATATTTCCCAAGAATACAAGAATGGTTGCACTCAATTTAACTTCTTTCTTCTTTCTTTTGGTTTTTCTTCCTTTCGGATCCTACTTTTGTACATAAGCTGTTTACCCTTTTGTTTTTAATAAATCACCAGTAGGAGCTCTGCTCCTCCTGTTTCATAAAAAAAAATAGCCTACGTCAGTTCACGAGTCAAATCGGCTCTCCTAGACAACGTAAAAAAAGTGTTGCAATGAGTTTGCTACCAAACTGCGATGTGAGACAAGGTGCTTTCTTAGCAGGAACAAAGTTTGTGACCACTGCCTCAAATCAAACGAGGGCACCATACATAGAACTCCTATAATTGGGATTCAAATTTTGGTTAGCTACACGAACGGGGAATTCTTGTTAAGCCATTAAGAACCTCTTGGTGGGGCAGAGTAAGACACAAACATCTATAATTCAAAAGATACACGACAACTTTGCAAAGATCATTCACTTGTTATGGGAAGAAGCAAATAAGATACACATACTATTAATCCCACCACTAAAGAGTAAAATTGCAGCATCACAAGTTACTGCCATCCATGTCTCCATGCGCAAGGTGCCTCCACCCCCCAAATTCAGCGCAGCTTGAGATTTTAGCATTGTTCAATTTTCTTTCCTTTTTGGGTCCACCGTTAGAGCATCTCCAACAGTCTCCCAATAATTCACTCCCAATATGTTAGAATTGGGAGGCTCCTAATACTGTTTTCAAAATTTTAGGAGTGAGTGCTTCAGCAGTCTCCCAATACCTCACTCCTAATAATTTCATCAATTTTATTTTCTCTCTTTCTTTCTCATACATTAACATTATCAAAGTATCAACTTCATTTAATAATAATTAAAACAATTATATCTCAACCACAAATTATTTAATATTCATTAAAATTTCAAATTTAGAATGTACTTTTGAATATAACATGTTGTACATATGAATAAAATACATACATGTAATCCTTTAGTCGATATCAACCTAGTAAAATTTATCTCGTGATTTATGGATGTGCCATTATTTTATATGAATTTTTACAAATATCAGAAATCTCACTTTTGTGTGGGACCTAGCTATTGGGAGGAGGAGAGAGACTCCCAATCTATTGGGAGGAGAGGGCTGAATATTAGGAGTCTCCCAACAAAAGTTTGGTATTGGGAGGTATATTGCGAGACTGTTTTCCAAGGCTACGGATGGTTTTCTGTAGTCTCGGAAACATAGCCACGGTTGGGGCTGACCGTGCCTGTAGAGCCCCCAACCGTGGCTATAGTGAGTTTTTGCTATAGTGACCTCTCACTCCCAATAAAACACTTTTTGAGTATTGGGAGGCATATTGAGAGACTGTTGGAGATGCTCTTAGGAGCCCAACTAGCTTCCGGCTCACCCTAAGGCCAAAACCTGGATCGCCACCGACAAGCTGGCCAGGAGCCCAAAAGTCACTGGGCAAGGTGAAACATAAATACCGATATGCAGGTAACTACATAAACATTGCTATTAAGATTAACCCAAGGTTGTGATATGACTAAAGAAAACTTTGCGTGTGGAAAATATCTCAAATTAAGGTACAGAACAAGAGTATATAGTTATTCATATCATACCATTCTGTCTTTTTATTGGGTTCACATAACTAAATCACATCTCTTTCTCAAACTTCATGTTAGGCGGTCTAGAAAAAATAAATACTACTAGAATGTTAATGAATACAGAGAGCCACAAATAGCACAATATAATTTCTAGCTTCCCGTGTATGTTCCATGGTCACATGACCGGTAGAAATCGGCCAGTTATCCCGGTTAACCGGTGAATCGGTCCCGGACGGCCGTCCGGTTTGATAGGTTAACCGGGAATACCGACACTATGTACTGTAGCAATTCGGTTAACCGTCGGTTTTCCCGGTTTTTCCGGTTCAAAACCGGACCGGTTCTACAGGTTATATGAACCCTGGTATGTTCTACAGTATGGTGGCCGGTAACTGTGATTTGTAATAAACGCAAGGACAATGATTGGAGCATAGTTTGACTCCAGATATCTTAGATGAAAAATAGTATTTCTTCAAGCGCATGCCAGCTTGCAGGCAGTCAGCGATGTGCCCAAGACATATATATGTATAAACACAACACATGATCACATGGACACCTTAGAGTTGACCGGTAATTGTAATGGCGAGCACGGAACCACCGTCCGTTGGGAACATGCCCTCCACTCCTCATGATCAGGTTCAGGTTGTCGCATGATTATATATCTGGAATTAGATAACTCTTCCCCGTAGTAGACTGTCGTCTTGCGTTCTTTCCTGTTATATTTATACCCGACCAGTGGTGTCCTACGCTCGACAACCTTAGCAACCACAAATAATGGCGCGTGCTGCCTTGCTCACTCTTGCCTTATTAGCTCTCGCCGCTGCCACCGTCGTCGCAACCGCCGGTGCGGTGCAGGACGATCCTGCCATGGCGCTGCCATCGCTTCCCACCGTTCCGGGGATTCCATCGGCGATGATGCCGCGGAACCTGACCTGCACATCCATGCTGCTGGGGTGCATGCTGTATTACCAGAACGCGACGGATTCTCCGCCCCTGGAGATGTGCTGTGCGCCGGCCAAGAAGGTCATGGACGGCGACATGTACTGCCTCTGCGACGGGCTCAACAACGCGCCGCTCGTCGACGAGATTGGCCTCGACGTAAAGAAGGGGATGACCTTGTTTCCCAACTGCGGCGTCAGGGTTCCGGACAACGTCTGCAGTGGCGGCAAGGGCAACGCCGGTGATGATCCAGGTACGTGCACGTAATAACATATGCTAATAATAATCTGTGTTCGGGCAACTTGCTCCTCCAGAAATAGTGCTTTATTGTATTGACTATCGTTGACAAAACATCCTAAGAACAAACTAAATAATTCTCTATATATAATATAGGATTTCGTTACAATATTTTTTTTCTTTTTGGAAACCATATCCTCAAACTATCATGCATGTTCGTGGACCTAATACCTTCTTCTTTCTCTTTTATTCGCAGCTTCAGCGAACGGCTCTCCAGCGTCATGTAAGTGAAGCGTTCCAGAATCTCTCTAATCAGATATTTTTACCTTTCTAGTTCCTAATGCGTAGTTTCATTTCTTTCAGCTACAAAATCAGACAATGGCGCTTCTCAAGGAACTCAGTCCAGTTACTCCAGCTTCTTAGTCTTCCTCTTCGCAATGTGGCCTCTTCTAGCTTAATTTAAGCGGGAGATTCATAAACTCACGTGCGTGAAATCATTTTAGCACTTATTTTTGTTTTTTTGGGAGCCACTTCGCACAACCATGTACCGTTTTGTTCTGCAGTGTATACAGCCGTTGTAAAGCCTACAGTGTGTACCACCGTTGTAAAGTGTTATTTCAGCCAATGAACATGTACACTCCGAAAGGTGCTCCAGAGACTGTGTACATCATTATTCCAGCAGAAGTATTTTTTGAAGGATGAATATTCTCAATCTCGCAAAAAAAAAGAACAGAACGGCAAAAGCCTCCAAGACTACATTTCAAGTTGATGTTAAAATTGGCCAGCTTTGTCTAACCGTTGACATTGGTACCCATGAGTTTGAACCCAATTGCAAAATACAGCATTCAAGCCGCTGTGTTTCGACTCATTTCAACTGTAACTTCATCAGTTGTTCATTGTGTTGAGTCATAATGATTCACAATGCAAAAATACATACTACAAGAAGGCTCATAATTTCCAACTTGACAAGGATTTGCAAATGAAATGAAAGCATTCACAGCAAACAATAGTGACAGCTTCCGATTAGCAAATAAAACAATATGTAAACAACACGTATCACATCCAGAACCCATGGGATATACAAACAACATCAATTTGAACAAACACAGTTCATTTTCATTAGTAAATAGGTGGTATGTGGAAGAAACATTTCACAGATAACCTGAGAGCATATATCATAGTGACACTAAAAATAATCATTACGGATCGGAAGTCTTACAAACTAAAATTTACCATTGATAACAAAGCATTAGAGAAGTTCATCAATAGAAACAAGTCTGTAATTATTCATCTAAATGTGGACGATCAAGATCCATGTCATAGTTGAATCTTCAATGGAAAGGAGCGGTCAACCCATGTCATAGTTGAACCTTCAAAACCGAAAGGACCAGTCAACCCATATTGCATCAACAATTCACTAGCAACACTACATGTCCAAAAAGGACGATAGTAGTACAGAATATAGGTTCTAAAATGTGCAAAAGAAAATTAATGTGTTGGCTACGGTACAAGTACATAGGGTCGTCAATAGTCTCCACATTACAATATATTATAAATAAATCCTAGTAGAGAATAATTCAGAAGGTGGTGTTTGCAAATAACTTCTCCGTGAAACGCTTCAATGATAACACATGCTCAGATCTCATATCTTCAGCCAGAACAGTTATGTATTGCTTCAGTACCTCTCGGTATGTTTCTAGCAAGCTTCCGAGCTTCAAGATTGTCACTAGACACACACTTCTGTGTCTCTAGCATCTCTTTGGGTCCTTTATTTATTTGTTCTGTGCATCTACACAAATATCTGGAGCTCATCTTCAAGATCTATAATACGAGCATGTTCTTTCCTCTTTTGTTTCTGCAACTCTTTAGCTTTCTTGCCACTATTAGACGTTCTTCTTTATTATCGTCAAAAGAGAAATGCTACTCCACATTATCATCAGCATTGAACTTCCTCTCTTGTCCGGATCCAATTATACAAGGCTTTTCAAATAGGAATTCCATTTTGGTTCCTTGCGAAGAACATCACAACAATGCTTAAAAACAAATGGACCATCCTTCCGTTGGCGAAATGAACTACCACATCAATGGAAGAGGATACCGTTTTTACCCTGACGATTTAGACTCGGAGAGGAGGAACCAGTGGAAGCGAATCAGCAGCTGTACATTCCGGAGCGCTGGATGCAAGAGGCGATGAGGGACGTGTACCAGCGTTTCGTGGACATTCGAGAGCATATGCCTGACACTCCCGAACTGGGGGCAGTAGGAATTCCTATCTCTCCATACATTATTCCATGTATAGTATGGAACCATGGCGGTAATAATAATTGTGGCCTGTAAACGCCGTGATTGTGATTGGAGTATGGTCTGAATCCCGATATCTGGGATATTGAGAATAGTATTTCAAGCGTATGCCAGCTTGCAGGTTGTTATCAACGCCCAAATCTTGTATTGACACAACACATGATCACATGGACACCTTATAAAGTTATAAGAGTTGACCGAGCAATGTAATGGCGAGCACGGAACCACCATCTGTTGGGAACATGCCCTCCACTCCTCAGGATCAGGAGGATCTCGTACGGATTTCTTGCATTGTAGAATTCCCTGACTGATTGTCATCTTGCTCTCTTGCTTGTTATATTTATACACGACCGTCAACTGGTATCATAAGCTCGACAACCTAAGTAACCACAAATGGCGCGTGTTGCCTCCGTCATTCTTGTCTTTGCTCTCGCAGCCATAGTTGCAACAACCGGTGCGGTGCAGGATGGTTCTGCGACGGCGATGCCTACCCTTCCCCCAGGGACTCCATCCACGATGATGCCACGGAACTTGACCTGCACCTCCATGCTGCTGTCCTGCATGCAGTATTACCAGAACTCGACGGCAGGGCTGTGGGATACGCTGGCCGAGATGTGCTGTGAAGAGGCGAGGAAGGTGCCCAACGGCGATATGAACTGCCTCTGCGACGGGATCAACAACCCGACCCTCGTCTCCGCAATGAGCATCGACGTAGACAAGGGGATGGGCATGTTTGGCAGCTGCGGCGTCAAAGTTCCCAACAACGCCTGCAGTGGCAGAAACGCGGGTGATCCAGGTACTGCATGTAATAATAGGATGCTAATGATTTGTGTTCAGGCAACTTGTTCCAGAATAGTACTCTGTTAATTATATGTTTATTTATAAGGAATGATGCTAAAAATGACCTAAATAATTTTTCTATAGGGTTTCCTTGAAATCTGTTGTTCATTGCAGTCATATTCTCTAGTTCAAGCGTTCCCGAACCTGTCTCTAATTTGATATTTCTACCTTCCTAATACATAGATAATTTTTGTTTATTTCAGCTTCAAAATCAGCCAATGGCGCTTCTCAAAGAATGCAGTTGAGTTACTCCAGCTTCTTCTTAGTCTTCCTCTTTGTGACAATGTGGCCCCTTCTTCCTTAATTAATCAAATTATAATTTATAAGTGGGAGCCTATAAATGCGTGGAATCATTTTCGCATTAATTTTCTTTGAGTGCCGCTTCCCAACCATTACCATGTTATTCTGTGGTGTATACCTACCACTGCTGTAAAGAGCGTACAATGTATACCACCGTTGTAAAAGTGTTATTTCAGCCTGCTGCCTGCTAACATGTACACTGTGCAAGGTTCTCAAAAACTCGTTGTAGCATAATTCCAGCAGAAATATTTTTGAAAGAAGAATTCTCAATGTTGCAATAAAGGAAAAAAATACATAATGAAAAAGTGCTGAGGAGCCTCCAGTGCACTTAAGCATCATAATTTAATTTGATCTTAAAATTGGCCAACTTTGTCTAACTGGAGAAATTGGCACCACGAATCAGCCACCATTCATAAGGTTCAGAGAAATATCGGCAGATCATCATAAGACACGGCGAAACATAAATATGATATGCAGTTGAAATTAAAGGACAAAGTGCTATTAATCCTTAACCCAAGGTATTCATAGTCACAGTTGTTATATTGAGTTGAGAAAGTTTTGCATGTGAAAACAGTGCCACCTGCTAGATGGCTAGCATACCCCCTACATATGATTTTGCAATTATCAGGTCAAGCCCGAAATATCTCAAAGGTATAGAAAAGAGTATGCGTAAATCATACCATGACTTTATACTTTAATGGGGTTCGCAGATAGTAAATCCCATCGCTCTCCGAATCCTCATGTAACGAAGGTCTGGGAAAAAAATATTAGGAAGTTAATGAATGCAAGTTATGAACAGGACACAGAGCTCCCGGAAGAATAATATAACATATTGCCAGCAAAAATGATATATTATTACAAGAAACGTAATACATAGTTAAACCACAATTCATTCTTTGCAGTGCATGGTAGTATCTAATATATGCCCTTTCTCCGTTAACGTAATACATAACAATAGAGTGACACATCAATACTGCACAAACATGTGGAGTTAGAAATATGGGCAAAATGTACTCACAAAAACTCCCAGTCCGACGAACATAAATCCTCTCAAGTGGTACACAATTTGACCTGAATAATTGTGCCAGCATATGGATCCTTGGATCGTCCTTAGTGCATCTAATCTTAACCATACATAGGTGCTTGCAAGAAAAGAGTCCACCCTTTGGTTGGATATCTGTGCCCAAAGACTTCCGGATGCCTAAGTCCTTTTTGAAAGACAAAAATAGCAAAGATTTTTGTGATTAATCGTCCACTAAAATATCAACATAGTGGAGTAACGTTAATCCACCGTGCGTACCATGTCAAGTTGAAGAATGAGCTTCTCCAAATTAGGCGAATGCTGTAGTACGACTATAATATGTCAAAGTCAGCACCCGAACTGATACACCACTCACCAAGAGCCAAAGTCTTCAAGTTACTAAAGGTTGGACAACTGACTGCTTCTGTTCTCAGAATAACCTTCATATTATAAAAAAAATAAGCAATTTAGAAAAAATGAACAAACAAAAGTAACAGCCTAAGTGTATAGATATTGCTGGCACCTAGGTAAGAACTATGACCATATAAATTCTTTTGGCTGTCGAAACTTAAATGTAAACATTGTCCTCTAGTATTATATGAAACTGTCTAAAATGTAATACAATGACAACAAAGCCTTTTTGTCCCAAGCAAGTTGGGGTAGGCTAGAAATGAACTAGAGGATACCATAAAACTCTACATGTGTCACAACTGTCTAAAATGTTACAGTAATATAAAAATCAAAATCACATTAAAAGCAACAACACTACTTCTCATTCATTATGCGGTAAGACTTTTTCGTTGTAGTGGTCCATGGAATTGCTACATTTCATTATAGCTACAGATGTATGTTGCCATAAGGTTTCTCTTTTCTCAAGTAAATCAAGACTTCATGATTCAGGTAAAGGTAAATCAATTTCTTCCGCCAACAGGTGTAGGAAAATTAATCATATTGCTCTTTTAATGTGGCGACTGACAAGGGGGCAGAAGAGTAGAACTAAGATTATTAGTGTTACACTAGCATGGCAAGTACAATGGAAGAAGAAAAAAAAAGAGAAATGAAATGGAACCATTTTAGTAGAAGACTTCACAGCAGAGTAGAAATGTCGGCTTAAACAAAACAATTAAAGCCAATATAATGTGATAAGTTTCACAACCTACACAAAATTAAGAGAACTAGAAGATAACATAAGATTTTGTTTTAGAGGATTAACCATTTCAGTGTTCTGAGTTTCTCTTTAATATCAATATAAAGGGGAAAAAAATGCTAACTGTAAGCACAAGAAAGTAAAATCATAGAACTAAAATGGACAAGGAATATATAGGCAGATTGCATGCAGACTCAATATTTAAGTTCAAAAAAGTTAGCAGATGTACCTCTCCTGAATGACCTAACAGCTCTAGACTTTGAGCATTTGAAAGACTGTGAAGAACATTTTGGGCACCAGATTGCTTATGAACACTTGTGTCACACTTTGCACTGTGGTCATGATAATTATTGCCATTAGTGGAACCAGGACCATAATCAAAATTTCCAAGCTGCATATCTTCAAAGCCATTTGCAAGCTCACTATATTCCAAGGTGTCAGTATCACTTCCATAATCATAGCTGTCCTCAGTGTAACAAGAATAGCCATTGGTGTAGTCACAATCGTCACTAGATTCATCACTGTCATCAGATGTATGCATCCTGTCATTGTCTTCATCATCGCTGGTTTGAGCAAATTCATCCTCCTCGCGATACTTCTGAGAACAAGCTCTAAATAGAGAGTCATCAAGCATGACACTGCCCGCAACCAATGACCCAATGTTCTTCAACAGTGGCATACATGCATCTCTCTGGTGCAATGCATCGCAAGACCATGAGGTTTGGACAATCGATAGTCAAGTTCCGAGTGAAAGCACACTGAACCATGATCAGTTTCTTTAGAGAGGCAGTAAGAATCTTACGGGCCTTAACCAAGCACTTCTTGAGATCCAGTTCTTCCAAATTGGGACACCCAGAGGAGAGCTTCGTGACGAACTTATCATCCATATCGGTATAGGATAGTTTCAGAACTTTGAGGTGGCGAGATTCAAAGTCCACGGGATCCAATTTCAGAAGTAAACTTATATTTCCTTTCAACTGAATCACACAAGCATTGCGTGTGATCCCATAGCGTAACCAGATCTTGACATCTTCAATGTCAAAATACTTATCACCAATACCAGGTAAGCCCAGCCGGAGGGTGCGTCCACGGGCGCCAGAGCTTCCCGGGAGAGCAGTAGCCGGTCCACGAACTTGGCGAAGTCTTCAAGGGCATCGCAGCCCCACGCTACGCAGACGTCGATGCAGGGAGCAGAGGCCCATAGGTGGCGCCACCGCCGGGACAGCACGCACGTGCGCACCACCTCCCACGCCTTCATGAACGACATGATGTGGTGCAGGAGCTCGTCGGGAAGATCGCTGAGGCGGTCAGCGGCGGGGCCGACTTCTGCCCCTCCCCGAGCCAGCCAGGCAGTTCTTCCCACCAGGAGACCTTTGGCAGCATTTCGTCGAACGGGTAGCCTACGACGGCCAAAGATCAGTGAATTGCGGCGGAATCTAGCCGGGAACAACCAGGCTGAAGGGGATGGGTCACATACAGCGAGATTGGCTACCACAGGGGTTGGTCTCAACGCAGCAATCGGCAGCGACGACGGCAAACGGGCGGCGGTAGGGGTAGGGGTAGTACGACGGCAGCGGCTCATCGGTTGCGTTCTGCAACTGCAAGTGGGGTCAAGGACGCCGTGACGAGACGGGCACGGGTCTGGTTCAATCCCATTTTCATTTTTAGCCATACTAGCAGTGTACTCGTGCGTTGCAACGGGCGAATTTATAACAAAAATATAGAAGAAAAAATTATAATATTTGAGTATCAATTCATTTTTGCACTCTCCACTACATTTATTGAAAAATGATATTTGAGTATCAACCATAATACAAACTGATTGAAAAGTGTACAAAATGAACATTTCACTCTCTCACATAACAGCTTAACTTTTTCTAATATAAATGAGTAACAATTTTCACATTCATCACATAACAAAACCTGCTCCTCTCGGTGAAATTCCGCACCCTCATCCGTCTCATGGTCAGACCATAAGAATTCACACGTGAGCCCTTTATGAGTAATCTTTTAATAATTGTTACGCTAGATGAAGATAGAGAAAGGGCAGCATATTCTATTCCTTCACTGCAGCAATAAAATTACTAAATTAGGCTTATACGATTGCAATACCCAACAGACACTAATATGCAACCTACATGAACAACCTGAATTTCAGGCACAAAAGTGTTCACTTCTAAACAGTTTTCAGCACAACAAACAAATAAAAAAGACATTTTTAAACCATGTCCATGTGGCATAATATAATTACTGGCCAAAATTAACAATCGGCTAGCTGAACGTCGGGATTCTTCATCGGTCCCTATCCATCTCCATCTGCCAAACAAAGTTTCAGAACACACCGAGCGTGATTTTCATAAAGAAGAATTATCTTTTGGGAGCATTGTGATGAATGGATTGCAAAGCATAATCCTTGAACTTTAATAACCTCACATTATTTGAGGAAAGAAACCACGCATTTGAACAGAAAGTTAGCCAGCCATTGAAATCCTCAAGAACCTGAAGAGAAATTACTAATTAATCTTATGCAGATTGACCTAGCAATCTGCTACAAACCAAAATTGCATCACCAATTTTTAAAAGTCCAGCAACGACACTGAGAAAATTGGCAAACTCAAAAAGGACATATAAGATGTGTGATATAATGTGGTTGATCCTTGAGAGTTACATGGTGTGACCTATCGTAGTGAGTATGCTGCATTTGGGTATTGATGGTTTTAGATGCACTGAAGGTCCATGTAAATTAGACTTGATTCAGTGTTACCATGCTGTAAGCGGGCTAAGATGGGTTTCAGTTACAAATGTTAGCATTGTATTGTTTGTGTGTTTGCATGTAGTTTGGTATTAGTGTACTGGATGTGAACTGGTACCGTATCACTCACTGTTTTATGTGGTCATCTTGGATTAAGTTTATAAGGAACATAAAAAAAAAAGTAGAAGAGGGAATAAAATGAACATATTAAGCAAACAGGCATATATAATACATACAACCAATAGATATACTTAGGAGATGTGATTCATAGAAAATTATAAACAGGCACTTTTGACCATCAAATAGTTTTAACTTATCTAGCACATCAATCCAGTACAGACAATAGTAGTACAACTTCAGTTCTTCTGTTCTCCAAATGAGAAAACTGTAGTAATGTCTTCTAGTTGCTTGTTGCTTGCCACAATCTGATCTTAACTGTAAAGAGCCAACTTAAGGCAGATTAAATTAATATCTTCCAATTAAAAAGTATGAATACAATAGGCTATTCAACATGCTTAATTTAAAAATAATGCATACACTAAGGCCATGTTTGGATACAAAGTATTTTTGGAGTTTTGTAAGAATACTACAGTTTTGTAAGATACTTTGGTTTTAGGAGGTATGGAGGTGTTTGGATGTAACAAGTTTTGTAGTTTTAAAAACCATGGTATTGGTAAAAGTGCAACTATTTTGGAGTTTTAAAAACTTCGCTCCTGACCTCTTTTTTCTAAACAATGATTTTGCTTGACAGTGACTTCTAAAACCATGGTTTCTTAATCCCCTGGTTTTGAGAAACTATAACACCCAAACAGGGCCTAAGCTATTTAAAATGCAGAACACATACATCGACACGGAGGAGAGGCTAGCACTGACCATCTTGTCGGAGACATGCCATGCATTAAGTGCTATTAGGATCTGACAAAGTAAAAACAACAAATATGCCTAGATAAGTATCAGATTCAAGCTTAATAGTGCAAACATAATAACAAAAGGGTTCATAACTTATCAATCAAGGTTTATAGAATCCACCACCAGAACATATTCAGGAAAATGATTCAATAATGATTGTTCAATCAACCCAAATGCCAATTTCACTTGACATGTTAATTTATAGTACGTGGGGGATGTTTCTCACTCAATTATATCATTCCCAGTGTAATCATCAACTGGGTCATAAATTCTATCAACCCTTTTTGTTCCTTCTCCTCGGGGTGGTGCTCCAGCAGCAGCTGGTGGTTCTCATCCTCCTGTTTTTTGAAAATAAATTAGCAACTGAATTCAGTATGGAATAAAAACACACAACTATATAGATTTGCCAATTTCACTTGAATGTTAATTTACAGTATATGGGGCATGTTTCTCATTCAATTCTATCATTCCCAGTGTAATCATCCACTGGGTCATAAATTCTATCAACCCTTTCTGTTCCTTCTCCTGCGGGAGCAGCAGCTGGTGGTTCTCATCCTCCTGTTTATTGAAAAAAATAAATTAGCAATTGAATTCAGTAAGTATGGAATAAAAAAAGCACAACTATATAAATTTTGAAAGCATAACGACAAAAGGTAATCCTTAACAAAAATAAAAAGCATATGTAGAAATACCTACCTGCTCCACATGAATATTCGAGCAGCTCGTATAGATATGATGGAGAGTCTCTTTCAGACATCTGCTTCATTTACAGAAAACCTACTCAATGGCTCGCTCAGTCTCAAGTGCACATATACTGCAATCTGAAACTATTCTTGTTGCAGTGATGGCAGTAAAATCAGCATGAGGCAAAAAAAAAAAAAGCTCAGCTAGTTTTAAAGAAGGAATATAAAGTTTGATTCACTATGTCACAGTCAACACATTAGCAGCACCAACGTAACAATAGATGAGTTATATTATGAGAGCATAATGATTATCCTACAATTCCTCATTTGATCAATACAAATTCTAGAAAAGCATGCAATTATGTGTGTCGGACTGCAAAAAAAAGGGAGATATTACTGACATCTTAGGGATTTGGTTGCACATTGTACACATTCGCATGCACGTAGCGCTGGCATCTCAGGGTTAAAAGGAAGATACACAATCCTGATTCCAACAATGGATTTAGCAGTAGATTGAACTCCAGTTCATCAATGAAACTGAAGAAAGAAAACAAATTCTATCAACCCTTTCTGTTCCTTCTCCTGCGGGAGCAGCAGCTGGTGGTTCTCATCCTCCTGTTTATTGAAAAAAATAAATTAGCAATTGAATTCAGTAAGTATGGAATAAAAAAAGCACAACATATAAATTTTGAAAGCATAACGACAGAAGGTAATCCTTAACAAAAATAAAAAGCATATGTAGAAATACCTACCTGCTCCACATGAATATTCGAGCAGCTCGTATAGATATGATGGAGAGTCTCCTTCAGACATCTGCTTCATTTACCGAAAACCTACTCAATGGCTCGCTCAGTCTCAAGTGCACATATACCGCAATCTGAAACTATTCTTGTTGCAGTGATGGCAGTAAAATCAGCATGAGGCAAAAAAAAAAAAAGCTCAGCTAGTTTTAAAGAAGGAATATAAAGTTTGATTCACTATGTCACAGTCAACACATTAGCAGCACCAACGTAACAATAGATGAGTTATATTATGAGAGCATAATGATTATCCTACAATTCCTCATTTGATCAATACAAATTCTAGAAAAGCATGCAATTATGTGTGTCGGACTGCAAAAAAAAGGGAGATATTACTGACATCTTAGGGATTTGGTTGCACATTGTACAAATTCGCATGCACGTAGGGCTGGCATCTCAGGGTTAAAAGGAAGATACACAATCCTGATTCCAACAATGGATTTAGCAGTAGATTGAACTCCAGTTCATCAATGAAACTGAAGAAAGAAAACAAATTCTACCTTACCGGCATTTTGTTGAACACATTTGTGGGTGTCCTGTCCTGAATAGTCAACTGTGAATGGGGAACTCCACTATAGAGATAGGAAAACTACAGCAGACCACTTCGACTACCAGAAGAAGCACTCCCTGCCAAGGGAGAAGTTGCATCAGATCGTGAATAAAAAATCATAGCAGCACTGTAAAAACTTAACGATGGTATAGGAAGTACATCAGACCACTTCGACTACCAGAAGAAGCACTCCCTGCCAATGGAGAAGTTGCGTCAGATCGTGAATAAAAGATCATAGCAGCACTGTAAAAACTTGACGATGGTATAGGAAGTTACATCTTAATATCCCAAACCCAATAAACAAAAGTTGGAATCAGTAGACATCATAATATAAAAGAGCATCACCTTGTAGGCTCTCGCCCATCCACCGGATGGATTTGTAGGTCCCAAGGTGGAGGAGCTTGTCGCGGCGCACGGGACGGAGGTTGACGCAGCTGTTTGCTGATGCAAGTCGGTGAGGAGCCAGAGCGCGCGGAGTGCGTTGATGGTGCGGTGGAGGAGCAGGGAGGGCGGCAGATAGGCGACCCAGCCCAACCTCGTCCGCGGAGGAGCAGAAACAGCAGTGGTGGTGGTGGCGGCTAGAGAAACCTCCTTGCTCACGCCCGATCGTGGTGGTGTGTTGCACCAGCGTAACGGTGGGCCCCATCCATCATCGCTGGGAAGCGACCGAATCTCTACGACGGGTTAAGGGAGGAGAGATAGGGCGACGGGTTAATTGGCGAGTGACGGATTAAGCCGCGGCTGGGCTGGGGGCAGACGACTTCCTCGTGTTTTATGGATTGGTATAGATATAGATATAGATATAGATACTGATACTTTTTAAAAACAAAAAGCAAAAACAGTTACTACTTCAAAAGAGTAACAAGTTTTCAAATTTTCTAAAGTATTTGCCAATGATATGCATTTGTAGCAAAGAATAGTCTTCACGCCGAACATCTTCCCATATACTTTCATAAATGAAAAGAATAGCCTTCACAGGAGAATGACTAGTGGAATAAGAAAGCAACATCCAGCAAGTGACGCTAAAAATATGGACATCATCCAGAAACGCAGGTGAAATTCCAGCAACAGATTTATATTCACCCAGAATTAACCGGATGCATCTTGCTCCTTATGTCCTTTGTGTCCCTTGTTCTTACTTACTATACATTCTGATGAATATACTTGGTCCATCCTTTCCATATGCAACCCAATACTGCAAACATGTACAGCTAGATACCTACACCGAAATGTTGATGATGCACTAAAGGAAAAATGCATCACAAGCTCTGACAGACTACCACTATGCTCAAACAGAATGCTAACTAAACTACACTGAAACGTGAGACATCACCAAGCGGGCCCATCTCGTCATCCACATCAACACAACATCAGTGTCAGCTACATGTACATCAGTCGAGTTCTTCCTCAGTTTCCTAGCTTCCTCTGCTTTGCATCTCTCTTTTCAGCTTCACTCTCCGCCTGGCGCTTGACTGGGGATCCTGTATCTCCCTTGGCACTACCAGAGATAGAACTAGTGGTTCGATGGACAAAAATCTTCTCATTTGGTATGCCATTCGCACTGAATAGCTCTGCCAATTTATGAACCATTACATCGCGGTCGCTGCATGTGATCATCACCCTCCTCAGATTGGGGCATGAGAAAGAACTTCCCTCTGGATTGATGATCACTCTTTTGTCGATGGACTGGCACAAAATGATAAATAAGGTTGTTTTAGGAATTGAGCACGTCATTATATATATATTAAAAATGTGACTGAGCATGAGTCAAAACTCTCCGAACAAAAATTGCGAATTAATTCTCACCAGGTCAAGGTGAAGAAAGAGGTTCTCTAGATTTGGTGAGTGATTGAGTATGGTTGCTAATGCATCTAACTGAGGAGTCATACACCATTCACCAAGAGACAGAGTCTTCAGGTTTTTAAAGTCAGGGCAAGATTTCAATTCCCCTGTCAGCACCATCTGCACATTATACACAGAAGTCAATTGTCAATTGTATTACAAACAATATAAGACCATAAAAAAATAATGTGTCATACCACAACAATCAGCTACATGAATTACACATATTGTACTGTTTTACTTCGACATTGGGCTATTAGAAAGGCACAACTCTGTCTTCATCAGGTACTAAAAGTATGGAGCAAAGTTATCAACTTTTTTAGCACGCATTTGATGAGATGTGAAGTGTAAATGAACAATTCATAGCAGCAACATATATATCTCTTGAGGGGAACTGGTTGAGGTTTTTCTTTTACCTCAACTCTATTCAGCAATGTTCAAGATATCGTGCCAGTATGGTCCTAGAGTAACACATATAATTTGTCTGATACTATATCATGAAAAGAAAGATCATCTTCGGGTCAAATAGAAACAAACAATGGTCATACAGAAAAGCTAACTCCATTCTGTTTATATTTTAGGTCCAAAGTTCGGTAATAGGAGAAATGATGGAAATATTTTTGGATACTGAATGCTTGCACCGCTAAATTATGTTCCGTAGATCAGAAAATAGATGAAATTGAATCGGTTGGATGGTACTAACAAGATCGAAAGGCATTAGAAAGGGCAAGAAAAGTAATTATAATAATCTGAACTGCATACATCCAATAAGCCACCGAGTAATTACTGCTGGATTTCTCAATATTTTCAATCACAAAATAAGCTACAGATGTAGCGAAAAGTTTCTGATTGAATGGAAAACAGTGCAATATCTTATATATACACCAAATAATACCATTATTCCAAACATCTCATGGAGCCATGTTGATTAACAAATTATTTGCGATCTAAGAAACTTAAAATTCCCTAAGCATAGCCATAACTGTTTAGCATAAACAATTAAACATCCACAATGAAGAAGGAAGATAAAAATTATAAGGCAGTAGTATCGGCTGGTGACTAAACTGTACCTCTTCTGAATGAGCTAACAGATCCATTGTTTTAACATTTGACAGGCTGCAGAGCAAACCATTACCACCAAAATTAGAATTTCCACCACAATCATCTCTGGGGCCACCAGCTCTGCCAGTAATCAAATATTTGCGCTTTTTCTTTTTATACTCATCTGCAATCTCACTGTAGCACACAGTCCGGTCAGCCAACTTGTCATCACTGGGTTCAGACCGATCAGAATCATAGTAGTCACTAGTATCATCAGATTTCTCAGAGGCAGAATGCCCAAAGCCGTTGTTATCAGAGTCCTCAGAGCCGGCATTCCCAAAAAAATTACCATCGTCGTCATCAAGTTCATCCTTTCGATCCTCCTTCTGTGGCCCATGACCATCGTTCCCCAAACAAAGGTCATCAAGCTCGATAGTCACTGTGACAAGGTGTCCCATGTTCTGGATCCTAGGCATGTATCTGAAAGGTTCGATGCAGCGCAGCGAGACAAGGTCTGGACAGTCAACCCTGAAGCTATAAGCAAAGATACAGCTGACCAAATTCAGGGATTTCAGATAGGTGGACCGAATCTCCCTGCCCGCTACGAAACAATCCTTGAGCTGTAGCTCTTCCAAAGAGGTGCACCCAGAGCAGAGCTGCCTGAGGGTGGTGTCTTCCAGCCGGAGATGGATAAGCTTCACAATCTTGAGGCGCATGCGCATGTCTGTGGTGTCGCCAGGCACGAAGCTCAGGTACTCAGGCGAGGGGCGCTCGACGTGATGCACCCCGGAGAGCTCGATCTCCATGGCGCCGTGACGGACGGCGTTGGCGATCCAGGTGTCGGCATCCCCGTCGCGGGTCGGGTGGCTCCAGCACAGACGGAGCGCGTCCCGAAGCTGGAACGGGGGCCGCCGGAGCAGGAGGTGCTTGACGAACGCGGCGAATATCTCCGCTCGCAGCTGGGCGTTGTCCTCGTCGTCCTCGCCGCATCCGCAGGGCTGGCGGATGTCGAGGCGCGTCGCGGAGGCCCACAGGCCGCGCCACCGCTTGGAGAGCAGGGACGTGCGCACCGCATCCCACGCCCTGAGGTGGCACAGCACCCGGATGAGGACGCTGTCCTTGAGGCCGTTGAGGCGGCAGCCCCCGACGCCGGAGGCGCTCTGCCCTGCCGCGTCCTTCGGAGGCATTTCGTCGAACAGGTTACCTACACGGGGACGGCAGGCGGCGTGAGCACCGGGAAATCAAGAATCGGCAGGTTGCAAGAAACCAAGAACGGCGTTCCGTCGAAACAGAGTGGCATCCAAGACCAAGAAGAAGATGCCGCAAGAGGATTTCGCATGGAGAGGAGGGGAGAACTAACCGAGAGGTAGAGGGGCTCGCCGGATCGACGCGCGAGTTCGTGCGGCGTCGGTGCCTGCCTGAAGCAACAGCTTTGGCGTTCTGGTTCTGTTTCTGCGATTCCGTTGGGGAATCACAGAAATGAAGAGGAAAGGTAAAAGTGACACGGAAAATGGGCTTTATATATGCGCCATACTACTACTGGTGTTTCGTTTGGGCCGTCCACATTTCACATAGGCCGGCCTGTCTCATTTAGGAGTGAACTCGTCACGGCCCGGTACTAATCCCGTTTAGCCATTTGAATTTGCCCAAATTTATCTTTGCAAAAGTGAATTTTCATGTATGCCATTTGAATCACAATGTTTTAACTCTTGCACATCATTGTTGACAAGTCAAACTAGAATTATCTTAAAAATTTACCAAAATACCAGCCAGGCGTGCAGCCATGCTGGCAGTTCTTACTGACGCCAATCTTTTTCATGGAGAGAAGCAACTAGACATGATGTGCAAAGCAACAACAGTAGTAACTCCAACATGCAGGCTTTTACTGGCCATCAAACAACTTTTCTAAAAGCTCAAACGATCCAACCCAAGAAAATTGGGCCTAGTCTTGATTTGAGTAACATGAAAAATCCTATATGAAGATTATTCATTGGAAAATCATTCCCTATGTCAGCCCCTCGTTGGGATAGGTGAGGGAGACAGAAATGGATCGACTTTTGAATGTCAAACTTATTTTTTCTCCTCGGCGTAAGTCCATTTGTCAATCCGTTTGAACCAGTCTGTAGTTTAGAATAAATTCTATGAAACGGGATTTAATATGAAACTCTTGAATTTTAAAATTTCAATTTTTTCCATAATTTGAATATATTATGTCAATATTTATTTATAGTGTCAATATTTTAAATATTCTATGTGACTAATTTTTAAAAAAGCTGAAATGAACTTTGATTTTTTTTAAAAAAAATTCAAAAACGTTTTGAATGTACTATGTCAGCATTTATTTGTACGATATTAACATTCTGATTATTCAACGTCAATATTTTCGGAAAAGCGTTGACTATACTTTTCAATAATGTTGACATGAATTTTAAGGGGCTTTTGCTGAATCCAGAGTTTCGGGATCCGAATTGACATGAAGTTTTATACTCAAAATTGTTGTTTTAGCTAATGCGTCCAGTTTATATTAGCATCTCAATGCTAAGAGCATGTTTGTTATGCTCTGTCAATTACATAGTGATTTTCTCCACAATGGGTCACTTAATGCATGGCACAACCTGGACTCATAGTGAAATTCTATTGTTTGTGAGTGAAATATGAGGAGATTTCTCCTGCCCTACTCCAGCATCAAAATAGTTTTCTTTGCAAAAATCTATGTGACAAGGCACCTTTTTAGGTCCAATAGTTAATATAGGGTGTGTTCGTTTCCTGGGGTCTAAACTTTATAGATGTCACATCAAGAAGAATCTTACTATTTAGCAGTGCTAAATAAAATTTAATTATAAAATAGATTGATGGAATACTTTTTTCTGTATGAATAGCAGCATAGGCTTTGTTTGTACACGACAAATTGTACCTGATCCAATGTGCTTGTCTAAAAGAAATAGAGAGTTCCGTAAACTAGTGCCAGTTTCAGAAAATAATATCACAAACGGATAGGTATGTCATGTGCTTTCAACAGGGCTGCAAATCCCTGGAATCATAATTCCAGTAGAGCACGCCACTGCAGACTGTAAGAGCTAATGCACACAGATGTTGGCTGGTACCATGTGTTGACCACTTGCTCATATCTTATTGATAATCTAATGTCAACAAATTCTAGACGCCCAACTATCTCATCATAATTTTGCGATGCCATGTGGCTACCAAGAAGAATACCCTCCTGCTCCATATCGCCTCATATTTGTATACTCAAAATGGTGTACAAGGCCAAGGCCTTATATATACACAAAAACACAAATGAAACCCAAAATGGTGCACATTATTAGTTTTTTGAATATCGTCGTACTCCATATCGCCTCCTATTTGTATACTCATGCATTACTAATTTGTATACTCATGCCTTAATAAGGGCATAAGCCCCCCCCCCTCCTCGTCCCCATATAAAAAAAACTAATAATGGTGCATTATTGAATTAAAATGAGCTTTTTATTTTTCCTCCAATAGGAAGCTGCTCACCATAGCTTCACAAAGTTCTTCGACCGCTCACCATAACCTTTTAAGGCTCATCCGTGGACAGAAATATTACAGTATAGGTACAACAGTGCTTACCATCTACCACTTAAACTATATCTATCGACTCTGGTTTAATTATATGAATTAGTTGCCACCATTAATTAAAGAGGAAATTAAATCTCAGGAAGCGGAAGATATTTTTACTATATGAATCACATGATGTTTGCGATGCTCTTCATTCACCTTTAGTCCAAAGCTTTTGCCATGATCTTCGTGACACAATATATCCAGAAAATAATTCTCACATAACCCAAATCCACTTGATGTTACATACTTGAAGAATGAGGTCTTTAGTCAACATGATACTCACTGTTCTCGTCTCTCTCCGACGCAAAGTCTCACATTCTGGAGGAAGAGAACACATAATTTGGAGTAAAGTTTTGGACCCATTTTTTTCCTCCGTAAGGTCAGTCTCAATCCAAGTTTCATAGGGGTTAAAAAATCATTAAATAGTATGCCATATAAGTAAAAAAAAGTGATGTGACATAAAATTTATGAAGAGAGAGAGGAATGAACTTTCATCCCTATGAAACCCTGTCTACGCGGTTACCTAAACTACGAAACTAGAATGAAACTTCACTAAGACTAATCTGTTTCCTCTCTACATATTTTATCAGCTATCATTGGTCACTTAGATGTAACAATTAAATGATATGTTAGTCTATGAAACCGTGACATGGAACTTTGCATTGAGAGAACTTGTTTCATCAACATTTCCATATGACATGGCATACATGAAAACCGTAGTATGAAACCTTGCATTGAGACTTGCCTAACTAATGTTATAGAGAATTTATAGAAATCAGAGCCAAGTTATTGTTTGGATAGTAAATATTGGGTATTACTTTACCCATATAGTCATACTTCTAGAGCTTTGTTCGAAAATAAGAATGAAGCTATAAACAAAGCACACAATAATTTTACTATTGTCTCCAGATATTCTGGGGCGAGGCCTATATCACATGCACGAGCGGGTGATGCCAAAGCCAGCCGGCAGCTCGTCGACGACCGTCGCCGTGCCGTCCCTGAAGCTGTACCTCCACACGGCGTCCCTCATCGTCTGCTCCGGATGGTTGTCAAGGAAGTAGGCGCTCCCACCGGTCACTTCATCCGCGCAGCCGAACTCATGAACATCAACGGAAAAGCCGGATCCGTTCTTGTTAAGGAACAAGCACACGTGCTCGTCGATGATGCAGCGGCCGCCGTGCTCCCTCACCCACTGTTCGAAAATATGTTATGAGTTGGATTTCATTTGTGTTCTAGAAATCAATCAAGAAGTGAGTTGGTTTCTCTTTTTGTTTATTGTTCTGTTATCGTGTTCGATTCGTATCCCATGAAATCAATAGTACTGAACCAATGTTATTTTTCTCCGTGAAATTGGAGCCCACGGGATCATTTAAAATTCATTGTTTTCATACAAAAAGCATTTCTTTTCTTCTTTAGATTTCACACAATTTGCATAATTTATTTATAATTGTAATATTATTTCGTATACTGCATTAAGGTTATTGCCGTATACGCCTTATTTCAAATTATAAGTAGTGGCCTTCAGAATCTTTACAATTCCAAGGCGTTTCCAAATTTCAAATGGTGGATCAAAACTAAACCTGTCGCACAATCTTCAAGCTTGATTAATTGACAAAAAGATGTATTACTGCCGATCGTCAAGTATCGTAATTCTCCACGATTTCACTAGCTGGACTGGACCAGTTGCTTGAAGCTGATGGGAGCGGTATACTTGGCCGGCCCGTCGTAGAACGCCTGTGCCGCGAGAAATCCCGTGCGCTGAGACGGGTGCACGACGTCCCAGTACACATGGCGGTCGCGGTCAGCGCAGAGCGTGGAGTTCGCCGTGCATCCCCCTGCGCACCCATCCGGCCGCTCCCGCAGCAGGCGTCGGCGATGTCGGTGAACCCGGAGGCCGCGGGGTCGGCAAGGACGTCCTGCGTGAAGCCGTAGAAGTCGGCGAGGGAGTAGGCGTGGCCCGGCAGCTTCGGCGCGAGGCCGGCGAGCAGGGACCGGAGGGCGTCGTTGAAGCCGGCGGCGAGCTGGTTGAGAAGGGCCGAGCACGCGCCTGTTTGGTTGAGCACGCGCACCCCGGCACGCACCCCAGCGGCCACACGTTGATGATGGCGAACTTCCTGGCGCCCATTGTGTATAGCTTCTGCAGAAACATTCTTACTAAGGTTAATAAGCCTGCATTATATAACTTATAGTCAATCTATCCACATATTTGCGAGACTAGTCTTGACATCTTATGCCCCGTTCGTTTCTCGCTCTCTAAAATTTAGCACTGTCACATCAAAAACAATCTTACTGTTTATGAATATTTTGATCAATTTAATGATAAAACCCTTTTAACCGATTGGTGCTAATTTTCGAGATGAATCTAATGAGCTTAATTAATCTATATTTTGCTAAAGTGATGCTACAGTAACCATCTTCTAATCACGACTTAATTAACCTCATTAGATTCGTCTCAGTGAATTAGTCTGCGGACATGTAATTTATTTTATAATTAAATTTTATTTAATACTCTTAAATAGTAAGATTCTTTTTGATGTGACAGTTATAAAGTTTAGACCCAGAAAACGAACACATCCTTATTGTAAAATTTAACCGACGATAGAATAGAACGGTCTTCTTAAAAGATATCTAGACTACACGTGTAAAGGCACTGGGATTAGTTTTTTTATAATGAAGTGATTGGTATTCTTTTTCTCGGATTGATAGGTATCTTTTTTGTGGGATTAATGTGACCGTTCTGTTTTCTTGCTAAATGGGTACATCATAGATGTTTTTTTCTCTCCAAATTTTGCTAGAAAGAAATAAATAAATGGTTGGTGTGTGTGATAGATCAGACCGTGATGCTCTCGGAGTAGTTGGAGATAAGGATGGGATAGAGCGCGGCAGCGTCCCTCCGCTGTTCCTCGGCTGACCGATTCCGCGCCAACTGTGCCAGCGCGAAGACGTAGAAGTCGTTGTTGCCGATGTTGACCAGGAAGATGGACTTCGACAGAACGATCGCTACCTCGCTGGCGCCGATGGCGGTCACCATCTTGGCCTGGGTAGCATTGAAGTACTGCAACTGCTTGGACAACGGGATGGTTTTTCCGGCGTTCTGCATCATATATACATTCGCCCGTACTTATTAGTAATTAATTACTCCATTCGTTCTAAATCTAAATTATAAGACAATTTTGGCTTTCAGATATTACGTTTGACCGTTCGTCTTATTTAATATTTTTATATAAATATAAAATCTGTATAATCTTTAATTGATGAACAATCAACAATATTTATACAATTTTTTTAAATAAGATAAATGGTCAAACTAGATGTCTGAAAGTCAAAAACATCTTATACTTTGAAACGGAGACAGTAATAAGACCTGCACACAAATACCTGCGTGCGTGAAATAATTTGGTATTGTTACTAATTAATTACATTGGACAAGTTCTTCATTATAGTTGGATGGACTTGAAGATGATGTACTTACGGTGGAATCGAGGATCCCAGCTCCTCCGGAGGCGTAGTTGACGCCACTGCTGAGAGCGGTAAGGACTAGAGGCCCCTGATCCAGTGTGGAGTTGGGTGCCAACGACAGATAGGCCGGAGGGCTCAACCCAAATCCCATGTTCTTTGCTACAGCACAAGCCAAGAATAATTTAGCATGCTCCCTGTCGTCCATGTTCATGACTAACATAAGGACATAGAATCATGTATATATATGTACGCATACCGATGTAGTCAGCGGTGTTGTAGCCATTGCTGAACCTTCCGGTAGGGATGGAGCCCGGGAAGTCGATGCCGTTGAAGGGCTTGTTAGCCCCTTCCACCCCCGGCAGGTAGTTGTTGTTGCCGACGTCCACTATCGAGGACCCGAACACGTACATCGCCGCCGGCCGAGCGCCGGCGGCGATGAGCACCTGCATATATGTCACAAGGCAGAGAAGAAGACGATGACCCCCATCTCCCACTTCTTGTTGTAACTGCTGCTATACTTCTATCCTACGGCTTTTTATATCGGAAAAAAATATCAGCTGATGATTATGCGCAGCAGAGTAGCACAGTAGGTAATGTGCTAGGTCTATAGAGCTTTTAATTAATTGGCAATTTGACTTGTCAGTTACTCGTCGATGGCGAACTGGCGAGTAACCTACGTACTCCAAGCACGGACCTAATAGGTACCTAACTGCCAATAAGAATAGGAACAGTGTCGATGCTTGGACTTGGAGGAACTTCTCCCTCGTCATCTGATGGACAAGGACATGAAAATGGAAAAGCCCATGCTTGCACGCATACGCATGTGCTACATGGTCCGGATGTGCATGCATGTGACAAACTTCGGCAAGTACCTCTGTTTTTTTACTTTTATGAATCAACTTTGATCATTTACTCTTATTCAAAATTTTAATGCAATTATTTATTATTTTATAATATATTTTATCAATACTTTAATGATAACATCTTTGTATTATTAGTATTATAGCAAAAAAATGAATAAGACAAATGGTCAAAGTTGAATTCTGAAAATAATAAAAAAATGACACTTTCAATGGGATGGTGGGAGTAGTCAACTAGGGATGATATCTAGCATGGCTGCAATCTCTACTTTGTTATTCATTTGATAGGGTATGCAAATATCTTGTCACGAATCATTGTGTGGAAGAAGTGATATGTTTCTGTCGAAGAAATTTCTTATTAGGACATATATTATTACCTCTCTACATTGAAAGTGTCAATTTTTTTACTTTTAAATCAACTTTGATCATTCGTCTTATTTATTTTATGTAAATATTATTTATTATATTATAGTTTATATTATCATTACACGTACTTTAATAAAAATATCTTTGTTTCAATAAACAAATAAATTTTTTAAATAAGACGAAGCTTCAAAGTTGATTCTTGAATATAAAAAACAACATTTTCAATGAGATGAAGGGAGGAAGAAGTCTAGGCTCCACAACACCGCTCACATTTTTCCGAAGTTATTTTTGAAAAAAACATACTATTTGTAAATTTCAAAAGTGATTTTTATTAATCATTTATAAATCAAATAACTTTAATTTTTTTATGAAGCACGACGTTAACGCGCGATCGATCTCTCATCAAGTGCCACGTCGACCGGTCAGAAAAACATAATGCACCAATGCGGGTTGGATGGAGAGACGTTACTTTCATGTCGATGTCAGGTGGTATCAGTGAATATATTTTCTTTAAAAACTTTACAAACTCTAGACACAATATCTAATTTGATTCCGTTTACACCATTGTGTTCTACATGACAAGATGAACAAAACAAGATCTCACTCGCATATGTACGGAAGATTTTTTTCTCATAACCTAAGTTACTACCACCCATAGTCGTCGATGGCGAAGTGGCGAGTAACCTACCTACTCGATGCACGGGCACGTAGCTGCCGGTTAGAATAGGAACAGTGTTGATGCCTGGACTTGGAGGAAGGAAAGGATAATGGAAAAGCCCATGCTTGCTCGCATGTGCTACACGGCCGGATATCCTGCACGTGATGTGACCGATTTATTAGAGTCACTGCAGAGAATGAAGGTGATGGTTGGACACCTAGCTTACGGCGCATATACTTCATATATGTTCCATTTATACTTCATATGTTTCTCCTCCCTCCTCAGTAGGACGCATGATTTTTCAAGTATCTTGTAATATATTTGATAATTATTTTCTCTTGTAATATACTCCCTCCGATCCGTTTTCTATTTGATGATGTATGGAAAATAATATAGAGCCAACCGGTCCGTCAAACCGATGTACAACCAAGACACAAGCAATGTTTTTGACCCATGTGCTGCTATATTTTTGTATTGGTTGGATGCTGGTTGGATGAATTGTGTTGGACCTACAAGGCTACTCGTGATGTACCTACAACAATTACTAGTTCTTTTTAGTTCAGCCTTCCTTTTGGAAGGATCGTTGGCTCAATGGGTGGGCGCCTAGGGACATTATTGCAGCAGAATGCTATCAGTTGGTATTGCGGAAAAATCACAGTCCCTAATTAAGCCCTAGGAATATGGTGTGGCCGTTTAAATTAGTCAGGCACTGTTGGCAGACTTTGCTTGAAGTTTGAAGCAATAGTAGCCAATAGAGCAGGTCCAACATCTATAACTATATGGTGTTTGGGATCAAGTGAGGCCATTTAATCCCTTACTGTGACTTGTCTAGCTAGGAGAAGGACGATGAGATGGTGTGGATGTACGTGTCATCTAGTCATATGTACCGCTTGGAACCTGTGGAAGGAAAGGCATCGCCTTTTTTCTTGAAAATGAGCCCATTAATTCAGACCAACTGGCTCCAATAAAAATCAAGAATGCAACATGCATATTTCTGGTCCGTTCTGGTTTCAGGATTTGGCCATCGAGTTGCCAGGAGTGGTATACTTTGCCCGGCAAGACAGCAACCGAAGGCAGACAATCGGCGTTTTAATCCTGCTGTAGATTCATGCAGGGAACAACTTACCTGCTGTTTCTGCAAGGGGTGAGAGGAAAGGGGAGTAACAGGAGATTGGTGGTCTGGCTCGGTGAAAAATTTAATCCAGTTCCCCCATTTCTTTTTCTTTTACAGCAGCCCATCTACGGCTAACGAAGCGCTCGTTAGACTACAGTTTCAGGATTTCAACTGCAATTCCAACTGTTGTTGTTGCCGCTGTAAATAATGTTTCATAATGCAAAAATATATACTGCAAGAAGGTAAATATAAAAATTCATTCCTTTATATGTCAGCAACCGAAGGCAGACAGATTTCTTCAAATACTCATAAGCTTGGTATTTCCATGTGGAAGGATAGTCATTTAGGTGTTAGTTGTCTTAAAAATTATTGAACTAGATCGTCCCTCTTTAAACCCCCAAAATAAAACGAAAACTAGTGACAATAGTATTTCTCTTGGTTTTGACCAATCAAATGCTGATAGCATTGATGGCATGGATAATCTTACTCTCAGTCATTTATGTGGTGACATAAGATGGATGAAGTTCTGGATGAGGATAGACGTCTCCATAGTTGTGAATTTAAACTATCCCCGAGAAAAATCATGTAGTGCCAAGAAAAATTTAAAAAATGGTAAAAGGAAAGTAACAAAAGCAACTAAATATCTTTCTAGATGAAAGGATTTTTTATTGGAATAGCAGAGATGTTCACAACTTGGGTACACTTGAGTTTTTAGGAGATACTACAATAGAAGGAAATTTAGACTTTATTGTTGTATTTGAAACAAGAGGACATGATTTCTCACAAGGTAACCTGAAAAATATGCGCCGAGCGAAAAACTTTTTATGGAGTTGCACACCCCCTCAAGGCAGATCAGCAGGCATTTTGATGGGAACGTGTTTGGCATGGCTCCGGAGCAAAACTCTAGGCCGGAGCTGCTCGAAACTAGCCAAACACCCCAACTCCTAAACTCCTCGGAGCAGGTCAGCTCCCAAGAGTTGGAGGAGCTCTAATTCATTTTCATGGAGCACCCCTTTTGCTGCTCCCAGAATGGAGAAAACAAACCTTGACGCGGAGTTGGGGAGAAATTACCCGCAAATGTCACTCCTTACACAAAAACATTTCGATCTAATTTTCTCCACCCCGCCCGACTCCCGTACGCAGGGGTTGTGCCTCCGTTCCCCATGTGACGCCGCTCGGTAACCCTAGCAAGCCGCCGCCGGCCGCCCATGTCACGGCTCCCCAGCGCCGTCGCCCGGGTCGCGGGTCCCCAGCGCCGTCGCCCAGGTCACGGCTCCCCAGCGCCGACGCCTGGGCCGCGAGTCTCCGGTGTCGCGGCTCCCCAGCGCCGCTGCCCGGCCGCGAGTCTCCGGTGTCGCGGCTCCCCAGCGCCGCCGCCCGGCCGCAAGTCTCCATCGCCGTGGCTCCCCTGCGCCGCCGCCCAGGTCGCGGCTCCCTAGCGCCGCGGGTCTCCAGTGCCGCCGCCCGGGCCGCGGGTCTCCAGCGCCGTCGTCCAGGTCACAGCTCCCCAGCGCCGCCGCCGTAGAAGAGCAGCCCACGGAGCGCCGCCACGCAGTGCTGCGGTACGCGTAGCCGATGATGCTCCAGGCGGCCGGGTGCTCCATCATGGGCACCTTCTTCCTGCTGATGTCCATGGTGGACGCCATTCAGATCAGGTTCGGCATCGTCTCCTGCGACATAGGTTGTTGCGAAGAAATTTTCTTATTGCTTCATAGTGGCAAAGGTTGTTGGCATGGCTATTGCCTGTCATAATCAGTTTTATCAAGCTTCGTTAGTGGATGACTGTGACTTCTTGATGTTATACGAGACATTTGTGAGTTATGTAACGTGGCAACACTTTATTATTTTGTGCTTGAATCTTCATAATGATCAATAACATCAGATAAACCCAACAAAGGGTAAAGATGACAATTGACTCATAAAACTCTCATTTTGAGAGCTGGGATCAGCCTGCTAGCCAAAGACCTCAACATATGGCTCCAACTCCACAGTGGAGCAGCTCGAGCAGAGCCATGCCAAACACGCCCTTAGTCTCGATACTTATGACATTGGAACCAAATCTCATTGCGACTTCTATCTGAAGTTTAAGCTAAAATATAGAGATGGTGGTTTGGAATAGATACTCATGGCTGTTTATGGTGCTGCACAGGAGGAATATAAGGAAATCTTTTTAATTGAATTAGTGCATAATGCTTGCCTTATGGAATCATTGCCTATTCTAATAGGGAGCGACTATAAAGGCCCTATTTGGATTCACCTTCTGAACTTTAGCTGACTAAATTTTAGCTACTTGTGCTCCAAATAGGACCTCCTTAAATCTCCTAAACTTTAATCAATTAACCCACCTCCTAAACTTTAGACCACTAGTCACCTAACCCTCCTAAAAGCTCTTAAACTTAGAAAAAAGTAAGTAAAGTTAAAACCAGCCCTCCCCACATCTTAGGGATAGAAAAAAGTAAAGAGGGAAAACTTTTGTTGAGATGTAGACATCCATTTTTTATTAGCCAGTCATGAGTCCAAACATAGAACTCCTAAAGTTTAGTTAGCCAACTAGATGCTTCAAGCGCACCCTAACAGTATTCGTAATCCAGATGAGAAGAGACCAATGATAGATATGATGACAAATGGCCCTTCTTATTTAATGCTATTGTAAATGATTTAGACTTAAGAGAGCTAGATTTTTCTAGTCGAAAATATACATGGGCAAGTTGTATGCCAACTCCAACTTATGAGAAGCTAGATAGGATCTTGCGAGGTGTTTGGTTCGCTGGTTGTATCGCAATGGGTACTGGAATCAGATCAGGGTGTAATCGTAATCAATGTAACCTATTACAGTCTTTGTTTGGTTTGCTGTTGTAACGTATTTCATTACCGATACAGTGTTTGGTTTGGACTAAAAGTATCGTAATGAAACTATATAGCACATATAGGATACAAAAGATAAATTGATATGATCGACTTAAGAATGATCGACCATACAGAAATTTCCCATGACATTCAAGATGAACGAACCACTTTTTTTTCAAATTCAGTTAAATATAAATATGTAATTAATATTTAATAGAGAACATTTGAGCCAGATATGGACAATCTTAAAAAATTTTACAACTGCAATTTCAGTAAGCACTTCATCACATAGTCAATATAAGAAATTTAGCAAACGAACTGACAACAGTAGAAAACCAAATGACAGTAGGACTTTCAGTTTCACCACAAAACTAGGAAACAAACTAACAACATCACACTGCTCTTGCAATATAATTCCCTACAGAACTGAATCCACCGGAGTAGAGAGCCTGCTCTTAGAAGTCAGCACACTTGTCTAGACCACCATTTCACCTCAGCTATGTGATTCTCCAGCAGCTGAAAACAAACGACCATAAAACATATAAGTAATCATATTAGGCCCCGTTCGTTTCCACCCTCTAAAATTTAGATACTGTCACATCAAAGAGAATCTTACTATTTAGTAGTAATTTTATTAATTTAATAACAAAACCTATGTCGCGACCCCCCTCTAATTTGCGAGACGAATCTAATGATCCTAATTAATCTATGTTTTGCTACATTGATGCTACAGTAAACATCTTCTAATAACACTATAATTATCCTCGTTGGATTCGTCTCGTGAATTAGATAGGGAGGTCTGCAATTAGTTTCGAGATTAGACTTTATTTAGTACTCCAAAATGATAAAATTCTCTTTGATTTGACCCCTCTAAAAATTAGATAGGGGAAACGAACAGGCCCGTTTAACAATCAATATCAAGGCACCTTTACCCTCCCAACCATGAACAAATGAAATGCAATGGCTTAAACAAACATCGCTCTAGCTTGTATCAAGGTGGTCTTATGCCAATCAGCAAGGAGCTAACTGGCTCAATCATTCAATGCAAGCAAAATACATGTGCAACCATCGAATATTCAGAGTAAAAAAGAGCCAATCAGCAACCATCGAATATGCAAGCAAAACATCGAATATTGGTCTTATGCCAATCAGCAAGGAGCAAGGAGCGATTAGAAGAAAAAAAAAGAGCAGGGTAATTAGAGATGCAGTTCAGTTGCAACCATCGAATATTCAGAAAAATGCACTAACATAATGCAAGCTTTTTAGTTATCTAAAAAGTGTTTCAGTTATCTATAAAAAGAGTCCAAGCAGAATACATGTGCAAGGTGTATAAGTAGCTTTTAAAACTCATATAAATGATACATAGGTGTACTAACCTGTGAGCAACATGATATCTAACACTTGCATTTTTATTTGTTGAATGTAAGTTATTTAACTATGTGTGTGTGCATAACCAAGAAAATCGGATGGAGGTGACATGAGATTATACGTTACCGTGCTGCTCTTCTGGGAATTGGCCAGCCAAGGGGCTGAATCGACCTCCGACATGGCCGAATCGGGCTCGGACCTTGCATCGAGATGGCCGGATTGAGCGCACGCCTCTTCCGTGCCCCCGACGGGAAACGCGTCGCCGACGCCTGCGCCCACAGATCGAGGTCATCGCCGTCCTCTGCCGCCATCCTCCGAAGCTGCAGCCAGGAAGAACCGTCACCGGCGTCGGCGCACCGCCCGGTGACCTAGCGGCACGAGGCACGACAGCGATGTTGCAGGCGCAACGAGAGGAGGGAACAGAGGAGGTGCACGCGGCGGGGATTCTCGTGGCGGAGATCCGTGAGCTCGAGATCTTGTCCTGGCAGGGAGGATCTACCGGTGGAAAGAATGGGGATTTGTGGCTGGGTTCTTCTGCCGGTGGAAAGAATGGGGAAAAGATGAACCCGAGTGTTCGGAGAGAGAAAGAGGGAGGTAGGGAGGGAGAGAGAGTGAGTGGAGTTATCCTGTAGCAGCATTTATTGAGGGTAGGGTGGGAAGTGTAATGTTGTTATTGCATTGGGATGCGAGGATGACAAGTAATTTGAGATTTTTAGATGGATGTAGGATGACAACTAAAAAGGGACGGAGGGAGTACTACTGATTGTTAATATGGCCCATTCGGAAAGAATAGGTGAAGCTTTAATTAACAAAAGTTATTTTACAGAAGAATTAGTGGTTCTAGCTAGGTTTATTTTACGAAGTGATTATCTGAAATAAAGTATGACACCAGAAGCTCAAAGAAGTATCTTTTCATGATTATGTAAAAGTGCTACTACTCTAAACAGCCCGTGCGAATGTCATGCAACGACCTAGGAAAGTGACTTGTTAGCAACTGAATTACTATGGAGCAACTTCAGTAAACCATTCCATTGAATGTGTGAAGTATGCTTGTTATTAAAACTAGCACAGAGTATTCACACGAGCAATCAACCAAGAAGCTAATTTAAAATCAATATACAATCAACAACTCGTCGAGTAAAATTTGAAGTATAAAATGCATGGCTCTCACACACCAAAAATCAAAGTAAACCTAGTATGCAGTAGTTGGCCACAAACCAGTGGGTCGGTTCACGGGCTACCAACAAATCGGTGGGGCCATCAAAAGCAATAAATGAACTAGCTAGAATATGAATGAACAGCTTGCCTCTAAGATCAATACGGCCTGTCAATTATCATTGGGGAAAACCAATCACAAACCATCGAAGGGGCATTGTAACCAAACTAACAGCAGAGCGAAACTGAAATTTAACTGCAGGAAGGAGATCGATTACTCACAAACTAGCAACCAACTACAGATACTAACCTCCATGGGGAAAACCAATCACAAACCATCGAAGGGGCATTCCAACCAAACTAACAACAAGGCGGAACTGAAATTTATTAACTGCAGGAACGACATTGAAACTAACAATTTCTTAGGAAAAACTCTACAACTATCATAAGATAATTAAAGGCCAATCAATTAGTCTACACATCCACTACATCGGATGACAGCTCGCTATAGCATTTACTGCATTCTAACAAAAAGGAGAAAACAAAACAGATCGATTTGAAAGCTTGTGAAGAACCTCGTCATCTATATCTAGATAAAGCTCATTATCGTCACTCCTCCATACCCACCTACCATCCGGCCCATGGAAACTCAATGAACAAAACCGAGATATAGCAGAAGCTTCGCAATGAACAAAAATGATCGAGCGTGTAGCCAGGCACAACAGAACGGGCAAATTGAATCGAAGCAAGAAGGTGGAAATCCAGGTAGATTGTCCATGCATGCTACCTACAGGTCTCTCGAACGGAAGGAGATGGAGAAGGTCGCAAGGGAGCAATAACCGTTCTCCAGGTCTTGAGCCCCACCGTCGCCCGTCGCCGGTGTCCTCTGCTCCAAGCCGCCGGTGTCCTTCTCTGCTCCAACCAAGGAGGATCTAGGGTTAAAAAAGAGGTGGGGAACATCAGTAGGAACCGAGAGCAGATGAGAGGGGGAGAGGAAGGTACCGACGGAGGAACAACGACGGAGGAGGAGCCGGAAGATCGACGCGGAGGAGGAGCCGAGGAGAGGTGGCGGCGGCCGCGGCGTTGGGCGTGATGCGGCTGCGGGCGTTGGGAGGACGAGCAAGTCGTCGATACCGGTTCGAGAGGAGGGAGTCGCGGTTGTATACGACTGTATCCGATTCCTGGGAGTCTGATTACGTGCAGGGCTTAAACAAACATGTCTAACGTATTGTGATACCCCTGTAATGCCAATCCGTTACAAAAGCTTGAAACAAACACGTCCTTGGTGAGTACAGATTGGGAGCTCAAATTTCCTAAGGCAACGGTGAAACCACAAGGGAGATTTCAGATCTTAGACCATTAGACTTTGAGTGTGTTTGGTTGGGCTTTTGAACCTGCTTTTGCTTTTGCAAAAATCAAAAGCCAACCAAAGGGGTTAAAAGCTCCACCTGCTTTTACCCAAAAGTAGCTTTTACTCTAGTACAAATGCAAAAGCACCTCTTCCCTTGCTTTCACCTACTTTTGGAGGTACATAACTTCATGAAAATTATCCACGATGCCACCGATTATGAAAAAACGATCCGTGACTTTCTATTCCCCTACCCCGTGCGAGAAGAGGCGCGTCTCCTCTCGTTCGTTCGTCGCCCGCCGTCGGTAGAAGGGGCTAGGGTTTGCACCGGCCCGGCCGTCCACCGCCGCCGGTAGAAATGGATTCCCTCCGGTCCGCGCCGCCCGGCTGGCTGCGACCCGTCGGACCGCGGTCCGCCCACAGCCGCGACCCACGCCGCAACCCGCGGTCCGCCCACCGCCGCGACTCGCTAGGCCGCCCACAGCCGCGACGCGCCGTGACCTGCCCGTCGACCCACGGTCCGCCCACCGCTACGACCCTCGCCGCGACCCGGTCCGCCCGGCGTCGCGACCCCCGTCGACCCGCGGTCCGCCCGGCGCCGCCACCCGCCCGTTGACCCGCGAGGCTGGGCCGCCCACCGCCGCGACTTGGGGCTGCCCACCGCCGCGCCCTTCGGAGTCCGGGCGTCGCCCTGTGTCCATTGCCGCCCGTGCGTGAACAGGGGACGTCGCCCGGCGTGGCCACCTCGCCCAGCTCCTCTACGGATTCTTCCCCGGACGGTAGCTTTTCAAGGTTTGTTTTTCACGTTCCTATCCCTCAATTGAAAATTGCATGCTGAATTTGGTTCATTCTTTTTTCAATATTGGAGGATTATTTGTGGATTATAATTAGTACTTGTTACCTGTAAATTGATCAAAATTTTATTGTTTCGCCTCAAGAATGAGTGACAAGGCAGATTGGGCTGATGGTTATTTGAGACATTTGTTTGATGCCTGCAAAGAAGAGATAGAGGCGGGGAATAGACCTTTGGGAATTTTCAATAGTACCGGTTGGAAGAATGTCGTAGAAAAGTTTGCAGCAAAATCTGGTGATAGGCGAACCAAGAAGCAAATTAAGAACAAGTTAGATCTTTTGAAAAAGGAATACACTATATTTATGGAGTTGAAGAATTGTGCCACCGGACTTGGGTGGGATGATGCTAAACAAACTGTTGATTGCTCACAAGAATGGTGGGATGAACACCTTGCTTGTAAGTTCTGAATTGTATCTTTCTGTTTTCATTATTATTTGTTATATACTAGGCCTTGTTTTTATTTATTTTTTCATTTCAGAGGTGCAACAATCGTGAGAAAGGAATCAAATGCAATCATGTGAAGTTTCGGAAACAAGGGCCAAAGTTTCTTGATGACTTGCATTTTGTGTTTGGGAAGGCACATTTTAGTGGGGCTTCGCGTCTTGCCCTGGAGATGTATCCTCTAATGAGTCAAGTGATGGGGATGAGGACATGGTGCCGAAACCTGTGGAGAAGGATGAGAGGGCAGCAAAAAGAAAACGCAAAGGGTCATCCAGTGGCAATGAGGACAAAAATGATAAGAGCCATTTCTTTCGTATGTACAAGAACACTTGTTAGACGATAGAATCTGCTGCAGAGAGAATTTCCACAAGTGTTGAAGCATCATCCGCTCCTCCAACCAACACAGTTCCTACCATAGCAATGACTATGAAGATGGTGAAAGAATGTGGGGTGGAGGAAGGAACCTCTCTAATGCACACAGCCACCTCGTTGATTGTTAAGCCTGAATTTAGAGAGATTTTTAGCTCTCTAGAAACACTTGAGGGAAGGCTTGATCTCATTAAGAGGGAGCATGATCAACGCCAATGAGATGATTTATGTATTATTTCCTTGTTCTTGTTGCTTTGAACCAAATATTATCTAGACATATATTTATGTAAACCAACTATTCTCTAGACATGTATTGCTTTGAACCAAACATAGTTTCTATTATTTGATTATGTTGAACCAATTGTACCTTGTTCTTATGTAGATGGATGGTAATTTGGGAGATGTTGCCAAAGAAGGGCAAAAGGGATTACTGATGCTAGCTGAACTAGCACAACATGCTGCTATTATGGGAGAAATGGGCAACTTGTACACTAATCGGTATTTGAACAAAGGTGAATATAGGCAAACGAAGAGACTGGAATTCAATGGGTGATGAAGTGCATGGATCGTCCAAGGTATTTTTATAAGATGTTTCGGATGAGCACTGAGATTTTTGGGCACTTCATGATTTGCTAGTGTCTAACTACGGGTTGACCTCAACCAACAAATGTTCATCTATTGAGTCATTAGCAATGTTCTTGTGGATCGTCGGAGCACCACAATCATTTTCACAAGCTGAAAATCGTTTCACACGGTCTCTTTGGACGGTTCACAAGAAGTTCCATGAGGTGTTGAAGTGTTTGCGCAAGTTAGAAAAAGATAATATTGTTCCGAAAGATCCTACTTTTTCTACTCCTCATGAAAGGCTGAGAGAGCATCGTTTTTGGCCACACTTCAAAGGTGCAATTGGAGCAATAGATGGTTCACATGTCAAAGTGGAAGTGCCACCTGATGAGGTAGTTAACCACACAAACCACCATGGATATACATCTCAGAATGTGCTAGCAATTTGTGACTTTGACATGAGGTTTACCTATGTTGTTGCTGGTTGGGCGGGTTCGGCACATGACACGCGTATCCTCAATCATGCTTTGGCAAATTTTCCTTCGTCTCCCCTTCCTCCTAAAGGTATACATGGTTCCTTTGTTAAGGGGTGCATTATTATTTGCCTTACTTACCTACTTATTTCTTCTATAGGAAAATATTATCTCGTGGATTCGGGTTATCCAAACCGAACGGGGTATCTTGCACCATACAAAGGAAGTATGTATCATGTACCGGAGTTTCGGCATCGTGCGAGGCCCTCCTCAAGGGAAGTATGAGGCGTTCAATTTCCTGCATTCTTCTCTTAGAAATGTGATTGAGGGGTCTTTTGGAGTCTTGAAACAAAAGTGGCGTATTTTGAAGAGCATCCCAAGTTTCTCACCCGAAACTCGGAAGCATATCATCATGGCTTGTATTGCTTTACATAATTTTATCCGTGATAGCAATTTGCATGATAAGGAGTTCGAGAGATGTGATGAAGATGAAAACTACCTTCCAAGAGCTGCTTCAAGTGGCACGACATAAACTCGGGAAGATGGGAATGAAGATGTGGAGAATGAGGATACCATGAATACTATTCGTGAGAGGATAGTCGATGCTTTGGTTAGTGCGAGAGGAGGATAGTTATATCGACACCAATCTTCGAGTTATATGAACTCTTGATCTTTTGTAATGTTATTTATCTTGATTTTACGAATATTTTGAATATAAACAGTTCCAAATACATTCAGGGGCATAACAGTTATTTCTTTCACAAGCACACAGTTTCACAGCTGCTCTAACCAAAGGGTCTTCGCTTTTGTCGCAGTTGCTTTTCCACAGCCCACAGCCCACAACAGCTTTTCCAAAAGCCACAGCCCAACCAAACACACCCTTAATGAGTGTCAATGATCAATTTCTCAACTTTGGAAAAATTAGATTACGAGAATGGCACCCAGGTCAGATTTTTAGAGGACATTTTGTTTGGGACTACTACTTTAAGAGAACAATATCCCACCTCGGATAATATAGCATACAAAAGAGAATCCACTGTATCTATTTGCTATGACCCTCCAATACAGAGTTCCGTAGAAATTTAGGGTGTGTTTGGTTGGGCTGTGGTCTGTGAAAAAAGCTGTTGTGGGTTGTAAGTTGTGAAAAAAGCAATTGTGGGTTATGAGTCTGTGAGAAAGCTGAAAGCCGTTTGGTAAAACTGCTGTGGCTTTTCAAAATTTACTAGCTGATCCTACTTATTATCATATATACCATTATATATACGTACATATATACATACAAATATATGTGTAATACATTTTATATTTATATATTTATTTATATCATATATATAATATAACATATATACATGTATATAAATAAATAGATAAATATATATATACGTATGCATACATATACATATGAATAAAAATGTACATATACATTTTAAATGTATGTATAGTATATTTTATATTTATATATTTATTTATCTCATATATATAATATAACACATATACATACACATGTATATAAATAAATAGATAAATATATATACTTATACTACATATACATATGAATAAAAAAATATTTATGCATATAACCATATATTTATTTATTTATTTACATGTATCTTATTGTATATAAGATATAAATAAATAAACACATAATATTTATATAAGATATATGTATATAAATAAATAAAAGTCATATAACATATATATTACACGTATATATATACATACATATACATATGTAAGTAATTTCTTCAAACTTGTGAAAGCCAAAGCTAGAAAAGCACCTCCACACCGCTTTCAGAAATGAACTAGCAAAAAGCTGCTTTTGGCTTTGGCTTTTGTTGGCAGCCAACCCCTTTGGTTGGGCTACTGACTTTTCCGAAAAGCCAAAGCCAGAAAAAGCCCAACCATTGGCACGAGATCATTACTAAAGTTACTAATTGAACTCAACAATGAACCAGATACATTCATTTGATTGCCTTTAAAGAGTGTTAAATTCTTAGTACAATCTATGTATGGCATCACGCTAGATAATAATGTTTTGCCTTCTATTCGATACTGTTGGAATGTGAAGCTTCCACTTAAAATAGAGATCTTCCTTTGGTACCTGCTTAAAGGAGTAATTCTTACAAACGATAACTTAACTAAAACAAATTATACACAATCTCTTCTTTTCAGTGCAATTTTTTGCTAACAGTGTGTTTGGTTCTGCTTTTAGATGCTTTTGCTACAGAAAAATAAAAGAAAAAGCCAAACCAAGTGCAGCTGCTTCCTCTGCGTTGCTTTGAGAAAAGCAACTTTTCCCGTAGTGTAATCTTCACAGCACCTCAAGGCTTGCTGTAACCAGCTGTGAGATCAACAATTTCATAAAATTTACCCACCATGCCAATGGTTATGTGGATACTACTTTGTTCCTTTTATTTTTGCTTGGCACGAAAGGAGCTAGCGTTCCCCACACAACGTCGCTCCTGTCGGCACTCCAGCGGCGTTCCTCAATTTTTTTTCTTTTACCTGGATACATTGGGTTTATCATTCCTGCAAATAAACAATCATTACCTAACAATAATATTTATTTTTAATCCTTTGGTTTCGACTTGAAAATATTAAGTTTCTCTTTTTAAAATGGTTATTTACATATAAATATATAAAATCATATTATTTTAAAAAAATTCTTACCAAACCTACAGTTTCACAACCGTTTTTAACCAAAGGGCTTTCCCTTTTCTCATAGCTGATGGCTCACAACAGTTTTTTCATAGCTCATAGTCTACAACTTTTTTCATAGCCATAGTCAAACCAAACACACACTAAGTTTATTTGGAGAATAGTTGACATAAGGTTTGGTCTAAGGTCTCCACACTGTGTATCCCGTTTTCTGGAAGGTGGTTTGATGTAGTAAAAACAGACTTTAGAAAACATATTATGGTAGGAGCCACAACCATTTGTTGGGAAATTTGGTTCAGTAGTAATATGCTATTTTTACAATGCAACAATTTACTCTCCTATATGCACGTAATCTACAGGAGTACATATTGGACTCAGTCTTGGAATTTACTACAGAAGAAGGGAAAGCAAAATGCGCTCAGGGTTGCATATGCGCACCTGGAGATAATCACCATGGACATCTTCACCCGAAATGGGTAGCGATTTTTTAATCGATTAGTTGTTTAGATAATTGCGATTTTTGATCTATTAACTTATCATTTCTACTCGTGTGGCAAATTATGGCGACATGTTAAGCGGAGTCTACATGCCGACCAAATTTCTTGATAAAATCTGTGCTGCATACATACTTTGATGAAGAGGCTGGGCCAGGACTCATTTCATTTGTTTGATGAAATAAACTTTCCCTCTATGTAAATGTACTGCAACAAGGTGAAGTTTTCTTTTTTTACTTGAAAAGGATTTTCTTTGCGAGGGACTTGAAAAGGATTTTGAAACGATATGGAAACAATCCTAGTAAAGAATAGCACTTCACGCCGGGAGAATAGTTTTAATAGGAGAGAGGCCATCAGTGGAGCATGAAAAAAAGCAGCATCCAGCTCGTGTAACATTATTCAGAAACTCAGGTGAAATTCCAACAAAAGATTTATATTCACTAAAGAATTACTCCAGGTACGTCCTGCTTGTTAGCAGATGACATCTGTAGCCTGTTTTCTGGGTTACAATACATTTTGAATACTTGGCCAATCCTTTCCATGCAACCAAATACTGAAAACACGTACATTTGGATATCTATACCAAAATGTGGATGATGCACTATAGCAAAACGCATCACAAGTTTAGCCGCACTACCTCTATGTTCATTGTGAATAAAATCTAAACTACACTGTCATCTGGAGACATCGACAGACTGGTATCATTTGCCAACTTCAACAATGCAGCTGCAACATCACGCACCTGTACATCAGCAAGAGTTTCCTTGGCAGTACCGGAGTAAGTAGTCCGATGAACAAAAATCTTCTCATTCTGTATGCCATTCGCTCTGAAGAACTCTGCCACTTTATGAACCATTACATCACGGTTACAGCTTGTGATTGTCACCGTCTTCAGATTGGGGCATGAGAATGAAATTCCCCATGGATTGATGCCCACTATTCCGTTGAAAGCCTAGTGCAAAACGATAAACAAAATTGTTTTAGGAACTGAGCATGTGCTAAAACCGTCTCAACAGAAAACTAACCGTGTCTGCAAGTTAGTTCGCACCAGGTCTAGGTGAAGAAAGAGTTTCTCTAGATTTGGCGAGTGGTCAAGTATGGTTGCTAATGCTTCTAACTGAGGAGACATACACCATTCACCAAGGGACAGAGTCTTCAGGTTTTTGAAGTCAGGGCAAGATTTCACTTCCCTCGTCAGCACCACCTGCATATTGTACACAGAAGTGCATTGTCCGTTGAATTAGAAAAAAATCGATCATAAAAAAACAATCAGCTGCATGAATTACAAATATTTTGACATTGGGTCATTTAGAAGGGCACAACTCTGTAATCATCAGGTGCCAAACAATGCAACAAAAGTTATGAACTTTTTCGGCACACAGTTTACTCATAATGAACAATGCGTAGGTTCTGGAATTGAATACTTTCTACCACTAAGGTCCTGGAGTAACAAATATGCTTCGTCTGATGCTATACCATAAAAATGAGATCATCTTCTTGGAAAATACAAAGACAAATGTTTGAGCTATGCAACAGAAAAGCAAACTCTGGTCTGTTTATATTTTACGTCCAAAGTTCAGTAACAGGAGAAATGACAGAAAATGTTTCCGATCTGGAATTCTTCTGTCACTAGATTACTTTAGTAGGATAGGAAACACAGTAGAAATTGAACTGGAACTCAGGTTAAAAGGCATTAGAAAAGGCAAGAAAGCTAACTGCAGTCTGGACTGCATTTTGTCCAATAAGCCAGTCAATAATTAGTGAGGAACTTCTCTATACTTCCAATCATAAAACTAAGATACATACACATTGAAAAGATTCTGATTGAATAGAGAACAGTGCACTATCTTATATATACATCCAGGAATACCATTATTCCAAACATCTCAGAGCATATCAATTAACAAATTGTTTGCAATCTATGAAACTCAAAAGTCACTGTGCATAATCAAATAGTTGAAGCAGATACTCTAAGTATTCTACTAGCTCATTCTCATACATAGCCATAACTGTTTAGAGCACAATCATCCACAGTGAAGAAATGCATATAAAAATGGTAAGGCAGTAGTATCAGCAAGGTGACTTTACCTCGCCTGGATGAGCAAACAGATCCATCGTTTTAACATTCGAGAGGCTGCAGAGTATACCACGACCCCCGATATCAGAATTTTCACACCAATCAACCCCAGGGCCACCAGCACTGTGGTTAATGCCATGAATCAAAAACTTGTGTGGTTTCTTTTTCTGCTCATCTGCAATCTCACTGTAGCACACAGTGCGGTCACCCGCCTCATCGTCACTCGGTCCAGACCGATCAGAATCAAAGTATTTAGTACTATCATCAGACTCGTTATGGTTGTTATCGCCAGATTCCTCAGCAGCAGAATGTGCAAAACTGTTGTCATCAGAGTCCTCAGAGCCAGCATGCCCAAAAAAATTAGCATCATCATAATCAAATTCATCCTTGTGATTCTCCTTCTGTGGCCATTGATCATCACTGTGCAAGCAAAGGTCATCAAGCACGACAGTCACTGTGATTAGGTGCTCCATGTTCTGGATATTGGGAACATATCCAAAAGGTCTGATGCAGCGCAGCGAGACAAGCTTCGAACAGTCAACCCTGAAGCCATCAACAAATTTGCAGCTGACCAGATTCAGGGATTTCAGATAGGTGGACCGAATCTCCTTGCTCTCTACCGAACAACCCTTGTGCTCTAGCTCTTCCAAAGAGGTGAAGCTAGAACAGAGCTGCCTTAGGGTGGTGTCATCCAGCCGGACATGGATAAACTTCACAACCTTGAGGCGCACGTCGTGTGGGATGTTGCTGGGCATGAAGCTCAAGTAGTCCGGCAATGGGTACTCGGCGTGACGCACCCCGGAGAGCTCGATTTCCTTGGCGCCGTGCCTGACAGCGTGGGCAATCCAGGTGTCGGCGTCCCCGTCGTCGGCCGGGAGGCTCCAGCAGCGGCGGGGCGCGTCCAGAGGCTTGAGCGGGGGCCGGCGGAGGAGCAGGTGCTTGGCGAAGGCGGCGAACTCCTCCGCCCGCCGCTCGTCGTCCTCGCCGCATCCGCAGGGCTGGCGGATGTCGAGGCGCGTCGCGGAGGCCCACAGGCCGCGCCAGCGCTTGGAGAGCAGGGACGTGCGCACCGCGTCCCACGCCTTGAGGTGGCACAGCGCCCAGAGGAGGACCCTGTCCTGGAGGCCGTTGAGGCGGCCGCTCCCGCCGGCGGAGCCGCTCTGCCCCGCCGCGTCCTTCGGAGGCATTTCGTCGAGCAGGTCACCTGCACGCGAACGACGGGCGGCGTGAGCGCCCTGAAATCAAGAACTCGGCAGAGTGTTTGTGCAAGAAACCAAGAACGGCATCGCATCAAAAGTCGAAACAGATTGGATACCAAGATCAAGAAGAAGATCCCGCAAGAAAATTTCGGATGGATAATAATCAAAAAGAGGGGAGAACCAACCGAGGGGTTGGGGGCTCGTCTGATCGACGCGCGAGTTCTTGGGTTCTTGCGGCGTGGGTGCCAAGCGCAACAGTTTGGCGTTCTGCTTCTTTGGCTCCGTTGGGATTGGAGAGGGAATCGGAAATTAACGCCGAAACTCGGAGGTGCTGCGGTTCCTTGGGCCAGTAAGCGCTCTCGGTCTTATGGTCGCTGTTGCCAATAATGTGGGCTGCCAAGGGCCCAGAAATTAACGTGGGCCTGTTTGATTTGAGGAGTGACTGATCAAGCGATGGGATCAGTAATAATATATTGGGAACACGTTGACATATAACCAAGGTGTCGACTGGAAAATTGTTAGTGCAAATAGAATTTGGGATACCCTTGTTTCTTCCAAATATTTTAAAAGTAAAGATAGAAAAGCGGGTAGATGTTTCCAAATTAGCACATGTGGGATTATGGAAAGTCCAAGAAATCTTTAGATCACGATCACATGGATGAAATTGTATGTTTGCATCATTGCATCCAATTTTATTTGCGCTGAAAATTTCCCGGTCTCGAATACATTCACCATCCTCTTTTTTCTTCTTCGGTCTCGCTAGAAAGGTTGTGTCAACATGCCTCACCAATTCTACATCATTGTGCATCTCTACCACCCGAGTCATCTCTTCGGAGCCTTTCAACACCCTGGGATGCTTCAATCCTCTAGACCTAGCATTCAACTCGAACTGGATTGCAGGAAGGACCCCGCCCTTGGGAATCATTTTGGAAATCTTCCTCCTCTTGTACCAAAGGGTCATAACCTTCTCCTAAGCATCGGCTAGGGAATCGAGAGTAAGATCTTTTAGGTCCTTTACCCATGCATTCCAAGACTCCGTGAGGTTGTTGTTGATGTAGCTGCATTTTATCTTTTCGGAGAACATACTCCTAGACCATATCATCTTGTGGTGGTCTTGGATCCATGTCTGTACTTCAGGGCAAGCATTGTACACATAGCTCGGGTGTCTCTCGTGCCTATCGGGCCTATAAGCTTGTGCAACAACCCACATGTGGCGAAACACTTTGCCACTGCATTGCTTCTTCAAATTATCCATTAGATGGTTGAAGCACTCCCGGTGCTCAGCATTAGGGAATACATCGGTAACTCGCTGTTTCAAGCCCTTTGCAAGCATCCGACGATATGGCAAGGTCGGGAGGATCACCGATTGTTGCTTTGATCTGCTTCAGGAACCACTCCCAATTGTCCCTGGTCTCTGAATCAAAGAAGCCAAAGGCAAGAGGATATATCCGAGTTATGCCCATCTACCGCATCGGCTGAAGCAAGTCGTCCCTCTCACCGCCCATTCGGAGGTGTAGCATCTAAGCTAATGTATGGCCCGATCGCACGACCGAATCCAAACCGGCAAGCCTCAAAGGAGCAGTAGAATCTTTTGAACCTCTTTGTGCCATCACTACAATCTTCAACTTCTATCTCAATCACACTTCCAGGACTCTCAGCTAAAACAGCAGCCTTGAACCTCCAAAGCCAATCGAAACTATCATCAAAGGAACCGAACAATTTGTTGGAAGCCTTAATCATGCTCGCATAAACTGTGGAATAATGGATGTTTATTCCATATCTTTCCAACAACATCCTCTCGTAGCTCCCTTGCACCAATGCTAGGTCTTTTCTTCAGATCAATTGCAACTTTATCTGCTACCCATGCTTGGTTGGCCATTTTGGATGTTCGTAGAGTGGAAGCACACGTGTGGACTCCACTATTTATCCGAACCTGCAATACAAATGTCACAAGTAAGAAACATGCATAAGAGGTCAAATAGAAATAAGAGGACAAGTATGCATAAGAGGACAAATAGGAATGTACCACGACGGTTTTGTCTTGTTGAGTTTTAGCGTGTATCCTTCATGGACAGCCTTCAGCTGAGCATTTGCCGGTGAACCGACTCGTGTCAGATTTCAATGTGTCAAGTTCAAGTTCTTCGGCAATTGCATGATGCCGGATAGCAAGTCTGAAATCGACCATGCTTTCATACACAGCTCCAATCTGTCATATCGGGATCCTTTGTATCCCATTTGTTCACCTGCTCATTACCTCTCTCAATAATAGGAATCGTTGCCTCATCCATCGCTTTCTGCAGATCGGGATGAGTTACTAGAACTTGAGGAGCTGGTCTCCTAGAGGCTTTAGCCTCATCTCTTTTTGCTTTGGCAATGTTACCTCCGAGCTCAGCTTCAATGAGCCCAAAAGCTGCGTACACCGCCTCTTCATCAGGAATAAATGGAGCCTCTTTTCCAATCTCATCAATTTCAAATGGTTCAACCTCCAACATTTCATTCCAATCAACACCATTCTGTGAAATGATGACAGGTGGGACATATGGCTCAGCTAGAGTTCCTTCTTCTTCAATTAATCCAAAAGGTAGTGCAGGTGATTTGCCTTTATCTGCTGCTGTTGGAGCACAATCTGTGATGGATGTGATGCTGCTGTTGGAGCACGATCGTGATGGAGCTGCAGCTTTGGAGCTTGTGCACAAGCAATTGATGGAGCTTGTGTTGCTGTTGTTGCACAACCAAATGATGGAGCTGTTGCTGCATTTGCTTTACACTTTTTCACAATCTTCTTCATGGTCCTAACTGGTTTCAGAACCTCCATACTCATGAATTCCTGGATTGCTATCATTTTCATGTCTACTCGACCAAGCACTCAACTCTCGCAGCACCAACTATTTGGTGGAACCTTGTGGAACAAGCCTAACAATCAATGGTACAAGCCTGGTATCACTAGCGAGAAAAGAATATTGTGGCCAAGTCTAGAGTGTTTCTAATTGGTATCAGGAAACAAGCAAGGCTGTGCATTCCATAGAACACAACTTCTCTCCTATAGTGTTTCCACCATTTGTCCACCAATCATGACGAGCTATGAATTGTCCTCCTTCTCCTTGAGTAGTAACAATCACCCCGAATGCGGTATCGGATTCAAATCTGCATTGACATTCAAAGAAAATAAACAATATTGATTACAAGAGCTACTGAAATATGATAAAGCACAAAACTAACACAAGAAATTTACTCACCCTGGAGGTACCTTAAACTCAAACATGCTCGACACTGCGACTTTCGGCCACTTTCTCATTTGCAAGCTCAACATAATCAATTGCTGCCGCTGGTTCTTGCATGACTTGCACAGCTTCTTGCTGAGGCACTTGGATAGATTCTTGCTGAGCCACTTGAACATCTTCTTGCTGAGGCACTTGCACGGCTTCTTGCTGAGGCACTTGCACATCTTGTTCTTGAGCTGCTTCAGCTTTCCTAGCAGCACGTGCCGCTTTCGCCTTTTTCAAGCTTGGTACCTCAATGCCCTTCTTCTTCATATCCCCGACACGCTGCCTCTTCAACTTTGCCCACCTCTTTTTCCCCTCCTTTTCTTCCTTAGCTTGGAGATAGCCTTTCGGGAAGATTTTGGCAAGGATAGGCATAACCTTACTCTTATCATATTGCATGAAAAGAGAGTAAAGATGGATATTACTCTCGGGGACAACAAAAGCTTTTGACTCCTTGTCATAGCCTTCAAAAACAACATCGTTGTCTTCACCACGTTTTGCCTCCCTAAGCCTAAACTCAGCCTCAAGCTCTTCCAATAACATCACACCTAGGATCCACCATTCATGCTGCCCAACAAAACCTCCATCTCCATCTTGTGTGCTTAGAAGGATTCTATATGCACACTCGGGATCAAAACTGCAAGAAAAATTTAGTTCAAAAGAAAAAAATCAGTTCTATGAAATCCATGACTAGCATAATTTTCTAGACACATATGAACAAGGGCATGTCATAACCAAGTTAAATAGCCTACAATATGTCTATAAGATTTTCAACATAATGTTATGGACACTAATGAACTAACAACTATTTAAGTTAATTTTTTGGAGAATCCTATAGCCTACAATCTAGTCCTATTTTGTTCTACCAGATTTTTATCATAGCCTACAAGATTTTCAACATGCCAATAAGATTCAGACATAGCCTACAAGAATTTCAGCATGCCACTAAGATTCAGCATAGCCTACAAGATTCAGTCCGGAGATTTAGAGATGCTTAAGTTCTTAAATTCTAACATCAGAGATTCAGAGATCCTTAAAATCTTAAATTCAGAGATTTAGTTCTAACATGCCACTAACTCTGAATTGATGCTTCAATGTTTTTCATGAATTCAGATATAAGTTCACATTTGCAAACATTCACATCAATTCAGAGATCAATCCACATCAATTCAGACATAAACATTTCAGGCAACCATTTCGAGCACTCGTTTTTCATCAATTCAGATATAAATTCAGACATAAACAATATGGCGGACACTCGTTTTTCATCATTTCGGAGAAGTTTCTAAGCATCTCATAATTTTTTCAATCAATTTAAACATCCCATGATCAATTCAAAAATCATCCATGAGCAATTCAACATCAATCAACTAACCCCGGAGGACATTCTATAATTGAAGCCATCTTGGACCCGCCGCCGTCGCTGCTGCTCCGCCTCGGCGACAGCTCCGTCGTCGCCGCTGATCCAACGTCGCCGCTGCTCCGCCGTCGCTGCTGCAGTGACATTAGGGTTAGCTAGGGTGCGGAGGAAGGAGAAATTGAGCAGGAGCAGGTTCGGGGTTCGGGGTGCGCTTGGAAGGAGAAATAGAGCTCCTACCAGCTCAACATGGCCGGAGACGACGGGCGCCGCCGGAATCGTCGCCGCCACAGCTTGCTCGGCGGTCGGGACGAGCCTCGGCCGACCTGCGCCAGCAGTGAGGCGCCCTTCCGACCAGGTGCCGCGCGAACCGGTCCGGTTCGACCAAATGGCACGCACCGGTCCGGTTCTTTCCATCGGGGTAAAATCGTAATTTCGTAGGTCCTTGCCACATCATCGGGGGAAAGCTGATGTGGCAGGGTCCAGGGCAAATCATAAGAAACCTTGGGCAAAAGATCAAGAAATTTTGCTATAGGGGTAAATTTATAAGTCCCATTTGCTATAAGGGCAAATCATGAATTGTCCCCACAAACACCCTTGCACTCACTGGAGTTGTATCGTTGACGTCCGACGGCCGGGAATGCTACCATCCACCGTAGAGAGGTATGAGGCCAGCTATAGCTAATGGATGTCTTTCACGTTTATCAAATCCATGAATTTGCTGTCATCAATCCATTCTTACTTGATTTCATTTTTTACGGTTTGCAAATCCTAGCCGCAAAATCATGAAATTCGCAAAATTGTTTATGATTTGGAACAAAACTTGTCCAATATTTAACCTATGGGTATACATTATTCGAGAGACTGTTTATGGAGGACACGATGGCATATTGAGAACGTACTACTAGGAGGGCTCACAAAGTGGTGTCCGACGATACAACATACCGGAAGGTTCCATATACCGGTATGGAAACGACGGATGTAGACAATTCTACCAACTTATTTGGCGTAATTCCTAAGAAAAGTGCAAGACCGACCGAGTAGGACTCCGAATTGGTAAGGAAGCTTAGCGAGAGTTTCTGATTATGTAAATCTTGTAATGACTAGGATTCTACGAGTAACCCTGCCTCTCCGGATATATAAGGCGGGGGTACGGACTAAGGACCCCTTGAAAACGATTTACGCATTAGCAATCTGCTAAGGCAATACAACTCATATAAGTCGTAGGGTATTACACTCGATTGAGGGGCCCGAACTTGTCTAAAGTCCCTATGTTCTTGTGTTACACCATCGAGTTCTCGATCCGTGCGAGGCTAGGTAGTTTAGTGCCGAGATAAAACCTCGACAAATCTAATCAAATATTTATTTTGTACATCTCTTGATGCATCTATTTAGATATGAGTTAGCATCCAACCTACTGGATCTCGCCGAGAGAATTGATCCATGGCGGGCGTTTTCCGGGTGTGAAGTGGCGGGGAGGGGACGAGGTGCGTAATGGGATGGCAGCCACATGATTTTTTTGTCGGATTGCACGGTCCAAGATCGATCTGCTGGGTCAACTGCGGATGATCTCAATCCTAGTGCCTCTAGTCTGTCTAGCTCTGCTTTCTCTCGCGTTTTCTAACTCGTTCAACACATCATTCGCTTGTCGTATTGATCTAAACAATACTTGTTTCAGTTGGCTGCCGCTTCTTTTCTTCGGGTTGGCAACTCCACCTTTGTCATAAAACCCGTTTTATGCACGGGAAATTATCTATAACAATCAAATTTGAGGGTTGACATATCGATTTTGTGAGCTATAACAATTGATTTTGTTGGCTAAAACATTCAATTTTGTGAGTTAGAACACCCGAACTTGGTTAGAATAATTTTCTTTTGTAGATGGAATAATTGATTTTATTGTTCAAGAGTTTTGTTTCATTGTCATACCCTCTAGCTAGTCTAGCCCCAACGGCCAATGGCAATGGACAATTAGGGAATGGGATGTGCCCGAGGAAGGGGCTAAATGGGCCGCCGGCACGGCATCGTTGACGTCAAAAGTCGCCAACACACCGTTGTCCGGAGAGTCCACCGAAACCCGGCCGATGCGGGGCCCCGTGCTCCCAACGGACCGGCTCAGCTCGCCGATTCTTGTGTGCGCTAGTGCGTGCGGATGGTTTTCCTGCAAACCAACAAAGACAATAAAAAGTGTAAAATTCCGGGTCATCGGCCCGGATAGGCCGATGTGCAGCCGTGGCCGATTTCTGGCGTAAGATAGACAAAATCGACCATCGACAGGGAACAGCACGGCCCATCCATTTATATATTAAATGCCAGGCAAGCGAACCGTGATACAAACGATACGAAATCGGCCGACGCTATAACATGTGATCGGTGGCTAGCAGACCGATTTCGTCGGTGAGCAATCAAATCATTAAGACTTTGCAGGGATGCATTATCGAATAAAATATAAACAAAGTAATTATTAATGGGATGTAATTAATTTGATAGCAAAAGGATGGTTCAATCATCAATCGGAGCAATGAATCGGCCGATCGGGCATCCGGCCGATTCTCGCTATCGATTATAACAGATGAGTTATTAGATCTATCTAGATGGATAATGATGATCAATGAAATCATACTAATAACTCAGGTTCAAAGGCAGCTTTAACAGATTTGGCACTAGTTGAACATAAAACAGCTAATGAACGTGATAAACAATCGGCTAAACACTCCGAAAGAACAAGTAAGACAAATACAACCACACAGATCCCGAATCGACCAGTCGCTCTAACAGGACAAGTCAACCGATGGTACGCGATCGGACCAGATCTAACGACGCGCACGCTCGGCCGATTCAGGACAAGCACAATCATAAACGTCTTAACTATGAAAGTAGATCTACACCCTAGCCAATCGGCTGCATGCGCCTAGGACAAGTCAACTATCGCAAAGGCAAACACAGGACACGTCAACCGAATCTGCACGATCGAATCGGCCAAAATGTAAAAGGATTCTCATAGCGGCTATCGTGACTCGGACGACCAGATCCGAGCCGATCGGCGTTGCGAGCAAAGGCTGGGACGGGAAGGCAGGACAAGTCAAACTACCTCCACCACGAGCCCGGACCAGGTCGACTTGACTCATCCCGACCGATACTCACTACGATGATCAAGAACAGATCCGGTCGCCGGATAACTAGCAATTAAGCCATCTAATTACGAACAATGCGCCGAGAACTAGACAACATAATTACCTTATCAAGCCAACGTGTTGTCGACCGGAGCCCCGAAGATCCCCACGCGAAAACAATAAAGACTTGACAGAAAATTAGGGTTTGGCGATGCGCCGAAAGTTGTATTGGATGTGAATCGAGTTTACCGGTTACACCCGAGTACATATTTATACCCAGCACAAAGAATCCTACTCGGACCCTCTTCGGGCCGATTTCCTAACCGACTAGGATCTTTTTCCAAAATCAAACTATTATTTCTAATTTTACAACGTGGGCCAGGCCCATCAATATTATGCTCTTCGGTTGGCGTCCGTGCACGACTCCCGGGAGGGACGCGCCTCTTACTCATCCATGCGGCCGTCGGTCTTCGGCCCACCGGCCCTCTTTTGACTCCGTAGTCGCCGACAATGGGTCCCTTGGTCAAAAACCGGCGTCAACACATGTCCCCCCGGTCCGGGGTATGCAACGCATGCGTCGGACCGATCCGTTCTCTTTTATCGCGCCGGTTTTATCGCCCGTCATTCCTCCATAAAAACCCGGGCCACCCCCGGTCATTTTCCATCCGCTTCCTCTCCTTGGCCTTCATCTTCCTCTCTGTTCCGCGACCTTTTCCTCCTCGAGCCTTTTCAACTTCTCATCGCGCCGTCGCCGTCTTTTCTTCTCCGGCGACCATGAACCCCGTTGTTGCTGCTGCTGCGGCCGCCGCGCGCCGGCCGCGTCTGCCGCCACTCACCAACGCCGTTCCGGAGGTAATGTACATTCGGGCATCCCTCTTTTCTGCCTTTGCAATTTTTCTTCACGTTCTTGTTCTTGTTCATTTTCACAATTTATCTTCTTCCCGTTCCACTTCTCATTTTAGCCCTATTTCTTGTTTTTAGGAGATCCGGAACCAAGTCGTTATTCCGTCTAACGTCCCGACTCATTTCTTCTTGGGTCCTATGGGCGATCCCGACCCCACGAGATCTCATCCGTGCCGAAACGGACCGGGTTCCGTTTCGGCAACGATCCCCGCTATCGGCCGAGTGGGCCAACAGCTTCCGGTCATGGCCGACCCCCGTCGCAGATGGCGTGATTGGTATAACCGGGTGTCGGCCGTTTATTTGCAAGGTTGGGCCAACATTGGCATCGCCCATGCCATCAAGCCGTCTCCGGCCGATCACCGGAAGAATGAACCGTTGTCGGCGGCCGCTTGCTATCTCTCGGTCGACGCCCGAATCGCTTTATGTTCGGCCACGGCCCGGCTACCATGACCCTCCCGGACACGGTCATGTTGGCCGATCCGAACATCACGGCGGAGGCCACTCCGGATGCTATCCGCATCAAATCCTCCCACCGGATCAACCCTAAGGACACCAGGGGTTGGAAGGTCTATATCCGGACCTACAACAAGGGGCACGGCACGGCCGATCGCCGCGAGCATGTTGCCTTTCTCAATATGTGGCTCGACCACTTCTTCTTTTGTGGGGTTAGCGTGAGCCCCACAAACAATTTTCTCGCCGATGGCCGATAGGCTGGCCGACAGCCTATGCCCTTCCTATGGGCAAGTATCTTCTGGGGTCGGCGTACCTCCTTCTTCACCAGGTTTCGGTGGAGCTGCGCGCCGGCCGATCAGTCAAAAACCCGGGTGGCCCTTGGTGGTTTATCCAAATGTGGTTGACCCTTCATACCACCAAGGCCATCGATCCGGACCTCAGCGTGCTCAACTTCCCCGGCGACTACGCCGAATCGGCCGCGCCCGGATTCAGCCGGTGCATCTCTTTCGGGGAAGCGTTATCCATGGCACCGGGGCGGCCATGTCGGACGACAACCTGGCGTATTGGTTCGCCGCTCTCTACAAGGGCCTCAACAACGAAAGTACGGATTGGTATCCGTACATTGATTTCTTCGAGAGGGAGTATGACACTCCTTTTCCGATCGACCCAACTTTCCCAACGGCCGACGGGGATGCGGTCAAGATCTTCACCACCCGCCTCCGTCCCTCGTCTGCCGCCGACGGGACTTATTGCCGGGAGCAAGGCCTTCCGCTCCTATGAGTTCTACCACCCGTCGGTGGCGGCCCGCCAACTCGGCTTCGGCCGCTTGCCCCCAGCCTCTTCTATGTGGGGCGGATAAAGGCGCGGGCTGCTGTTGACTACGCCATCCCGTGGAATTGGCTCGTCGGCCGCACCGCCGATGTCGTCACCGGTGACTTGGCCGGATTTTCCCGGCGCCGCGGAGTACCCGCCTTTTTGACCGTTGGTGGGGCGAGTGGAACCGGCACCTTCGCAGCCGGAACACCGCTTCCTTCTTCTCCGGCCTAGTCCCGAGAGAACCTTTCGCCGAGGTACGTGTAGCTGATTTATTTTTGTAAGGCCGATTTTGTAAATGAAATCGGCCACTCCAAATGCTCATCCTTGAATCTTCTCTTTCAGTCGGACTCGGAGGAGCCGCCGACCCAAAGCATCGATGGCCGGCCGATTGCATATTTATTGCCGAGCCCAATCGTTCCGAATATCGGCTTCACCGACCGCACTCCCGCTCAAGCATTTGCGGCGATGTGTCGAGGGCGCCAGCTGTCCGCAAGGCCAAAACCAAAACGGCCGCCCCCAAAAGAGGAAGGCTAATGTGCCAGCCTGCAGGGTCGACTCAGGCCCCGAAGCGATACCGCGCGCCGCTAAAGCAGCCTCGTGCGCTTGTCCGACCCGGATTACTATAGCGAACCGTCTCCGCTGCGTCGAGGTTGTTATTGCATGATCGCCGATTCTTTTCTCTTAACATGCTGTCTAATTATGAGTTCTTAGCAGGAATCGGTGGTCTCTTCTCCTCGGGCTCGGACGTCAACACCCGATAGGCCGATCCGCTCGCCGACTCCTTCACGGGCCAGGACGCCGACGCCCGAAAGACCGATTCAAACAGCTCCGGAGCCCGAAGTCGTACCAAGCCAGGCCGATCCAAACCCTACGGAGAGCCCAACTCACTCGGATCGGCCTCGCGTCCGAGGCCGCCGCCGAAGCTGAACAAGCCGGCCATGTGTCGCCCACGGCTCCTCCCAAAGGCACCGCTGCCGACGAAGAATCGGCCGGCCGGGAGCCGCCCGCGGCTTCTCCCGAAGGTACTCGCTGCCGATGAGTCGGCCGGCGGAGCGTTGCCCGATGCCGCCTCCGAGGATGTCGCCGGTGAAGGTGGATCGGCCGGCCGAGAGCTGCTTGGAACACACGAACCTGTGGGTTCAATGGCACGGCCGATGGACGTCCGACCGATTCGCGTCGACGCTTCGCAGGTTTGTTTTTACTATTTCTTCCTTGATTCGCCGCCGATCATTAGTTTCATCTTATTTTTCTTGGTATTTCAGGCGCTCAGCTTCCCTCGTCCTGCGCCGATTTTGGTATCTACCTCTGGTCTTATCATCATGGCCGAAATCGCGCGCAGGCTTGAGGCTTCCTCGGTTGATCGCTTGGTGGCCGACGCCCACCCCATCCGGCGCGGTACTTGGAGGTCCGGACCGAGCTCCCGGACGATGTGCGCGATGCTCGCACCGCGTGGCATAAATGGAGTACCGGCAAATGGACTTCATCCGTGCCCAGCAGCGTTTGGCTCGCCACGCGGAGCAACAAGCAAGCTGCGTTACTCGCCGAGAGCTCCATCAAGCGTTCCGAGGAGGAGGCCCGCAAGACCCCGGAGATGCAAGAGCAACTCTCAAATCGGCAGGGTGAACTGCAGGTAATCAACCAGGAGATTGCCGATTTGAGAGCATCGCCGGCTCTCAAGGAGAAGGAGGCGGCGGCCCCGGAAGCCACCATTGCACAGCTGTCGGCTGATGTGGCGGCCCAACAGAAAACGACGGACGAGGCAATCCAAGCGGCCGACAAGATGGTTGCCGCGGCGCTTGCCGATGTCGGCCCCATCGAGGACGACCTGTTGGTCATGGCCAAACTTGACTCCATGCTGGCCCGTGCATTATCTCGCCGTCCAAGATCTCTTGTCCCGCGCCGAGGCCGTCGATTATGCTTAGATGTAATAGGACCCGAACAAGATTTTGTTGTAAATATTTTTGCACTAAGGGCGATATACAGTAATATCGGCCATCCGAAGACGATGTTTAAAACATTGGCTGATTTGTCCGTGACTTCCTGCGTTTTACTTTCATATTTTTTGGCTAAGGGCGATACTCTCGGTATCGGCCGTCTCAAGGCGATGTACATCGACATCGGCTGTAGTCTCTTTTAGGCCGAACACTATGAGTTAATCCAAATACTAGGATAATACTCGCTTCAAATACTTCCCATTAAGTGCTCGGCCGAATTCTTCCCCTGCTAACTCTTTCAAAATATATGCATTACCCGGTGCCGATCGGCTAATCAAATAAGGTCCTTCCCAATTAGGCGACCATTTACCAAACCGATTGTCCTTCACGCCGATCGGCATCCTAAGCTTCCGGACCAAATCGCCCTTTTTAAACTCGTTTCTGCACAACCTTCTTATCATAATGGCGGGCGACCCTCGCCTTATTCTGCTCTATCTTTTCCAATGCATCCAGCCGATTTTGTACCACGTCTTCTAATTCATCCATCATCAACCCGTGGTACTGATCGGCCGATAGCTTTTGTTGCAATTCAACCCTTCCGGAGCCGATAGCTGTCTCCCATGGCAAGTACGGCTTCGTGCCCATACACGAGCTGATACGGCGCGACTTGCATGGCCCCATGCCGTGACATACGATAAGCCCACAAAGCGTCCATCAAGTTCATGTGCCACTTACGAGGATGCTCTTGTATTTTCCGCTTGATCAACTTGATCAGACTTTTATTTGCCGCTTCAGCTTGATCATTGGCCTGGGCATAATATGGCGACGAATTAATCAATTTAATCCCCATCTCTTCAGCAAAAAACTGAAATTCATCCGACGTGAATACCGATCCTTGATCTGTCGTGATTGTTTCTGGAATCCCAAATCTATGAATGATATGCTCCTTAACAAACGTTATCACGTCGGCCGTCGAGACTTTGCGATAGGGTGCCGCTTCAACCCACTTTGTGAAGTAATCTGTAGCTACCAATATGTATTGATGTCTTTTGCTTGATGCTGGATTTATCCGGCCGATCATATCCATGGCCCAGTCTCTCGAATGGCCAAGGTTTGATCACCGGATTCATGGCCGACGCAGTGCCCTCTCGTATAGGCCCGAATTTCTGGCAATCTTGGCAACTTTTATAATATTTGAAACAATCGGTCAACATTGTCGGCCAAGTAATAACCAGCTCGCCTTAGCAGCCATTTCATTTTATGGGCCGATTGATGCGTTCCGCAAATCCCATCATGTACTTCGCTCATTACCACTTTGGCTTCGGTGTCATTAATACATTTGAGAAGCACCCCATCAATTGTCTTAAAAAATAATTGATCATCCAACAGAACATATTTCAAGGCTTTATATCTTATCTTCTTATCCGTAGGTTGGGATGGATTGCTTAAAAATTTCGAATTTCCGTGCGCCAATCGGCCTCTTCAATATCGGCTATTTTCAAGCTGTTTTCGGCGAACCGATATCCGGATGCTAGTTGAGCCAAGTTATTTGCTTCAAGTTCTGCTCTCTTGGTATATGACCGATTTTAACACACTTGAATCTTTTCATTAACTTCTGGCACTTTCTATGATATTGCAACAATATTTCATCTTTACACTCATACTCATCGGCCAGCTGACTCACGACCAACAATGAATCGCCGAAAATTTCCACAAAATCAGCCCCGGCATCGATGAGTAGTTCCAGTCCTTTTAATATCGCTTCATATTCGACTTGGTTGTTGGTGTGCGCCTCTACTGTAATAGAATATCCACGTATTGCCCCCGAGGCGACACAACAACCAAGCCGATTCCACTTCCTTGCTTGCAAATTGATCCATCGAAGAACACCGTCCATGGCACTCGGTTCAACGTATTTGGCCGAGTGTTCACCGTGTTGCACTATTAAATCGGCCAATACTTGTGCCTTCACCGCTTTGGCCGATTCATAGCCTAGATCAAACTCCGCAATTGCCAACATCCATTTACCCAACCGGCCTTTGGGGACCGGGACCGATAGCATATATTTCACAACATCGGCTCGGCAAACCACAAGTACACTCCTCGGCTAACGGATAATGCCTTAGTTTTGTGCATGAAAAATACAAACAGAGACATAACCTTTCCACCTCTGGATACCGTGTTTCTGCATCAATTAATTTGCGGCTGAGATAAAATATGACCCGCTCTTTTCCCTCCTCGTTCTTGAGTCAATGCAGAGCCGATGCACCTATCATCGGCCGATAAATATAACCTAATGGGTGTGCCCGACTTTGGCGGAACCATCATCGGTGGGGACACCAAATATTTCTTGATATCTTCTAAAGCCCTTTGATGGATCGGCTCCCACCGAAATTCTTGATCGGCCTTGAGTTTTAATAATGGCGTAAATACGTCAAGCCGACCGGACAAATTTGAGATAAATCGTCCGATAAAATTAATCTTGCCGATTAGGGACTCGGAGCTTTGTCTTGTTCGTCGGCGGTTCCAGCTTTCTCGATAGAATCAATACTCTTGGGGCCGATTTCAATTCCCTTTTCATGCACAATAAACCCTAGAAATTGTCCAACTTGAGACACCAAAAGCACACTTGAGCGGGTTCATCTTCGAGCCGTATTGTCTTGTCCTCTTCAACACTTCTCCGAGATCAGCCGCATGACTTTCGGCCGATTTTGATTTCACCATTACATCATCAATATAAATTTCCACCAATCGGCCGATCAAATCGTGATATATAAAATTCATGGCTCTCCGATATGTGGCACCAGCATTTTTTAGGCCGAAGGTCATGACAACCCACTCATATAGTCCCAACGCTCCGGGCATCCGAACGCTGTCTTCGATATATCTTCTTCGGCCATAAAAATCTGATTGTACCCAGCATTTCCATCCATAAAGCTCAAAATTTTGTTGCCGCGGCTGCATCAACTAACAAATCGGCGTTTGGCATTGGGTACTCATCTTTCGGAGTCGCTTTATTCAAATTCCTGAAGTCAATGCAGACCCGCATCTTTCCATTTTTCTTTTCCACCGGCACAATATCGGAAACCCACTCGGCATATCGGCATGGCCTAATAAAGCCGGCTTCATATAATCTGATAATCTCTTCTTTGACGGCTTCATAATACCTAGGGTCAATTTTCCGAGCCCCCGCTTATACGACCGATATCCGGGTTTGGTGGGCAGCCGATGTTCAACGATCGATCGGCCGAGTCCAGGCATCTCGCTATAATCCCAAGCAAAACAATCTTTATATTCTTTCAATAAGGCCACTAATTCATCTCTCACTTCTTTACACAATTTCTTGCTAATATATGTCGGCCGAGGCTTGTCTCCATCCCCTATATCTACTTCTTCTAACTCGTCGGCCGACACAAAACCGTGGCCTAATTTCCCGTCTTCCGGTTCGTTAATCGGCCGATTCATCATATCCCCGATGCGCGTGTCGATCGGCCGATTGTCCGTCAATTCTCCTGTGGGGCCCATCGGAGCAGCCGGGGGTACCGACCCCCGGTCACAATAACTCCGTCGTCGGTGATGTTTACGGCTTCCGCATCCCAATATGTGCCCGAGAAACAAGGCAGGCTCTCCGGACCGGCAAACTCGAAATCGGCGGTCGCGATGGTTACGAACTTATCGGCCCGCACGATTTCGACCTTGTTGCCGACCCATTGAATCAAGCACCGGTGCATGGTTGATGGGATGCAACAGTTGGCATGAATCCAATCTCTCCCCAACAAAGTTGTGTATGCACCTTTCCCGTCGATGATGAAAAATGTGGCGGGTATGGTTTTGCTGCCCACAGTGATCTCCATTATTGCGGCCCCACGCACATCTTGGCTTCTCCCGCTATAATCCTTGAGCGTCGGATTAGCCCTCATCATTTCTTCCGGCGTCTTCCCGAGCTTGCGGTATGTAGTAATCGGCATGATATTGACCGCTGCTCCTCCGTCGACCAACATTTTCCTCATCGGCGACCCATTGATGTAGCCGCTAATGTACAATGCCTTGAGATGCAAATGATCGGAGTCGATCGGCTTATCAAATACCGCCGATTCCGCGTCCACGTAATCTCTGAAGTTTCCCCAACCGGTTCTTCCTCAGCCGAATTTTCATCAGCCGATTCGTCCTCTACGGCCGATCCGACAATCCTGGGCATCGTGGATATCATATTTATCGCGGCTTCAGCCCCGACCACCTGAGACCGCACTTTGGGCCTCCACTCCCTTTTGGGCCTGGACTCATCATCTTGGTCATCTCTCGTAATACTCGTCTACCCTTAATTTCTCGACAGCGCATTCTTTGGAGCCTCCTCTTCCGGGTTTTATTGAGCAAACCACTGGGGCACCACTGTTCTTCGTTCTTGGTTTGATCGCCTTTCGAATCTTCATGGTATTGCCGATCAAACTCTTCTTCATCGTTGATTGGCCCCAACCGATCGTGAACGGAGGTTCTCTTTGGCACTCGCGTATCCGTGATCATGGCCGATCGCTCTTCCGGGGGCCGATTGTCGTGATTCGTAGTTGCGACTAATCGGCCGTCCCCGGGAACTTGATGACCCGCCATCACGACATTCTTTACGGCCAATGCACTCGGGCAGTTCTCGATAGATGGAAGCTTCATGTTTTGGTCCCAGCAGTATCGAAAGAAAGGACAAGCCCAGTGTGGGTCAAAATCTTCTCGCCGATCACGTCTTGTCCGTATTGCTGACTTTGGTCGATAGATTCCTGTTCTCGTGCCACCCGAGCTCTTTCTTCCCTCTCTCTCTTCTTCTCATATCGGCGTATGAAACCAGCCGATCCACCGCCGATGGTGTTGATGTACATCGTATTAGCCGGAAAGGGTGCCCATCAACTTTCATTTTCTTCTTTACATCAGCCGCTCGCAATACCCCACTCGTCAATCGCCCTCCGGATTTCATCTCTCATGGCATAACAATCAACGGTGTTATGATGCGAATTTCCATGCCACTTGCACCACTTAGCCATTTTCTTCAATTCTTCTCGGCGTAGGAATTTTGTGATGAGGGGAAAGCTGGATCTTCTTTTCCCGCAGCAGCTGATCAAATATCTCGTCGGCCTTAGATAAATCAAAATCATATTTTTTCTCCTTAGGTTTGACATGCGGAGAAAATATCGGTCGTTTGTTATTAGTCCACTCAACTGCATTAATTTCCTCTTCATCATCCTCATTGTCGAAATCGGCATATGCTCGTCCGATACCGCCGATTCCTCGGTGAGTCGGAGATTCTCTTCTCGGCCGATCGCCCTACGGGTCACTGTGCCAGCCCATCAAACTCATGTGGGGTAAACTTTTCTTTGATATTAGAGAATAGCCCCGCATAAGCGATTTCGGCCAGCTGTTGCTCGTCGAGTTCGGATTGTAGCATCGTCCCCTCGTAGTCCCGAACCTCTCGTATATAATCGGCCACCGATTCCCCAGCTTTCTGTTTCACCGCCATTAAATCGGACAAACTAAGCTCGGTAATGCCCGTGAAGAAGTACGAGTGAAACCTTTTCTCCGGATCAGCCCAATTCTGAATAGAACCAGGCGATAGCGAAGCAAACCATGAAAAGGCCGATCCGGACAATGACAAGTGGGAATAGCCTAACCCGCAAAGCCTCCTGAGTAGACGCCTCACCAAGTCTGTGCGTCATATCGGCCGATGTGCTCCATAGTTGATGTATTATCTTGCCCGTAAAACTTGGAGAACTCAGGAATTTTGTACTTATTGGGTAAAGCCACTGAATCCATCCAGTCGTGGTAAGGTCGCCGATACAATGCACTTTTCTCCTTAGGCTTCAAATCGAACCGATCTTTCATCATATCGGCGATCTTAGTCATGAGGCTACTCATATCATTGGGTTCAGCAGCTTGCTGATCCGGTTCACGTCATATAAGCTGTGTTAGGCTGTCCCCCGCCGGGTGTACCGACCGACCGTTTCCGTAAATCCCGATGCCGTAGTCGGGAACAAGATCATGCGGAGCGATTCCATAATTCATGGCCGATTGGATCGGCCGTCCAGATCATGAATCCTTGTCCCCAGCCCGATGCGATCGGCTGCGGAATACCGGATATCGGCCGTACTATAGTGGGTGAGTTCTCAATTCTACTCGGGCCGGTATTTGGTACGTAGAAGAAATTGGGCTGCTGTGCCATCTGCGGAGCCACCGCAACATTGGTTGCTGCCCCCGACTCGTAAGTCGGCGGTTGTACATCTTGTTTATCGCCCTTTTCCGTCACCGACTTCTTGGGGTCACTCGTCATCTTCTTTGCCTGGCTGGGTTGTACCGGTACTTGCGTTTGCATCATCCTTGCCAGGCCATAGATGAGGTGGCATGCCGTATAGGGGCTGAAACCCCGCTGGCAGTAGTGGTATTCGGAGGCCGATTCCCCGAATCGGTCGTACAGAGCGCCAAAAGGCCGAGTGTATGCAGGTCCGTAATATCCTTCAATGAACAGCCTGCCATCAACCGTGTCCTTGATCAAATTCCCGATGGTGTTGGTCAACACGCCCGATTGATTGATTAGGGCCCGATGAACGGACGAGTTGACCATATCACCGAGTTGGTTGGCATCCGGCAGTCTCTCGGGCTTTGATTTGGTCTAGTTCTTCCGGATGCGTAATCCGAGGGATGTCTCCTTTTGTGGCCACTCGCCACGTGTCACTTTCAGGGCTTGAAAGTACTTTTTCATTGCTTCGGCCAGGTATTCCTGGTACTGCAGCTTTTGTTCTGTCGTCATCTTTCCCCAGGCCGAAACCTCATTGTCATCGAAACTTCTCCATGCCCTTTGCCATCCGTCCCGAGAGGAACTGGAACAAAAATCGGCCGATTTTCAGCATCAACCATTGGTGTTCCGTCCTCCCCGACAGACTCGCATGTACGACATCTTGATCTTGGTTGCTTCTGTCCCACCGGGCGTGCCAAAAGTGTGTTGACGTCAAAAGTCGCCAACACACCGTTGTCCGGAGAGTCCACCGAAACCCCGGCCGATGCAGGGCCCTCGTGCTCCCAACGGACCGGCTCGCTCGCCGATTCTTGTGTGCGCCGGTGCGTGCGCGATGGTTTTCCCGCAAACCAACAAAGACAATAAAAAGTGTAAAATTCCGGGTCATCGGCCCGGATAGGCCGATGTGCAGCCGTGGCCGATTTCTCGCGTAAGATAGACAAAATCGACCATCGACAGTGGAACAAGCACGGCCCATCCATTTATATATTAAATGCCAGTGCAAGCGAACCGTGATACAAACGATACGAAATCGGCCGACGCTATAACATGTGATCGGTGGCTAGCAGCCGATTTCGTCGGTGAGCAATCAAATCATTAAGACTTTGCAGGGATGCATTATCGAATAAAATATAAACAAAGTAATTATTAATGGGATGTAATTAATTTGATAGCAAAAGGATGGTTCAATCATCAATCGGAGCAAGAATCGGCCGATCGGGCATCCGGCCGATTCTCGCTATCGATTATAACAGATGAGTTATTAGATCTATCTAGATGGATAATGATGATCAATGAAATCATACTAATAACTCGGGTTCAAAGGCAGCTTTAACAGATTTGGCACTAGTTGAACATAAAACAGCTAATGAACGTGATAAACAATCGGCTAAACACTCCGAAAGAACAAGAAGACAAATACAACCACACAGATCTCGAATCGACCAGTCGCTCTAACAGACAAGTCAACCGATGGTACGCGATCGGACCAGTCTAACGACCGCAGCACGCCCGGCCGATTCAGACAAGCACAATCATAAACGTCTTAACTATGAAAGTAGATCTACACCCTAGCCAATCGGCTGCATGCGCCTAGGACAAGTCAACTATCGCAAAGGCAAACACAGGACACGTCAACCGAATCCGCACGACCGAATCGGCCAAAATGTAAAAGGATTCTCATAGCGGCTATCGTGACTCGGACGACCGGATCCGAGCCGATCGGCGTTGCGAGCAAAGGTCGGGACGGGAAGGCAGGACAAGTCAAACTACCTCCACCACGAGCCCGACCAGGTCGACTTGACTCATCCCGGCCGATACTCACTACGATGATCAAGAACAGATCCGGTCGCCGGATAACTAGCAATTAAGCCATCTAATTACGAACAATGCGCCGAGAACTAGACAACATAATTACCTTATCAAGCCAACGTGTTGTCGACCGGAGCCCCGAAGATCCCCACGCGAAAACAATAAAGACTTGACAGAAAATTAGGGTTTGGCGATGCGCCGAAAGTTGTATTGGATGTGAATCGAGTTTACAGGTTACACCCGAGTACATATTTATACCCAAGCACAAAGAATCCTACTCGGACCCTCTTCGGCCGATTTCCTAACCGACTAGGATCTTTTTCCAAAATTAAACTATTATTTCTAATTTTACAACGTGGGCCAGGCCCATCAATATTATGCTCTTCGGTTGGCGTCCGTGCACGACTCCCGGGAGGGACGCGCCTCTTACTCATCCATGCGGCCGTCGGCCTTCGGCCCACCGGCCCTCTTTTGACCTCGTAGTCGCCGACAATGGGTCCCTTGGTCAAAAACCGGCGTCAACACATGTCCCCCGAGTCTGGGGTATGCAACGCATGCGTCGGACCGATCCGTTCTCTTTTATCGCGCCGGTTTTATCGCCCGTCATTCCTCCATAAAACCCGGGCCACCCCCGGTCATTTTCCATCTGCTTCCTCTCCTTGGCCTTCATCTTCCTCTCTGTTCCGCGACCTTTTCCTCCTCGAGCCTTTTCAACTTCTCATCGCGCCGTCGCCGTCTTTCTTCTCCGGCGACCATGAATCCTCGTTGTTGCCGCTGCTGCGGCCGCCGCCGCCGGCCGCGTCTGCCGCCACTCACCAACGCCGTTCCGGAGGTAATGTACATTCGGCATCCCTCTTTTCTCGCCTTTGCAATTTTTCTTCACGTTCTTGTTCTTGTTCATTTTCACAATTTATCTTCTTCCCGTTCCACTTCTCATTTTAGCCCTATTTCTTGTTTTTAGGAGATCCGGAACCAAGTCGTTATTCCGTCTAACGTCCCGACTCATTTCTTCTTGGGTCCTATGGGCGATCCCGACCCCACAGATCTCATCCGTGCCGAAACGGACCGGGTTCCGTTTCGGCAACAGCCCCGCTATCGGCCGAGTGGGCCAACAGCCTTCCGGTCATGGCCGACCCCCGTCGCAGATGGCGTGATTGGTATAACCGGGTGTCGGCCGTTTATTTGCAAGGTTGGGCCAACATTGGCATCGCCCATGCCATCAAGTCGTCTCTCGGCCGATCACCGAAGAATGAACCGTTGTCGGCGGCCGCTTGCTATCTCTCGGTCGACGCCTCGAATCGCTTTATGTTCGGCCACGGCCCGGCTACCATGACCCTCCCGGACACGGTCATGTTGGCCGATCCGAACATCACGGCGGAGGCCACTCCGGATGCTATCCGCATCAAGTCCTCCCACCGGATCAACCCTAAGGACACCAGGGGTTGGAAGGTCTATATCCAGTACCTACAACAAGGGGCACGGCACGGCCGATCGCCGCGAGCATGTTGCCTTTCTCAATATGTGGCTCGACCACTTCTTCTTTTGTGGGGTTAGCGTGAGCCCCACAAACAATTTTCTCGCCGATGGCCGATAGGCTGGCCGACGCCTATGCCCTTCCTATGGGCAAGTATCTTCCGGGGTCGGCGTACCTCCTTCTTCACCAGGTTTCGGTGGAGCTGCGCGCCGGCCGATCACCAAAACCCGGGTGGCCCTTGGTGGTTTATCCAAATGTGGTTGACCCTTCATACCACCAAGGCCATCGATCCGGACCTCGACCGTGCTCAACTTCCTCGGCGACTACGCCGAATCGGCCGCGCCCGATTCAGCCGGTGCATCTCTTTCTGGGAAGCGTTATCCATGGCACCGGGGCGGCCATGTCGACGACAACCTCGGCGTATTGGTTCGCCGCTCTCTACAAGGGCCTCAACAACGAAAGTACGGATTGGTATCCGTACATTGATTTCTTCGAGAGGGAGTATGACACTCCTTTTCCGATCGACCCAACTTTCCCAACGGCCGACGGGGATGCGGTCAAGATCTTCACCACTCGCCTCCGCCCCCGTCCGCCGCCGACGGGACTTATTGCCGGGAGCAAGGCCTTCTCGCTCCTATGAGTTCTACCACCCGTCGGTGGCGGCCCGCCAACTCGGCTTCGCCGCTTGCCCCCAGCCTCTTCTATGTGGGGCGGATAAAGGCGCGGGCTGCCGTTGACAACGCCATCCCGTGGAATTGGCTCGTCGGCCGCACCGCCGATGTCGTCATCGGTGACTTGGCCGGATTTTCCCGGCGCCGCGGAGTACCCGCCTTTTGACCGTTGGTGGGGCGAGTGGAACCGGCACCTTCGCAGCTCGAACACCGCTTCCTTCTTCTCCGGCCTAGTCCCGAGAGAACCTTTCGCCGAGGTACGTGTAGCTGATTTATTTTTGTAAGGCCGATTTTGTAAATGAAATCGGCCACTCCAAATGCTCATCCTTGTATCTTCTCTTTCAGCCGGACTCGGAGGAGCCGCCGACCCAAAGCATCGCTGGTCGGCCGATTGCATATTTATTGCCGAGCCCAATCGTTCCGAATATCGGCTTCACCGACCGCACTCCCGCTCAAGCATTTGCGGCGATGAGTCGAGGGGCGCCACTGTCCGCAAGGCCAAAACCAAAACGGCCGCCCCCAAAAGAGGAAGGCTAATGTGCCAGCTGCAGGGTCGACTCAGGCCCCGAAGCGATACCGCGCGCCGCTAAAGCAGCTCGTGCGCTCGTCCGACCCGGATTACTATAGCGAACCGTCTCCGCTGCGTCAAGGTTGTTATTGCATGATCGCCGATTCTTTTCTCTTAACATGCTCGTCTAATTATGAGTTCTTAGCAGGAATCGGCGGTCTCTTCTCCTCGGCTCGGACGTCAACACCCGATAGGCCGATCCGCCCGCCGACTCCTTCACGGGCCAGGACGCCGACGCCCGAAAGACCGATTCAAACAGCTCCGGAGCCCGAAGTCGTACCAAGCCAGGCCGATCCAAACCCTACGGAGAGCCCAACTCACTCGGATCGGCCCGCGTCCGAGGCCGCCGCCGAGCCGAACAAGCTGGCCATGTGTCGCCCACGGCTCCTCCCAAAGGCACCGCTGCCGACGAAGAATCGGCCGGCCAGAGCCGCCCGCGGCTTCTCCCCGAAGGTACCGCTGCCGATGAGTCGGCCGGCGAGCGTTGCCCGATGCCGCCTCCGAGGATGTCGCCGGTGAAGGTGGATCGGCCGGCCGAGAGCTGCTTGGAACACACGAACCCGTGGGTTCAATGGCACGGCCGATGGACGTCCAGCCCGATTCGCGTCGACGCTTCGCAGGTTTGTTTTTACTATTTCTTCCTTGATTCGCCGCCGATCATTAGTTTCATCTTATTTTTCTTGGTATTTCAGTGCGCTCGCCTTCCCTCGTCCCGCGCCGATTTTGGTATCTACCTCCGGTCTTATCATCATGGCCGAAATCGCGCGCGAGCTTGAGGCTTCCTCGGTTGATCGCTGGTGGCCGACGCCCACCCCATCCGGCGCGGTACTTGGAGGTCCGGACCGAGCTCCCGGACGATGTGCGCGATGCTCCGCACCGCGTGGCATACATGGAGTACCGGCAAATGGACTTCATCCGTGCCCAGCAGCGTTTGGCTCGCCACGCGGAGCAACAAGCAAGCTGCGTTACTCGCCGAGAGCTCCATCAAGCGTTCCGAGGAGGAGGCCCGCAAGACCCCGGAGATGCAAGAGCAACTCTCAAATCGGCAGGGTGAACTGCAGGTAATCAACCAGAGATTGCCGATTTGAGAGCATCGCCGGCTCTCAAGGAGAAAGAGGCGGCGGCCCCGGAAGCCACCATTGCACAACTGTCGGCTGATGTGGCGGCCCAACGAAAACGACGGACGAGGCAATCCAAGCGGCCGACAAGATGGTTGCCGCGGCGCATGCCGATGTCGGCCCCATCGAGGACGACCTGTTGGTCATGGCCAAACTTGACTCCATGCTGGCCCGTGCATTATCTCGCCGTCCAAGACCTCTTGTCCCGCGCCGAGGCCGTCGATTATGCTTAGATGTAATAGGACCCGAACAAGATTTTGTTGTAAATATTTTTGCACTAAGGGCGATATACAGTAATATCGGCCATCCGAAGACGATGTTTAAAACATTGGCTGATTTGTCTCGTGACTTCCTGCGTTTTACTTTCATATTTTTTGGCTAAGGGCGATACTCTCAGTATCGGCCGTCTCAAGGCGATGTACATCGACATCGGCTGTAGTCTCTTTTAGGCCGAACACTATGAGTTAATCCAAATACTAGGATAATACTCGCTTCAAATACTTCCCATTAAGTGCTCGGCCGAATTCTTCCCCTGCTAACTCTTTCAAAATATATGCATTACCCGGTGCCGATCGGCTAATCAAATAAGGTCCTTCCCAATTAGGCGACCATTTACCAAACCGATTGTCCTTCACGCCGATCGGCATCCTAAGCTTCTGCACCAAATCGCCCTTTTTAAACTGTTTCTACACAACCTTCTTATCATAATGGCGGGCGACCCTCGCCTTATTCTCGCTCTATCTTTTCCAATGCATCCAGCCGATTTTGTACCACGTCTTCTAATTCATCCATCATCAACCCGTGGTACCGATCGGCCGATAGCTTTTGTTGCAATTCAACCCTTCTCGGAGCCGATAGTCTGTCTCCCATGGCAAGTACGGCTTCGTGCCCATACACGAGCTGATACGGCGCGACTTGCATGGCCCCATGCCGTGACATACGATAAGCCCACAAAGCGTCCATCAAGTTCATGTGCCACTTACGAGGATGCTCTTGTATTTTCCGCTTGATCAACTTGATCGGACTTTTATTTGCCGCTTCAGCTTGACCATTGGCTCTGGCATAATATGGCGACGAATTAATCAATTTAATCCCCATCTCTTCAGCAAAAAACTGAAATTCATCCGACGTGAATACCGATCCTTGATCCGTCGTGATTGTTTCTCGGAATCCCAAATCTATGAATGATATGCTCCTTAACAAACGTTATCACGTCGGCCGTCGAGACTTTGCGATAGGGTGCCGCTTCAACCCACTTTGTGAAGTAATCTGTAGCTACCAATATGTATTGATGTCCTTTGCTTGATGCTGGATTTATCCGGCCGATCATATCCATGGCCCAGCTCTCGAATGGCCAAGGTTTGATCACCGGATTCATGGCCGACGCAGTGCCCTCCGTATAGGCCCGAATTTCTGGCAATCTTGGCAACTTTTATAATATTTGAAACAATCGGTCAACATTGTCTGCCAAGTAATAACCAGCTCGCCTTAGCAGCCATTTCATTTTATGGGCTGATTGATGCGTTCCGCAAATCCCATCATGTACTTCGCTCATTACCACTTTGGCTTCGTGTCATTAATACATTTGAGAAGCACCCCATCAATTGTCTTGAAAAATAATTGATCATCCAACGTAACATATTTCAAGGCTTTATATCTTATCTTCTTATCCGTAGGTTGGGATGGATTGCTTAAAAATTTCGAATTTCCGTGCGCCAATCGGCCTCTTCAATATCGGCTATTTTCAAGCTGTTTTCGCGAACCGATATCCGGATGCTAGTTGAGCCAAGTTATTTGCTTCAAGTTCTGCTCTCTTGGTATATGACCGATTTTAACACACTTGAATCTTTTCATTAACTTCGGCACTTTCTATGATATTGCAACAATATTTCATCTTTACACTCATACTCATCGGCCAACTGACTCACGACCAACAAGGAATCGCCGAAAATTTCCACAAAATCAGCCCCGGCATCGATGAGTAGTTCCAGCTCTTTTAATATCGCTTCATATTCGACTTGGTTGTTGGTGTGCGCCTCACCGTAATAGAATATCCACGTATTGCCCCTCGAGGCGACACAACAACCAAGCCGATTCCACTTCCTTGCTTGCAAATTGATCCATCGAAGAACACCGTCCATGGCACTCGGTTCAACGTATTTGGCCGAGTGTTCACCGTGTTGCACTATTAAATCGGCCAATACTTGTGCCTTCACCGCTTTGGCCGATTCATAGCCTAGATCAAACTCCGCAATTGCCAACATCCATTTACCCAACCGGCCTTTGGGGACCGGGACCGATAGCATATATTTCACAACATCGGCCTGGCAAACCACAAGACACTCCTCGGCTAACGTATAATGCCTTAGTTTTGTGCATGAAAAATACAAACAGAGACATAACCTTTCCACCTCCGGATACCGTGTTTCGCATCAATTAATTTGCGGCCGAGATAAAATATGACCCGCTCTTTTCCCTCCTCGTTCTTGAGTCAATGCGAGCCGATGCACCTATCATCGGCCGATAAATATAACCTAATGGGTGTGCCCGACTTTGGCGGAACCATCACCGGTGGGGACACCAAATATTTCTTGATATCTTCTAAAGCCCTTTGATGGATCGGCTCCCACCGAAATTCTTGATCGGCCTTGAGTTTTAATAATGGCGTAAATACGTCAAGTCGACTCGCATAAATTTGAGATAAATCGTCCGATAAAATTAATCTTGCCGATTAGGGACCTGAGCTTTGTCTTGTTCGTCGGCGGTTCCAGCTTTCTCGATAGAATCAATACTCTTGGGGCCGATTTCAATTCCCTTTTCATGCACAATAAACCCTGAAATTGTCCAACTGAGACACCAAAAGCACACTTGAGCGGGTTCATCTTCAGTGCCGTATTGTCTTGTCCTCTTCAACACTTCTCCGAGATCAGCCGCATGACTTTCGGCCGATTTTGATTTCACCATTACATCATCAATATAAATTTCCACCAATCGGCCGATCAAATCGTGATATATAAAATTCATGGCTCTCTCGATATGTGGCACCAGCATTTTTTAGGCCGAAGGTCATGACAACCCACTCATATAGTCCCAACGCTCCGGGCATCCGAACGCTGTCTTCGATATATCTTCTTCGGCCATAAAAATCTGATTGTACCCAGCATTTCCATCCATAAAGCTCAAAATTTTGTTGCCAGCGGCTGCATCAACTAACAAATCGGCGTTTGGCATTGGGTACTCATCTTTCGGAGTCGCTTTATTCAAATTCCCGAAGTCAATGCAGACCCGCATCTTTCCATTTTTCTTTTCCACCTGCACAATATCGGAAACCCACTCGGCATATCGGCATGGCCTAATAAAGCCGGCTTCATATAATCTGATAATCTCTTCTTTGACGGCTTCATAATACCTAGGGTCAATTTTCCGAGCCCCCGCTTATACGACCGATATCCGGGTTTGGTGGGCAGCCGATGTTCAACGATCGATCGGCCGAGTCCAGGCATCTCGCTATAATCCCAAGCAAAACAATCTTTATATTCTTTCAATAAGGCCACTAATTCATCTCTCACTTCTTTACACAATTTCTTGCTAATATATGTCGGCCGAGGCTTGTCTCCATCCCCTATATCTACTTCTTCTAACTCGTCGGCCGACACAAAACCGTGGCCTAATTTCCCGTCTTCTCGGTTCGTTAATCGGCCGATTCATCATATCCCCAATGCGCGTGTCGATCGGCCGATTGTCCGTCAATTCTCCCGTGGGGCCCATCGAGCAGCCTGGGGTACCCGACTCCCTGGCCACAATAACTCCGTCGTCGGTGATGTTTACGGCTTCCGCATCCCAATATGTGCCCGAGAAACAAGGCAGGCTCTCCGGACCGGCAAACTCGAAATCGGCGGTCGCGATGGTTACGTACTTATCGGCCCGCACGATTTCGACCTTGTTGCCGACCCATTGAATCAAGCACCGGTGCATGGTTGATGGGATGCAACAGCTTGGCATGAATCCAATCTCTCCCCAACAAAGTTGTGTATGCACCTTTCCCGTCGATGATGAAAAATGTGGCGGGTATGGTTTTGCTGCCCACGATGATCTCCATTATTGCGGCCCCACGCACATCTTGGCTTCTCCCGCTATAATCCTTGAGCGTCGATTAGCCCTCATCATTTCTTCTCGGCGTCTTCCCGAGCTTGCGTATGTAGTAATCGGCATGATATTGACCGCCGCTCCTCCGTCGACCAACATTTTCCTCATCGGCGACCCATTGATGTAGCCGCTAATGTACAATGCCTTGAGATGCAAATGATCTGAGTCGATCGGCTTATCAAATACCGCCGATTCCGGCGTCCACGTAATCTCTCGAAGTTTCCCCAACCGGTTCTTCCTCGCCCGAATTTTCATCACCCGATTCGTCCTCTACGGCCGATCCGACAATCCCGGGCATCGTGGATATCATATTTATCGCGGCTTCAGCTCCGACCACCCGAGATCGCACTTTGGGCCTCCACTCCCTTTTGGGCTTGGACTCATCATCTTGGTCATCTCTCGTAATATCGTCTACCCTTAATTTCTCGACAGCCGCATTCTTTGGAGCCTCCTCTTCCGGGTTTTGTTGAGCAAACCACCGGGCACCACTGTTCTTCGTTCTTGGTTTGATCGCCTTTCGAATCTTCATGGTATTGCCGATCAAACTCTTCTTCATCGTTGATTGGCCCCAACCGATCGTGAACGGAGGTTCTCTTTGGCACATCGCCGTCATCATCGTGATCATGGCCGATCGCTTCTTCCGGGGGCCGATTGTCGTGATTCGTAGTTGCGACTAATCGGCCGTCCTCGGGAACTTGATGACCCGCCATCACGACATTCTTTACGGCCAATGCACTCGGGCAGTTCTCGATAGATGGAAGCTTCATGTTTTGGTCCCAAGAAGATCGAAAGAAAGGACAAGCCCAAGTGTGGGTCAAAATCTTCTCGCCGATCACGTCTTGTCTCGTATTGCCGACTTTGGTCGATAGATTCCTGTTCTCGTGCCACCCGAGCTCTTTCTTCCCTCTCTCTCTTCTTCTCATATCGGCGTATGAAACCAGCCGATCCACCGCCGATGGTGTTGATGTACATCGTATTAGCCGGAAAGGGTGCCCATCAACTTTCATTTTCTTCTTTACATCAGCCGCTCGCAATACCCCACTCGTCAATCGCCCTCCGGATTTCATCTCTCATGGCATAACAATCAACGGTGTTATGATGCGAATTTCCATGCCACTTGCACCACTTAGCCATTTTCTTCAATTCTTCTCGCGTAGGAATTTTGTGATGAGGGGAAAGCTGGATCTTCTTTTCCCGCAGCAGCTGATCAAATATCTCGTCGGCCTTAGATAAATCAAAATCATATTTTTTCTCCTTAGGTTTGACATGCGGAGAAAATATCGGCCGTTTGTTATTAGTCCACTCAACCGCATTAATTTCCTCTTCATCATCCTCATTGTCGAAATCGGCATATGCCGTCTCGATACCGCCGATTCTCGGTGAGCTGGAGATTCTCTTCCTCGCCGATCGCCTCTACGGGTCACCTGTGCCAGCCCATCAAACTCATGTGGGGTAAACTTTTCTTTGATATTAGAGAATAGCCCCGCATAAGCGATTTCGGCCAGCTGTTGCTCGTCAGGTTCGGATTGTAGCATCGTCCCTCGTAGTCCCGAACCTCTCGTATATAATCGGCCACCGATTCCCCGCTTTTCGTTTCACCGCCATTAAATCGGACAAACTAAGCTCCGGTAATGCCCGTGAAGAAGTACGAGTGAAACCTTTTCTCCGGATCAGCCCAATTCCGAATAGAACCAGGCGATAGCGAAGCAAACCATGAAAAGGCCGATCCGTACAATGACAAGTGGGAATAGCCTAACCCGCAAAGCCTCTCGAGTAGACGCCTCACCAAGTCGTGCGTCATATCGGCCGATGTGCTCCATAGTTGATGTATTATCTTGCCCGTAAAACTTGGAGAACTCAGTGAATTTTGTACTTATTGGGTAAAGCCACTGAATCCATCCAGTCAGTGGTAAGGTCGCCGATACAATGCACTTTTCTCCTTAGGCTTCAAATCGAACCGATCTTTCATCATATCGGCGATCTTAGTCATGAGGCTACTCATATCATTGGGTTCAGCAGCTTGCTGATCCGGTTCCCGTCATATAAGCCGTGTTAGGCTGTCCCCAGCCGGTGTACCGACCGACCGTTTCCGTAAATCCCAAGTGCGTAGTCGGGAACAAGAATCATGGAGCGATTCCATAATTCATGGCCGATTGGATCGGCCGTCCGCTCATGAATCCTTGTCCCCCACTCGATGCAATCGGCCGTGGAATACCGGATATCGGCCGTACTATAGTGGGTGAGTTCTCAATTCTACTCGGGCCGGTATTTGGTACGTAGAAGAAATTGGGCTGCCGTGCCATCCGCGGAGCCGCCGCAACATTGGTTGCTGCCCCCGACTCGTAAGTCGGCGGTTGTACATCTTGTTTATCGCCCTTTTCCGTCACCGACTTCTTGGGGTCACCGTCATCTTCTTTGCCCGGCTGGGTTGTACCGGTACTTGCGTTTGCATCGTCCTTGCCAGGCCATAGGTGAGGTGGCATGCCGTATAGGGGCTGAAACCCCGCCGGGCAGTGTGGTAGTTCGGAGGCCGATTCCCCGAATCGGCCGTGACAGAGCGCCAAAAGGCCGAGTGTATGCAGGTCCGTAATATCCTTCAATGAACAGCCCGCCATCAACCGTGTCCTTGATCAAATTCCCGATGGTGTTGGTCAACACGCCCGATTGATTGATTAGGGCCCGATGAACGGACGAGTTGACCATATCACCGAGTTGGTTGGCATCCCGTAGTCTCGGGCTTTGATTTGGTCTAGTTCTTCCGGATGCGTAATCCGAGGGATGTCTCCTTTGTGGCCACTCGCCACGTGTCACTTTCAGGGCTTGAAAGTACTTTTTCATTGCTTCGGCCAGGTATTCCCGGTACTGCAGCTTTTGTTCCGTCGTCATCTTTCCCCAGGCCGAAACCTCGTTGTCATCGAAACTTCTCCATGCCCTTTGCCATCCGTCCCGAGAGGAACCGGAACAAAAATCGGCCGATTTTCAGCATCAACCATTGGTGTTCCGTCCTCCCCGACAGCTCGCATGTACGACATCTTGATCTTGGTTGCTTCTGTCCCACCGGGCGTGCTAAAAAGTGTGTTGACGTCAAAAGTCGCCAACACACCGTTGTCCGGAGAGTCCACCGAAACCCCGGCCGATGCAGGCCCCGTGCTCCCAACGGACCGGCTCGCTCGCCGATTCTTGTGTGCGCCGGTGCGTGCGCGATGGTTTTCCCGCAAACCAACAAAGACAATAAAAAGTGTAAAATTCCGGGTCATCGGCCCGGATAGGCCGATGTGCAGCCGTGGCCGATTTCTCGCGTAAGATAGACAAAATCGACCATCGACAGGGAACAAGCACGGCCCATCCATTTATATATTAAATGCCAGTGCAAGCGAACCGTGATACAAACGATACGAAATCGGCCGACGCTATAACATGTGATCGGTGGCTAGCAACCGATTTCGTCGGTGAGCAATCAAATCATTAAGACTTTGCAGGATGCATTATCGAATAAAATATAAACAAAGTAATTATTAATGGGATGTAATTAATTTGATAGCAAAAGGATGGTTCAATCATCAATCGGAGCAAGAATCGGCCGATCGGGCATCCGGCCGATTCTCGCTATCGATTATAACAGATGAGTTATTAGATCTATCTAGATGGATAATGATGATCAATGAAATCATACTAATAACTCAGGTTCAAAGGCAGCTTTAACAGATTTGGCACTAGTTGAACATAAAACAACTAATGAACGTGATAAACAATCGGCTAAACACTCCGAAAGAACAAGAAGACAAATACAACCACACAGATCTCGAATCGACTCAGCCGCTCCAACAGACAAGTCAATCGATGGCACGCGATCGACTAGGTCTAACGACACGCGCACGCCCGACCGATTCAGGACAAGCACAATCATAAACGCCTTAACTATGAAAGTAGATCTACACCCTAGCCAATCGGCTGCATGCGCCTAGGACAAGTCAACTATCGCAAAGGCAAACACAGGACACGTCAACCGAATCTGCACACTGAATCGGCCAAAATGTAAAAGGATTCTCATAG
>JAUNZO010001652.1:0-22660 GCA_031894775.1 Chloris gayana
AGTGCGCCTTGATTCCGTGAGCGGAAGGCGTTTTGGCCAACATGGGCATTCGAGCGTGTGACGTGTCTTTGTTTTTCTTTTGTGTGTGTGTCGTACGTGTTGGGATGCTGATCAGTCGCGTCCGCTGGTGGTAGCCCTTTTGAATGTCTCGTTGATTATTAAAACTAGCCCATCAACCCTGCAGTCGCACGGGCTAGTAAGGTCATTCTCAGTGGGTCTTTCATTTGATATTTATTAGGTGATACACCAGCAAATAAGATGATATGGCATACTATTTAATATGAAATAGGAGAGAAGTCTTTCATTAGAATAAAAGGATGGTGACACTTTTTCGAAGTCAATGAAAGAGAATGAAAGATGCATCAAGACTCTTTTCCTTTCATGTGTAAAAAAACATGAATTCCCATTGGTTCACCTATGCAACAATTTTATGTTTCCTTGAACCTATGAAACTGTGAAATGAAAGAGTACATCTGAGAGATATACTTTCATTTCACATAACAAAATTATAAAGCTGATGTGTCATACTTGAAAAATGTGAAATGAAAGGGCCACTGAGAATGGCCTAAGCATTGAGGGCGCGGCTATTAAGCATTTAGGATGCATTAGTGTTACAATTTCAAAGAAAAATACAATACGTAGGCGAAAATATCAAACTTTGTTTATAACTATAACTTTTATTTAAATAATGATTTAATATCACAAATATATATTTTGCCAATGACAAATAACTTCTTAGAAGATGAGGTAGATTGATAATATGAAACTGTACAAAACTGGAGGTAAAATTGACATAACCAAATATAAATTTTCTTTCATCCATATATAGCTAAGTACCTTTCAAACTTTTTAACCTGGAATGAACAGTTGATAGAAACCTCTTGCCTCTTTTTCTTGTCCATGACGCATTATATATCATGCTTTACGAACCGATGCATTCTCTTTTATCTACAAATAACTTTAGCAGATTGCCATTCTGCACTCTAAATCTAACTATAAATATTGTTTGTGCTTGATGAATCTCTAAGTGCATTCTCTCTGTACTTCTCAACTATCCAGATTTTGTATGGTCTGATGTTCGTATTTAGTACAGTGTTAATCTGTGTTTCATGACAATGCAGTTCGTTTTTAATCCACGAAGGAGTCTTCAGGTTCACTGCCCGTTGTCTACATATAGATGACCTCTAATTGGATACAAATATGACAATGGAGTTAGTAAAGCTTAAAAACATGAAGATATTTGTGTTGTATGTTAGGCACCCCATTAGAAATTATTGTATGTATCTGATGCCTCCCACAAATCAAAGAAAAAGAATTGGATCTGATGAATGCATCGCGCCTATAAATATGAAAAACTATCCGACCATTAGGAATACTCACTGTCATGCTGGCTAGTGCTTTAGCTCCTGCCAAACACCAGAACCTGGTCTGCTCACCAGCAAGAATGCCAGCATTTGCCATGCATGGTGCCACCTTGGTAGACTACTATACTCTCCATGCATGTAGATATTTCTTCATTCTTTGTCAGAAATTCATGCCCTTCCTTATGAAGCAAGGCATCACATCTTTAATAAATATACATCTCTGGCCCTGCATGCTAGGATTGATCACCCTATGGTAGCCGTACGTTAGATGATTTAGTTGCACTCCTTGCCTACCTGCTTGGGTCTGTGCCTGTCGAAGAGCAGTAGGAAAGGGATCAAGTCTGTCGTAGCACTGAATCTCCTGGATCATACCCGATGGCATAGTCCAATGTGTTCACATTTTTTGGTTCTCCACATCCTGATACCACCCCTCTATACATCACTGCAGCTCTGCCTTTCCTCTGACCAGATCTTTTATACTCAATTGTCGTGATCGATCTTTAACAGAGCCTGTATACTCAATAACTATGGTAGAAAGTGCTGTTTTACTGGTCAGTTCATCGACTCCAATTCACAGCACCTACCACCAAAGGCTTTTGATTTCTTTTGATGCAAATTTTTTTACTTGTTTATTCGAGATCTAACGCAGTACGAATTAACCTCAACAACTTTAGTTAGCACAGGTCCTTGTCATGCCTTGTGTCTGCCACCCACATGGTGTACAGGCTTGCCATTCGTGATGGTTTGTGATTCTTCTGAAGTCAGGGGTGCATCTCGGACCCATGAAAACTGAATCCCTGACTTGCTGATGTAAACCGTGTCTAGTCTAGCTGCGATTAAGAAAAACAATCAGCCGCAAAAAAGAAAAATATTTGTCCATGCAAGTCTTGGCGTATATACAATAATAGGGGGAATTGAAATATTAACCTTACTTGATCACCCGATCTCCAGGCATATCTATCTTGTGTCTATGCAGTTCTTCATCACAGCTCCATGTTTTGTTTTCTTGCACAACAATACTTAATGTTGCGGCAATTCTACTTCGACTTTTCTAAAGCAATGTTTTTTAGCAACCTAGATCAGGTCCTGCAAACACGATTCACCAATCGTGATTTCCTTGTTTAGTTATTCGTATGCAGCCTGGAGGGCACTAGTTTAATTTACTCAACTCGTAATGATTCGAAGGGGTTTCCTACATACCTTTGGCGTGTATCCAGGGTCTGCCATCTTGATTCTCTGATCGAATTCTTCCAGTCCTCCTCCTTCTGTCCCTAATTCCTATGTCTGTTTTCTGTCCTCGCCTTATGATACCCTGAACAGAACAACAGATCAGTGGCCGCACGATTTGAATCGGGTCCGGCTAATTAAGGTGACATTTAGGGCTCCAAAATTCTTTATCCCTTTAGTTAAAACAGATGTCACAAATCGAAGATGAAAACAAAGCAATAGACTCTTATACTACACTGCCATCCTACATGCCTTTTTCTTCAATTTAACTTGGACGACCATCGACCAGTCTTTTTCTTAGCCGGGGCATATCATCTTCAATCCACCTGCTAGTCCCATACCTAGAGATCCTGATTTCGTTGAGTTTCTGATTGAAGGACGACCACATAATATTAGCAACATCTTTTTGTTGCCGGTGACCGATTTGATTGGAGCGCCGCTACTCCAACCAGATGAGAAAATTGGCCGTAGACTTTGAGATATAGATTGGAGCAATATGTATGGGATTAGTTCAGTCAAAAATACGTATGGAATCAGCAATGAAGCAAAGAAATGGTCCTCCGTGCTCGGCCTGAGCTATCTGCTTAAGAGTGTCCCTACAAGTGTTTGTGTTCCCTGGTACCGTGCTAATGCAAGTACTTCCTCTCTGCATTGCCTCACTAGTGGATAACAAACAAACCAGGGTTTGCAATTTGAGGAATTGTTGTACGCTGATCTGTGATGCACATTGGGGATGATCTCGCATACTGGTTGCCGGTTCAGCAAGTTTAGCCAGAGTAGTTTTGAAGTTGCAGTCAGTCCATGCTTGGTGTGCGGTGTGTGCTGCAGAATCATAATTAGGAAGATACTGCAACACTTCTGTCACTCGGATAGTGTCTTCCGAAGAATGCAATGCTTGTGCTCTATACATTTCGCATAAATATAGGAAAAATTTCTGTTATAGTGGTAACAATTGATAACATAATAAAGGGAAATTGAACATAGAAAAGGTGGTCATCAACTTGTATCTAGTAGTTTTGGCAAGTTTCTCTAGATGTTATTATTATTATTATTATCATCATTATTATTATTATTATTATTATTATTATTATTATTATTATTATTGCAACATTCATTACCTGCTATTGCGACATGTTTCTTAATGAACTTTTAGTATTAGTTAATTTATTGCTATTTCTAACAAGACCCATATTAATATTGGTAGCATTATTTCACTTTTTGGTTAGTCTTTCCAACTTTCCAAATGAACATTTTATGTACTCTGGTTTGTTCATTATCTGACAAAAAAGAAGTACAGCATTAGTTTGGAGAGTGCCCACTGCCGGCATGTCTCTTAACATGTAGGGCCCTTATTCCGCTATGAGGTGAACTAGCTAGCAACTTATTAGAAGGCGGCAAGCTATGTGGTTGTATAAGCAGAGACAGCTGTCTATCGTCTACAGAAACTGCAAAAGCAAAAATAAGCTACGTTCATATATTTCCTTTCTCGTAAACATGCTTATGTTTTGCACGAGATTCATATATATTATAGAAATCAATTTTCCCTATTGCAATCGAGACACAAATAACAGCTACGAAACACAGCCACTGTCAATCCAAAGTCGGTGAAATTCAGCCTCAATAATTGTTGGCTCGCAATGTTTATGTCCTCTTCACTGAGTGGAGTTAATCCTTGAGTCAATAGGTTGAATCTGAACTGCTTATTTTCTTTCCACAGTGAGCACAGTATCTGACGAAACCTGTCCATACAATAAAGCGTAGTGTTGCCAACCAGAGCATTCAGTTGATGTTATTGTTATAAGAACAAAGAACTAACAACTCATCCTCGTAATTCTCTGGCTACCGCTTTGTTCATGTCCATTGGATGGAGCCTTCGCCCGGAGTTCTGCGAGCTCATCTCACACACATGGGCCGCGGCGCCTCCTTGTGATGCCCCTGACCCAGGCGGGGCTTTTGTTGCCAAGCTCAAACGTTGCCGCCACGAGTGCAAAAAATGGCGCCGGGCCCTCAAGCCGGCGGCACAGCGGGAGCGCGACTGTCGTGCCATCATCGCCGCCGTCGACCTCCTGGAAGAAGAACGCGCCCTCACTCCCCCGAACATACCCTCCGCCGCCTCGCCACGGATGAGCTACACCTGGCCATTCGCGAATGCTCTCTCTACTGGCGGCGCCGAGCCAAGCTTCGCTTCGCAATCGAGGGCGATGAGAATACTAAGTTCTTCCACACCCTTGCCTCGCACAGACTGCGCAAAAACACCATCCGCTCCCTGGATGGCGGCAGCGTCGAGCTCACCGCCCACCGGACAAAGCCGCCCTCCTCCTCAACTACTACTCCGACCTCCCGGGCACTTCCTCGCCCTGCTCCCGGGGGTTCGACCATTCCGCTCTATACCCCGCCCCCTCCGTCTCGGGTGCTGACCTCTCCGGCCCCTTCGGTCGCGACGAGATTAGGTCCGCTTTCTTCTCCATGAATACGTCCTCCAGCCCGGGCCCGGATGGCTTCGGCCCCTCCTTCTATCGCAAGTTCTGGACAACTGTCGAGCCGGATGTTGCCGCGATGTTCCGCACCTTCCACGATAATACCCTCGACCTCGAACGCGTCAACCGCGCCCACCTCGTCCTCCTTCCCAAAAAGACGGCGCCCGCTCCCCGACTCGTTCCGCCCTATATCCCTCCAAGGCTGTATGGTCAAGGCCTTCACGAAAGCTTTGGTCGCGCGCCTCCAGCCTAGGATCGTAGACCTCGTGAGCCCCGACCAGTCCGGCTTCATCAAAGGCCGGCACATCGCCGAGAACTACATCTACGCCGCTGTGCTCCCGAGCTGCTTCCACTCCCGCCGCTCCCCCACCGCGGTTCTCAAGTTGGACTTCCGCAAAGCCTTCGACTCTGTTGCCCGGGGCCCCCTGGATGACATCCTTCGAGTCCGTGGCTTCGACGGCAATTGGCGACATTGGGTCCAGGGGATTCTAGCTTCCGGTTAGACTGCCATCCTCCTCAACGGGACTCCGGGTAGCTGGTTCTCCTGCGCTCGCGGTCTACGGCAAGGGGACCCCCTCTCCCCCTACCTCTTCATCATTGTTGCTGACCTCCTGCGCCGATGATTGAGGATGTGTGCCGCGCAGGGCGCCTTAGGCACCCCGCGGCCGACGATGTCACCTGCCCGGTGCTCCGAGTACGCCGACGACACTCTCTCATCATGGTGCGTGCCGAAATCGGCGCTATCCGTACGCTCAAGACGGTCCTCGACTCCTTCGCCGCCGCCACCGGCCTCTCAATCAACTTCCATAAGACTACCTTCGTCCCGCTCCACGTCTCCCCCTCGACGCCGCCGACATGGCAGCCACCCTTGGCTGCCCTGTCTCCTCTTTCCCCCAGTCTTACCTTGGCCTCCCCCTCTCACCAACTCGCCTTCATGTCTCGGACTTCTCCTCTCTAGTTAGCAAAGGTGACAAATACCTCGCTGGCTGGAAAGGGCGCCTCTTATCCACCGGTGGCCGGCTCCAACTCTCTAACTCTGTGCTAAACAGCCTACCCATCTATTACATGAGCTCCCTCCCTCTTCATAAGACTGTGATCACTGCAATCGACAGGCAGCGGCGCGCGTTCGTTTGGACGGGCGAAGAGACTTGTTCCGGGGCCAGGTGCCCGATCTCCTGGGACAAAGCAATGCTCGCCCCACTCGAAGGAGGCCTCGGTATCAAAGACCTCGCGACACGGAACCACTGCCTCCTCCTCAAGTTTGTCCACAAGATCTTCACCGGCGACTCTCCAACCTCGGCGTTCTTGGCTCCTCCGCGATCTTGGGCAAGATCTTGGCTGCGGCATCCCCTCTTCTTCCTTTCCGGGCAATCTCCTGAACGACGAGCTAGAACGCTACCGCTCCCTCACCCGCGTCATTGTCCACGATGGCAAATCTACCTCTTTCGGTACGACGATCGGCTAGGCTCCGGTCCCCTCCATTGCTAGTACCCGGCTCTCCACAGCCACTGCACGAACACCCACTCCTCCGTAGCTTCCACCCTCCTCCATGCCTTCCATATTCCCCTGCGCCCTCGCCTCTCCCGGGCTGCAGTGCGCGAGCTAACGGATTTGCGCTGGTGTTCGGCAATGGTCACTCTCGATGATGCGGCCGACGAAAGGGTGTTCATTTGGGGCTCGGCGGAGTACTCCTCGCGAGCTGCCTACCGGTGTCTCACTGCCACCGGAGTCGACGACCCTCTCTGCAAGGTCATCCGGGCGATCCGGGTGCCTACCAAGGTAAAGTTCTTCGCCTGGCTGCTCCGCAACGACGGACCGAGCACTCGCTCCAACCTGCTGCACAAGAAATGCCTCAAGCCCGAGGACTCGCACTGCCCGCGCTGCCGCGCCCCGTGGAAGACTGCCGCCACCTGTTCTACGAATACCCAGTTGCTGCATCTGTCTGGGACAAGCTCCAAATTGCCGTCCCGGCACTCACCACCTGCGTCCCGTTCGACCTGATGGGGCCTCTCGGCTGGCCGGACGCGCTCAAAGCTGACGCCCGATCACCGTTTGCTGGCGCATCCGGACTGCGCGCAACGACGTGGTCTTCAACAACAAGACATCGGACTGCTCGTCCATCCTTCATGAGGCTGCCGCCGATTTGGAGCTCTGGCGGTTCCGCATCCGCGACACGGCCGAGCGCCAGCTGCTCGATGCTTGGCGAAGTCACTTCCTGGACGCCTGCCCCCGGCGGTCTGCCGCGGACGACTAATCCTCTGCCCCCATTTGCTTTCGGTCCTGCGCGACCTCCCTTGCCTGTAATTCAGTTTTCAATTGGCCGGCGCTCACATGCCCCCGGGTTAATCGCCCTATTGTAACGAACACTATATTCCTAACCGCAGTTCGCGCTGATGAATGAAAGTAGGTGGGGATCACCCCCCCCCCAAGCTGCTCGAAAAAAAAAGATGGCGTGTCACGTACTCACATTCTATATATTGACCCTGCACATAATATATGCAGGATCATCCCTTGCACAAGAGTCGAATATTGTAGACTTCAAATTCTTCAAGGCGGTTGTTGAACTACTTATTCATGAACTACATTTAATTACTTTTAGACGTATCAATCTTCCCTATACAAGATGTATTCTACTTATGTATGTATCACATTGAATTACAAGTAAACATATTGCATGAAATTAATTTCAATCTGGTGTTTCAGATATTTCATCTATATACACAATCATGTTCTTTCTCGGGAATACTACAAACTATCTACCCTGCTTTCACTACTCTTAAATGTTTGCATGTGGACCAGGGAAAGGGAATCGTATTTGTTTCTCATTTCGATTTGGTACTGTGTGTGGTTCCCATTGAGCCAGTGACTTAAATAAAGAACACAAAATAATCCCATGTATGTTCCCTGGGTTAGGTCGTCATCATCACTATTTTTGCTTTTATCTAGAAGGAACGACTAATACTGTATAATACCAGCAACATGAGAGAATCTGGCAAAATATAGGCGCTAGCGTGAATAACATACCTAATTTTTCACTGCTACTCTGCCTCGGTTTTTGAAAATTTTGACCAGGAACGGAATAGAACAACAGCATCTCGCACAAGGGATTTCACATTGACGGATGTCTTTTTTTTTTGGTAATATGATCATGTTTCTATATGGACAAAAACTAATTAGTATCCTACAAACTTAATAATTTTGTTATCACCTACCCTAGACATATTGCGATACTCCACTACTGTTCTGCAATCCTCAAGCCGGATTACTTGGTGTGTGATTTTCATGGACCTGGTATCCAAGACAGAGATTTGTACTCTGTAAGTTAGACTTTTGGGAATGACTCCTCCCGATATATCCAGTTTTTCACAAACTATAGACATAAATGCGTTCATCCATTTACTGCTTAGTGGTTCATCCGATCAGCCATAAATGACTATCATACCATTATATATATTCCTCAAATCGCACACTCACACAGACGTACATAAAGAAAACTCCCATGCATATACACCACCGAAAAAACTACTTGTTATGTCATCCGTGACTGCATTGTGTATGACCTATATATATGAGGTCCATCCGTCACTGCATTTGACGGGTTTAAGTCACTAGCATACAAGATTTTGTCCCTTAAAAATAACATGCACACACACATCTAAAATAGAGTTGATAATTAGAAATAAGTTGTCACAAGATTTTACAACTTTGTACGTAAGAGGGTGGTGAGGATGGATATAATGCTGCAGTAATGCATGTAGCTGGTATGGTCTTTTAGAAATGGGCGGCATCAAGAAGCCATGGTGAATCCAAATGTAGGGGGATGCAACTTGCATACAAGAGCTGTGTAGAGGGCTTGTGCATGATGCATGATTCGTGCAAGCCTCAAGGCCAACGTCTGGACATCCACGCCTTCTTGCACAGATGATGCATGTTCATACAATTACTCTGGGTGCCAAAGTGATTCAAGAGTCTCGTTACCAGTTTCCAGTGAAGCGACTGGGGTGTCCTCGCTCTTATTCTCAAATGGTATCAGGCTAGTCTTCGTTGTCCATGCCTGCACCGCCGTTTAGGAATTTTATTGGCCTGATGCTATATCGGTACCCTGCCTTGTCTTCCTAGCATTGAAATAGGTTGAACAAAGTCTCCGCTTCCCTGGAGTAAGAGCCCACGCATCGAGATCCATCCACGTCAAGTTCTCGATCGAAATCTGCAGGCGCTTCCATGGAGTTCACGGGTTCCAAATCCTCATCATTCCTGGTGTAGGCTACTAGGATGCCTGATGCCTCCCGTGGTGCCTCCCGTCAGCCCTTTGCACGTCGCTAGGATCTGTGCCCCAATAGGCACTACTCCCTAAATTACCCAGCCTGCTCTGATTGGCAAAACAAAAGCACCGAGTGGACGCATCGCCACATACTTATGTTATGCTTGAATTTACTACCGGTAACCCCAGGACTGCAAAAGACAGAAAGCTACGAACCTACTGAAACACTCAAGCAAGCACGGATAGTGGGTCTTAATGTTAACTCATCCAATAGATGACGCCTGCTACAAGGCAGCAAACGAGCAACAATAGTCATGCACTAACAATTTTGAGAAGGTGACCACCGATGAGTGCAATCATCGCACACCAATTCATACTAATGGACAAATGAAGCCGAACAACTAGATACTAGTAGTCTCCCCAGGAGTCATCATCATCATCGGAGAATTCGTCGTCCCCACAGAACATGTCATCACCCCATAACTCGTCATTGCCCCAGAACTCCAGTTCCTGCCTTCCAAGCTCTCTAGTCACCTTCTTGCTACGGAGATCTGGTAGAAATATCAAACGGAGGATCAGAGCACACTAAGATCAAGAACAAAAATCTAAGTTTGAGTTAACTCATCAGCTTGTTTGACAATTTCATCAACACTAGCAACGAAAAACATGAGTGCCTGTACATCCATTCATTGTGAAATTTGCCTTTCATGGTGTTATGGGCAGCCCACAACACATGGACAGGCTACTGAACTAGCTAGTAGTGACATTGTAAATTGATAAAATAAACAGATATGTAAAGCAAACATGAGACTCACCGGTGCTCCCAGTCCGACGAACGAAAATCTTCTTGATAGGCACACCATTAGCCCTGAACAAATGTGCCACCTTATGAACTCTTACATCATCCTTAGAGCATGTGATCTTCACCATTTGAAGGTGTTCGCAAGAAAATGACCTTCCCTTTGGTTTGACGTTGTCTCTCAGTGGCTTGGTGGTTTTGAAGCTCTGTTGCAGAACAAGACTGTTATTAAACATGCTCCCACATACCCAAAACTCAAGTAATTAACTGTAATGTACGTAGTCATACCAATTTTAGTTCAAGAAAAAGCCTCTCCAATTTCGGTGAATGCTGTAGTAAGAAAACCAATGCATCAAAGTCAGCACCCATACACCATTCACCAAGGGACAAGGTCTTCAGGTTGCAAAAACTTGGGCACTTTTTCAGTTCTCGATTCAGAATCACCTTCATAGTGGAAAAATGAGTTGTCAGCAAGAGAAGTAATGAATCAGAATAATAATCAACTTACAGTACACACGGAAGAAATATAAGAACACAGTGATGTACTGCAACGGCATAATCAAAACAATCTTTATTTCTTTTTGTTTTCTCAAACATGCAGGAGAATTACACGAACTTTCATTAAGAAGAAATAGTACAAAGGTGTGAACCTCATAATGGGATGGACACCAAAGAGTTACAGGTGCCTATTAACTCAGTGCCGACCCTTATAATCATGCCGGAGCCGGAACACACATTCTTGAGAGGACTAAGGCAACAACCTGTATTTCTCTCAGTCTGTAAAATGGTGATTTTCCATAGACTATCGTCATGACAGAAGATTTGCAGGACTTAATTCTGCACTAATACATGATAGCTATCATTTGAGTGCAGTGGTACAGTTTTGCAAGCTTGCAGTCATAACACACAATGAAAAATGCTCTTTTTGAGCAATATAATAGTTTTTGCAGGCACCAAGCATTCAATGGGGAAACAATGTATTCTCTTATCAAGACACTTCCAGAAGTAGTTTGTGAATACTATATCAGGAAATGGAAGAACGCTACTGAAGAGTAAATTGCACTAGAACATTTATGCATTTAACATCCCGTATGTGGACAAACTAAAATAGTATATCTTCTTTTTAGGGACGATAAATAGAGTAGGAGAGGCAACAACTGATGACTTTAATAGGATTGGATTCATCAAAATAAGAGAAAGAAAATGAAGAAAGACATGTATGGTAATATCTATACCTCTCCAGCATCAGCTATTAGCTCCAGACTTGTAGCATTTGAAAGGCTCCAGAGAACATTATGACCACCTTTGATTTTGTTATCACTGCATTCAGAGTTTCTACTACAGACACTGCGGCTACCAGCTTTACTGGAACCATGGCCATGACCACTAAACCCATGCTCATCACAATCATTAGCAATCTCACTATATTCATAGGTGTCATCATCACTATTAATGTCACTGCCATAATCAAAACCATCATTATGACTAAGCCATCCTTCAAATACAGGGTCACCAAATCCACATCTAGACTTCTTCTTCCCCTTCCTGTCATCATCATCATCTGTGGTTTCATCAAACTCATCCTTGCTGAAATCTTCAAAATCATCACTGAAGGAATAATCATCAAGTATGATAGTGGCTGATACAAGTGACGCCATGTCCTTAAATGATGGAGCTTGAGTGATTGGTAAGATGCACTTCAGCAGTACAAGGTTTGGTGCAGCAATAGACAGGTTCACATTGATCTGGCACTTGAACATGGTCAAAATCTTCAAAGAGGCAGTGGAGATCTCATGGCCAGTCATCAAGCAATCCTTAAGAATCAGTTCTTCCAAAGACGGGCACCGAGATGATATCTGTTTGAGGAACTTGTCATCAAGCACAGCATAGGACAGCTTCAATACCTTGAGGCGGGACGAATCAAAAGCCTTGTGCTCCAGCTTAGCGAGGCCATCACGATGCCCAACAAAATGAATGACTCGAACGCCACGCCTGATCGCAGCACGGATCCACAGCTTGGAATCCTCTTCACTGTAAGCATCATCTACATTGCTCGATCGCAGACGGAGCGTGTCCAGGGCCGCTGAAGCGTCACGGCGGCAGGCCAGCTCGCGGACAAATTCAGGGAAGTCCTCCGGCGTCATACCGCAGTCATCCTGGCCGACGCGTAGGTCAATGCAGGGCACAGACGCCCAGAGGTGGCGCCAACGCCGGGACAGCACGCAGGTACGCACTACCTCCCACGCCTTGAGGAACGACATGATGTGCTGCAAGAGCGGGTCAGGAAGCGCGCTGAGGCGGTCGGCGTCCGCTCCCCCACGTCCGCGTGACGCTCCGCCTCCGGCGCGGTTGACGGGCACCCATCGCGCGGTGGCCTTTGGGGGCACCACGCGCTGGTGAAGGGGCGCGTCTTGGATCGAGCTGACACGGTCGGTGGCAGGGGCCACTCCGCCACGCCCGCCTGACGAGGTCGCTCCCCCGCCCGGTTCACCGGCACCCACCGCTTGGTGGCCTTGTGCGGCATTCCGTCGACCACGTGCCCTGCACGACCACGACAGCCAAAGGCACCAGCTCAAAATACGCCGGAATTCCTGCAAGAAACATCAGTGAAGGGGATCGTAAATATACGGCAAGGACTGCGAATTAGGTTACTTCTTCGCCGATCGGGTCAAGATTTTGCAAGACAAACTAAAGAAAATAAAATCGCAAAACGCAAGAACAGGAGATAAGTCAAGGAGGAGGAACGGATCGAACTTACACGAAGAGAGGATTTCGTCTGACGATCTTCAAGGAATGATGATGGGCATCTTCGCCTCCCGCAGTCCCGCTACGGAAGTTCGAAATGGAGTGGAGCAAATGGAAGCAGGGGGCGGCGGCATGATCTCTGTGTTATTTAGCGATCTGAATGGGCCTAGGGTATACATTGGGCCAGGTCAAGCAGAATGGGCCGGCTCAACATTCCTTTGTATAATCGGTCCGCTTCCACGTACTCTGTTTTGCTTTTTTTTTAAAAAAAAACGTACTCTGTTTTATACGGTGTTTTATAGTGAACTAGAGGAGTGCCCGCGCGCTGCTGCGGGTGTGAAAAAACTTACAAGTATTATTTTATCAGACATAATTTATAGGAAACTTTGATGCACCATAAATACATCATCCAAAACGACAAATATATATCAAATCTAATTTAGACAGGGTTATGATTCAAAACACAATCATTAATCACTTGATTTACATGTGAAGTGAGTACGATTATCCAAATTCCGAGTTGAAAAGTGGGAACAGGGTCTTGCCTTAGGTGTCTTTGCATAAAGAAACAAGCTACCTGCTTCAATGAGCTCCAGAACACACCATAAGGACTTCAAGTTTCAACACAAATTTCATTTAATCCTTACGCTCCTTCAAAATTAACCCAGAAGGTGAGCTTTTGACTTAATTTGTTCAATTCTTCCTAATGGAAGCACCATTCTTGATGTTGGTGTAGTGTTTCAACTGTTCTTCTATGGTCTCTATACTTCCTTTCACTATACTCTGAGACCACGGGTCATTATACCCAAGCTTCACCTAAACCCAACAAAAGGAAACAGATCAGATAGTTCATAATTTTAGTCAGATATGAAAGAAGTTACACATAGAAATTGGTTTTCTTAGCTAGCCTAGATTATTCTTATTTTTTCTCACAACTTGGTGGCTTAAAGCAGCCAAAGGTAACATAAGCATTAAACAATTTAGTACACCAGTGCCAACTGGTTGTACCCAAAAAAAGATATTTATATATTGATTCCAAAATTAAACAGTGCTACTGAATTAGAGAAGGCAGGGAGAAAAGTGCATTCAATAACCTAGGGCTTTGTTCCATTCTATCTAGAGACATAAAACGTATTATCAGCTCTGATTGTTGACTGAGTTTACAAGAGCATAACAAAAAACCCAAAGAGACTTGTGAACAATACTCAAGCATTGATGTGAAGTCAGTAACGAAAAATAATAGTCATAATAGAATTTGAACTAAGCCCAAAAAACTGATGGATTCATTCACATAATATGTCAACATTTCTACATGTCAGGTTATCCAAGTAGTAAAGAACGTGTGAGCCAAGAAAACCGAATGTGAAGCATGCAGTGATGTGAGTTCTTGGCAATTTTAACTACATCAACACCTTACTATGGAATATTGATCCATCTAAAGATATTGATCCGATGATTCATTACCAAGGTCTATTCAGAGTGATCTTATACTAAAGGCCATATGCAAAAATGCAGCCTAAGAAACAAGGCATATGCTACATATAAAATGAGGAATACTGGCAGTAATGCAGAAAACAATCTGAGTAGCATAGTGCTGGTTCAATAAGCGTCAGAGGGTTTTTGTTTAGCAAGTAGACCAATCACATATTTTCATTTTTTATCATTACTACCAGATCAGTCGTGTCTAGTAAGCATAAAATTAACAGTCACATGTTTCCATTTTTTTATAATGAATAATGAATTCATAATAGACCACCAAAATAAACTTTTCGAAATATTTTGGTCCAGCGCCTGAGGAGTTATTATCTGAATAACATGCTTGCATTTTACAATGGACCAATAATTCCACATTAAACTAAGAGAGAAATTATTTGAATGAACATAACTCTTTCTTACCAGGATCAATAGCATTCAATAGCTCAAGTTTCAACAACAAATGCCAAGAAGCCAAATGCAGAGCTTAATGTTGTATCTATTTGGGGACAATTATCTGTTAATGATAACTGTTTTCCATTTATTATATGTATCTATTTGGGGACATTTCATGAAGCATTTCCCTTTGAGTTGGCTTTACAAATGCAGCTAAGGACACGAGGATTAGCCTTTTCTAGTTTTCTTCATTATTTTGTCAGTATTCATGCAAAGTCAATGGTTAAACATCAGTAGCATGCACTGTTAGGTTGCAGTTGAGGTCAACTGCTGCAAACATGACCATATCATCCAAGATTTAGTGGTATAAATTACAGAAGTTTGCGAGCATAACAATAAAACTTGTCAATCGGTCTTAGCAGTAGAGAACGAACTGCTTAAAAGTCAACTAATCGTAGTCTTCTCAAACTGTTAAATCAAACATATATAAATATACCAGAAAGACCTACACAAAGACCTAGGAACATATAAAATCTGCTTCTCAAAAGCATATTCCCTTTATGCGCTACAGCAATATTTTAACATAAAAGTCGAGTGGCCTGGAAAAAAATTCATGTCCACAAAAGATAACTAATCATTCTCTTGGAGCTATATCTGTAAATCTTTAATTGTAGTCTCAGAAGAAAAAGGAAAGTACCGAACTGTAACAACTTCTCCCTTCCACCAATATAGCCACTACATAATCATAGATCAACAAAATTCTGAAAACAAATTGTGAATAACACATTAATAAATATTACTAATTTATAGAAAAAAATTACCTTTCCATGTTCATCAGCTAGGGCATACTACATTACTATCTTACCGTTTGAAACACATTAAGCACCATGTCGAGCACAAAATAATTAATAGGTGTGACATGCCATATACTATTTGAACTAATCATCTTATGCGACACCATCTCACCTGCTCATCAGCTAGGGCTCGTTTTCTGACAACATGAAGATAACCGGTATCGGCTTCAGGGGGTTCAACACCTGAAAACACCCATGAAAATTGCAGTGTGTCAGTGTTTGAGTGAGGTATCACCTCATCAGACGTGAAATGTGCAAATCTATACAGGCAGATAAAGCAACATAGGAAAATGTGAAAATTGATGCATTAGAATTGTTCAGCATAGAGGTAACCTCTGCCCAGCATGCAAATGATAACACACAGGTAATTTTTTATTCTTCATTCAAGAAAGAGGATAGGCATCCTGATTAACTATATTCAGCTAGGGAAAAAATGTTGTCAAATTCTATTAACATATGTCATCTGTGCCATTCCTCTCTTTGTGCCCAATCCAGCTGTAACTACGTTTTTTTCTTTAATAACTGAGTTATTACTACATTATATATCCCACATCTAGTCACATCATGAACACCATAAAGTGTGGAGCAGCATTAACAGAATGATAAATCCCAGATGGGAGTGGAGAGTCAAACCAAATTTACCCAGATTGGGGGGATTCGATAGGGGTTGAGGATCAAGAACATGGATGTTCATGGCCTCCTTGATGGAAAGAGTGAGCTTCCTGCAAGGAAAGATATGAATCAGCAATTAGTTAACATCAGGTGTTAGCCGGTGGAAAGCATATATATCTGATAATATGAGAACTGAGAAAATTCTGTCTGGTGCACATAAAGAATAGGAAGTTTGACTCTTAGGAATTTTTATTATTTATATTTATACACAGCCTACAATGGAAAAATACTCATGCCACACAGAATAGTAAGTCACGTATGATAAGAAAAAAAAGCACCAACTAAATATTAGTATAATGGAAAGGTGTGAAAAAAGAGCACCAGCTAAAATGAGATGAGTTAATTAGTTAATTAGTATCCCTGATTTTAGGTGCGAAAACCAGATCTGAAGGTCTGAAAAACAAACAAAAAATATGAAGGTGTGGACTGCATCTACATGACGGAGCTCCTCATATGCATCAAAACAATTAAAATCGAAAAGAAAAGAAGAAAGGCAACAAGGATTTACTCAATAGCTTATCAATCGAAGGAACAAATGTGTGGTAGCTTCCATGCGGTGATGTCCTGGCTACGTGAATTGAAATTTGGTAGCAGGTCAGAGAAAAACGGGAGACGCTGGATCCAGCTGAGATGTGGCCGTTTTGACCTGAGTGCCGGCGCCGATGAGTGTGCACTGCATCTCCAGCAGGCAGTCTGCCACGTGTAGCGAGGCTATGTCTGCACAAAACAGATCAAATCCAAAATTGAGGAGACCGAGACACAGGTCGTATGTATAAGCAAGCTTGAGAAGAGGGGATTTGACGACATGCAGGAAGAGGAGTGCGCCATCTAGATCCTCACCTCACGTTCTGCTGCGACGGAACAGAGTAGGAGGAGGGCGCAGAGGGTGAGACAGCCAGTTGCTGCTCGGGGAGCGGGCGCAGCTCTGCGGCGGCTGCTGCTCGAGGACGGTTAAAGGATCCAGGATGGCGGGGGTGGAGGTAGCAGCGAACGCAGAGATGTGTCTAGCAGTGTGCAGAGGTTCAACGCACGGGCACGAGCTGCGGAGGAGCGGGGAGGGAGGCAGTGGAGCGAGGAGGGCGGACAGCAGTTCGTTCACGGCCGCTCGCGGGCGGGTGTGTGTGCAGGAGGCAGTACGGGTGGGCCCTGCCTGTCAGGACTATGATTTTATATGGAGGTGAGGGCGACGGAATAAGAGGACATGAGGGCGACGGGTTAAGAGGAGGCCGAGCGGTGACGACGTACAGGGGCGGTGACGACCTCACCACAAATAATAGATTGGTATAGACTTGTCGATCATAGTAAAGCAAGGAACCCTCCGCATCGTACATTATGTTGCTTCGGTAAATGTCAAAACGATGTACAACGAGAACGGCAAGAATAACAGCAGTCCTTCAACATCATGATAAAAGAGATTTTGGAGCAGATGTAATTGGGATATACATGGTCTGCTACTGATCTGTCTTTCACAACGATGATTATCCTGGCAACTCGTACAGGATTCATTACGGAATCATTGAGACATGGCACTGCACTTTCTCAGTTCAAGCAGGAAATGATTGGAAACACTCAAGAAAATAGTGAATTTACTCGTTAACAATAAAAAGCAAAGGAAATGGGTCTTCAATAATTTACCAGAGACGATATGAATCTTAAAGCCTCTCGACAGCCATACGCTAGGTTCGATCTTACATGATCACCAATAGGCACGAGAAATTATGTCGGTGTTTTGGTAGCATGAGCAGCAGTTTGGAAGCTAGTAAAATCATCTCATTGCTAACTAATTGCAATCATCACATGAAGCCAAATGTCGAAACACAGATGGAAGTTGACAGCCTGGAGTTATTCTCCTCAAAACTCCAGCTCATGCCTGGCAAGTTCCATCGTCATCTTCTTGCCACGAAGATCTGATAGATATATCTGAAAACATGGATGAGAGCATGGAACATAACTTGGCTAAGAAAACGATAGCTTGTCCATATGGTAATACTGAAAATCAATTCAACCTCTACTTCTATAAGGATTCAACCATACTATTTGATGTTTTCAGGACAGCTGGTAGTAAACAAGTATGAAATCAAATACGTGAAGAAATAGTTATGACTCACAGGTGCTCCCAGTACGGCGCGCACGGAAATCTTCTCAATAGGTAAACCATTTGCCTTGAACAAATGGGCCAGCTTATGGACTCTTACATCATCCTTGGAGCATTTGATCTTCATCATTTGAAGGTGTTTGCAAACAAATGATCTTCCCATTGTTTGGACACTGCTTTCCAGTGGCTTTCTGGTGTTGAAGGTCTATATGCACAATAACACGATTGTAATTAAACATGTGCCCAGGAACTCAAAGCTCATGTAAACAACACGATATTTTTGAATATCATACCAATTTAAGTTCAAGAAATATCCTCTCCAAATTAGGTGAACACTGCAGCAAGAAAACTAATGCATCAAAGTTAGCATCCATGCACCATTCACCAAGGGACAAGGTCTTCAGGTTGCTAAAACTTGGGCACCTTTTCAGTTCTGTAGTCAGAGACTCAGAATCACCTTCATAGCATAAACGAGGTACAATCACTCAGACATGAACAGCTTCAATTTAATTAGCCTTCATATTAAGCATGCAACCAATTCCTAATACACATTTAAAGAAAATTCTAACATAGGGTGCATATTTCTTTTCTAGTATGAATGTATGAATTGTCCGTTGGCTGCGTAGAATATTTCTATGAATTAATTATGTTATATAAAACCTTTTTAGGATATCAACTATTGCAACAATAAAAATTGACGAGTCATAATTCTTTTGTAATATATTTAGGGTATGCCATTAATTCAATTCACTACGGGAGTATGCATCTATGCCATGTGCCAGAAACACACGGCAAAGCAAAAAATACACACGGCAAAGTCTTTGCCGTGTGCTGCACACGGCATAGATGGGACGGCAAAATCGCCGTCGCCAAACACATCTTTGCCGTGTGCTTTTCGTTGCGCACACGGCAACGGCTATGCCGTGTGCCATATCACGCGCACGGCAGCATAAAGTTGGTGTCACCATGCAGGCACACGGCATACGTACCATCTTTTGTCGTGTGCCACCATGCAGGCACACGGCATACGTACCAACTTTTGCCGTGTGCCCGTGCCGTTACACCCAGCACCGTGCCGTCATCTTCGCCGTGTGCCCAGGTTGTGGCACACGGCGAACCAAGTCGTTGCTGTGTGCCAAGGTTGAGGCACACGGCGAATCATGTCTTTGCCGTGTACCCAGGTTGTGGCACACGGCGAATCATGTCTTTGCCGTGTACCTAGGTTGTGGCACACGGCGAATCAGGTCGTTGCCGTGTGTGTTTTTGTGCCGTGTGCCTGATGTGTGGCACACGGTGAAGAGACGTGTTCGCCGTGTGCCCGACAAACGGCACACGGCAATTTTGTGCTCTCCCGTAGTGATTACTAAATGTGGTGAGTGAAAAATAAATTATTCTCTTTAGCTGAACTCTTACATATGATTATGCATTTTGCTAATAAACAGCACACTGAATCAAATAATACCACATTAGCAAAAAATGGGACTGGTCATTTAAGATTTAACCACAGACTAGTTCAAACACAAGATGCCTACAGCATTATTCTGTGGCAGCACATAAACATCAATTGTTGGAGAAGATGCATTCTTGCTCAAACACAAACACAAGGCATTACAGAGTCACATGTGTGCCCTTTTTTATAAGTTAAGAACCTGAGCACCTTGCCTTTACTAATAGACCTCACCAGGCTCGGTTGCGGTTAACAGGGACAGACCCTTGCAAAGTTGAACAAATTGAAAATACAACAATTAAACTACACTCTATTTGATCCCTTTCATAAGAAAATAGATACACGGGAACCATCCATAGACAAGAGCAGGACAGCAAGATTCATAGGAACTACACGTGGTAAGGGTAAATGCTAATATCTTCAAGCGATTTTCCCAGGATAGCTGAGTAACAAATAAGGTGATGCACGAAAGAGCAAAATATATATAAAACAATGACATAGTGATAATTTGGGCATGAGAATATCATTGTTTTTTCCAAAATGGGTTACATGTTTGTTTTCAAGTATTAATGTTTATTTAAATGGGAACTACCCATAATCTGGTGACAAAGCCACAAGATTAGTCTGATTCTATGTTGATATTAATGTATATAAGTGATAAGTTCAGGATAAGGATGTGCTATTGACACATAAAATGTTAAATGATTCTCTCTTAAAGCACAATCGTATTAATAAACAATCTATTTCCCCTGGAACTTTATGGCAGATAACATACAGTAACTATCTATCTAAACTTTTTTATCAGTCAATACAAGTGACAAAACCACGTGATTGTATTAAAGACACCTTGTGATCTTTGGGAACTTATATTGATTTCATTGGCAAGAGTATGAAAAACACTCAGAAGAGAGATAATTTTGACTATGTCGAGGGAAATAAAAGGAATATACATCAAGAGAGCCACCTAATAATTAATAAGCAAAAGGTATTGATGGTTGTACCTCTCCAACGTCAGCTAACAGCTTCAGATTTGTAGCATTGGAAGGGCTGTTAAGAACATTGTTGCCACCTAAAACTTTACTGTCACTGCATCCAGATTTTCCACCATAGACCTGTTTCTTAGAGCTGTTGCCAGAAGAATTATAACCAGATTCATCACACTCATTTGAAATCTCAGTATATTGGAAAGTATTGTCATCACTGTCAATATCACTGCCATAATCCTTGCAATCGTTGTAACACCAGATTTGTGCCTTTTCTGAGGGAAACCAAATCCATACCCGGTCTTGCGCTTCCTTTTCATACCAGCATCGCTGTCATCATCATCATCATCTGTCAAATTCATCATCATCACTAGTTTCATCAAGTTCATCCTTGCTGAAGTCTTCAAAATCACGACTGAAACAATAGTCATCAAGTACAATAGTGCCTGAGACTAGCGAATCCAAGTTTAAATGACGGAGCTTGGCCAATTGGTGTAGTGTAACACAGCGAATCAGTAAAAGGTTTGGAGCAGAGATAGTTAGGCCCCAAAACATATTGCAGTTGACCAATGCCAAGGTCTTCAAAGAGGACGAGGAGATCTCAGTCCCTGACAGCAAGCAATCCTTGAGATCCATTTCTTCCAAGGATGGGCACCGCGAAGAGAGCTGCTTGAACATGTTGTCGTCGAGCTGGGCGTAGGACAGCCTCAGGATCTTGAGGTGCCTGGACGCGAAGGCCGCGTGCTCCAGCGACGCGAGTCCCGTGCGATGCCCAATCAGATGAATCACCCGAGCCTTGCGCTTGATCGCGGCGCGGATCCACGACCTGGCGTCGTCCTCGTCGAAGGCGCCGTCCTCGCCGCTCGACCGCAGGCGGAGCGCGTCCACGGCCGCGGCCGCGTCGCGGTGGCGGAAGAGGCGGCGCGCGAAGCGGGCGAACTCCTCAGGCGCGTCGTCGTCGCGGTCGCCGGCGCCGCAGAGGCGGAGGTCGACGCAGGGCGCGGACGCCCAGAGGTGGCGCCACCGCCGCGTGAGCACGCAGGTGCGCACCGCCTCCCACGCCTTGACGGACGACACGATGCGGTGCAGGAGCTCGTCGGGGAGCGCGCTGAGGCGGTCGGGCTCGGGGGACAGCATCTGCCTCGACGGCACGGCGGCGGCGCGGAGTCGCACGGCGCATTTCGTCGAGCAGGTGGCCGGCGCTTATCGCCGCCCAACACAGGGCAGGCGTTTTGGAGGAATCAGAAATCGAAACGACGGATGAGTGGGGGCCCAATTTCCTCGACACCACTACTAGGTGAACATCTCCCTAACATCATTACTAAAGGCACCATTTCCTCAACACCACTCCTAACTCAGTCCCTCTTAGTCAGATACAAAATTATCAAGTGGAGGTAGTTTTCATTCCCGTTTTACCCTTGCCTCACCAGAAATAGAAAATAATTTTTTTAAAAACCGAAAATTGATAAAAATCAAATAATCGAAAAAATAAAAAAAATGCTGTTGTTCCTTTTGCACTTGCGATTGTGTAACGGAAAATTAATAAAAAAATTTAAAATATCCAAAAATGGAGAAAACTCCAGAACAAGAGGAAAATTCAGAAAAAAAAATCTTCAAATTTTTTCTATTTATTTTTTTATTTTTTCGATTTATTTGATTTTTGTCAATTTTTTGTTTTTTAAAAAATTATTTTCGATTTCTGGTGAGGCAAGGGTAAAACGGGAATGAAAACTACTCCCAGTTGGTAATTTTGTATCCGGCTAAGAGAGGCTGAGTTATGAGTGGTGTTGAGGAAATGGTACCTTTAGTAATGGTGTTGGGGAGATAGTCACCTTTAGCAGTGATGTTGAGGAAATTGGCCCATGAA
>JAUNZO010001653.1:0-10171 GCA_031894775.1 Chloris gayana
GCAACATTCCACACTCTTCTATCAAAAGTATCTAGCTCTAGAATATTCTCATCCTTCTCCTAATATCTAGATATTTCTTCTCATACATAAATATTTAGTTTCTAAACTATTCTTTACTTTGCCATGAATAAATAATTCTAGAATCTTCCGTGGCAAATATCTTTTCTCTTATGCTTTCTAAAATATTCTAGAATCTTCCAAGTATGCATTGTCATAACTCAACACTCCCTCTCAATACATACTTGCTTTTCCACTGGTTGCCATCTCTCGATTCTCCACTTTGCCAATGTCTCCCAAATCGCCTTCGGTTTCTCCATATCTCTCCTCAATTGTCTTCTTCAACACCAACGTAGCCTTGCCTCCTTCCACGCATGCTTTTGCAAGGCTTCTACATTCTCCTTCGCTCCGTCATTGGAGGATCTGTTTCGATGCCTATCACAACTTCTCTTGCACTCCGGAAATCTGCCATCTCGATTGACGCCCGGCGTCAACTACGCTTGGTCCCGGACCAGCGTTCTCCACGATCCCAGATCGTGCTCTTTGACAGATTTCTCCTCTAGTGCCACTCGGTGCCACACCTTGCAATGTAAGCACCATGTGCTTACCGACCGCACCGATCAAGGTAAGTGCCCTGCACTTACAACGGACTCCTCCCTCTACAGGCAGTCTCAAACCACCCATGCATTACACTCGATCCCAAACCAAGTATTCTTCACTTCACGAGTCCCGGATCGTGATCTTCGACTAGAGTCTCCAACACAAGTGCCCCGCACTTACAGGAGACTCGTCCCTCTTTTGGCAGTCCCGGACCGCCCCTGCTCCGATACCAATTGTTGGAGAAATTGGTGTCCCTAGGCTGACACCGACTTCCTAGAAATAGTACCAAACTGGTGTGATACCACTTCTTCTCGTGGACCGAAACCCAACCTTCTAACTATAACAAGGAGACCTTCATCTTACTCTACTAACTTGGGAGATCAACTCTCTACAAAAAGAGCTTAGCCTTTATTCATAACATACACTTGACACAAGACACAACATTCTTCGTGGCTACACACCACTACTATCAATCTAGGACTCACCATAATACTCCTAGACTCTAAGACACATCATGGCAACCTTTGTCATACCTTCACATGTGGTGGCTTCTATGGCTCTATGGCATGGTACCTTGGGAGGGTAGAGGGCACCCCAATTTATACTTGTATATAGTCTCTAGGATGTTGCCACATGGCAACAGTCCACACTCTTCTATCAAAAGTATCTAGCTCTAGAATATTCTCATCCTTCTCCTAATATCTAGATATTTCTTCTCATACATAAGTATCTAGTTTCTAGACTATTCTTTACTTTGCCATGAATAAATAATTCTAAAATCTTCCATGGCAAATATCTTTCTCTTATGCTTTCCATAATATTCTAGAATCTTTCAAGTATGCATTGTCATAACTCAACATGCCATAATTACTAATCGAGTGCAAAGCCATGCGAGAATGCCATACGAAGAGTATCCCTCGAAGCTCAACAAAGATGGTGCTTGAGGCATATCATGAAGAAGATTCCAGAAAAAAATTGTGGGTACTTAAAGTATGAATACATTAGCTCTACAATTTCAAATGTTGTGTATGATTCCTTAAGTAAAGATGATTTTGACAAGGATTGGATGAAGATGATCAATGATTTCAGTCTTCATGATAATGATTGGCTAGCTGAATTATATGAAAACAGACATTTGTTGGTTCTAGCTTATATGAAAAATACTTTTTGGGCTGAAATGTCTTCCACACAAAGGTGCAAAAGTGTGAATGCTTTCTTTGATGGTTATGTTAATCTGAGGACAACACTAAAACAATTTGTGGAGCAATACGACAATGCATTAAGGAACAAAATAGAGAAAAAAAACCAAATAAGATTGTAAATCATTCCAAGAGGTAATTCCATGCATTACTTATTATGAATTCGAGAGGCAATTTCAAGAAATATACACCAATTAGAACTTCAAAGAGTTTTAAGATTAGTTGAGAGGTAAAATCTACTGCTATCCAACTCTTCTTAGTAAGGATGGGTTAGTTTCTATGTTCAAAGTCGGGGAGGATCGTAGAATTGGAGACAAAATTGTTATTTTAGAGTTTACCATTTCCTATTGAAGAGGAATGTGATGTGCAATGTGAATGTTGACATTTTAAATTTCGAGGAATATTGTGCAGTCATATCCTTTCTGTACTTCCTCTCATGGATTTGAAAGTAGTCCCCTCCAAATATATACTGCAACGATGGAGAAAGGATATTAAGCCCAAGCATACATTTATTAAATGCTCCTATGATGATCATATTGATACACCAATTGCAAAACGCTTTGACAGCTTGTGCAAGTGTTTCAATCAAATGGTAGAGAATGGAGCAGAGTTAGATGCATTGCATGACTTGGTGATAAATGGTCTTAATGAGTTGCAAATGAAAATTGATGCACACTTGGGTCAGCCATAAGGAAATTCAGGAACACAAGCAAGATATGGTATCAACACAAGGAAAATATGTACTCAGCCCGATAGCGAGTGCAAAGATCAGTTACTACAACTGCTCATTCAGTTTTATTATAGGATAATTGAAACGTGACACAACTCTTTTCTTCCAACATTGATCAAATTGGTATCATTGTATTGATTAGCAGTAAACTTAACAGCCATGTAAATCAAATAGCAGGACTGAAGTGTTTATGAGTTTGCCTCAATATCTAGTATACGACACTTGCTTCATGTGGTACTGAGGTCTACCTTGCTGTCTCGGAAGTCAACTTTGCTTTCTCTCGTCGGATTCACCCGAAAAGAAGACAGTAAGGAAACAAAGAAGTAAATCAACGAGAGGAAGATGAATAGTTGAGAAAGTAGAAGAGGAAAGGGGCGAGGCTTCACAGATTACTTGGGTGGATCTTGGTGCTGATGAGCTCGAGCTCGACGCATGTTGTGCTCGAGCAAACGGCGGCGTGCTTGAGCCAATGCACTATGGTCGATTTGGGTGGCACAGTCAACTTCGCCGATGGTCGATTTGGGCTCTCCGAGTGCTGTGCTCAGCGGACGGCAACAGAGGATGGTGAGACAAGCTCGGAAGGAGCTGTAGGGCTGTGCGATATGCTCGGGCCTCGGGATGCTTGGGAATGTTGCAGTGGAGGAAGTGAGGAAGGAGAAGAAAGAAATAAACATAGGAGATAATGAAGAGTGGACCCGACTGTGGTGATGCGTGTGGCGAGTTTACCACGTATCTTCGTACCACAATGTTGGGCACTTTTTTTGGTAGTTGCTTGGGCCTACGGTTCGTTGCTTGTGCTTGCGGTTCCTTGCTTGGAGGTGTCACGCCGTCAACTCATGCTACCGCCGTTCGGTCGTAACACGGAGTCGGAACAATTAGTCTCACGTATAGCAGGACTCGGTATTGCGATAGGATTTTGGTCGGGCAATGGAGCAAACGGTACCTCCTTACCTTTGGCTCAAGAGTAGAGGTTGCAGCATTTGACCTCAGGTGAAACCAGAAAGGATAGAAGAAAGAAAAAGCCATGCCTTTAGATCAAGATTGGAGCTTGCAACATTTGACTTCAAGTGAACTAACAAAGAAAAAATAACTTAGGCAGGGAAGCTAGAAATGGTAACTTCTGTCCTTTCCTCTCTACCAACCTACTATATGTGCACCCTGCTTTTGCCTCCTTCAATTATTTGATCAAATGGAAAAAATATATGAAACACTGCCTTTGAAGAGGTGCTGATATGAATGCTAGAAAACCAGCTCAAGTGACATGGAAAACGGTGGCAAGACCAAAAAAAAAACAGGGAGGATTGGGTGTTAAAAGGCTCATAGTACAAAATGTTGCATTACTTATGAAGAACATTCATAAGTTCCTAAATAGGGAAGACTTGCCATGGGTACACCTACTATGGAATCATATTATGCAAATGGTACCTTGCTTAGGAAAAGGAAGAGAGGCTCCTTTTAGTGGAGGGACATTCTGAAACTTTATGATCAGTTTAAAGGCATTGCCTTTGCTCAACCTAGAGATGGCAGATCAATTGTTCTATGGTCAGATCAATGGCAGGGTTCAGATATTACAGCATGATTTCCCAGAACTTTTCTCTTTTGTCAAGAATAAAAACCTCACTCTGCATGATGCATTATAAAGGGAGTTGCATGAGCTTTTCCATCTGCCTCACTCAGTGGAAGCCTATGAACAATACCAACAGATTTCAATCATCCTCCAAAATTTACAGTTAGGTGAAGCGCCTGATATTGTAACACTATATTTGGGGGTCTACATATTTCTCAGCTCTGAAAGCTTATAATTGTCTTATTGGTTCTACGGTTATTCATCCAGCACATGGTTGGAAATGGAAATCAAGTTGTCAAATGAAGCATAAGGTGTTCTTTTGGATAATTGTGAAAGATAGAGTAAACACAAGAGGCATGCTTGAGAAGAAGAAATATGATCTTAGATTCATACACTTGTGAATGTGCATTTGGCAAATTGAGGAAACTTTGGAACACCTTTTTCTTCACTGCAATTTTGCAAAAGCTCGCTGGGCTAGCATTGGTGTCTCTGTTCCTAGGGTCAACAGAGATCACTTAAATCTGATCAAAATTATGAAGCACCGCATTGGTCTGCCTTTCTCAATGGAGATTATAATTTTAATGACATGGTCAATTTGGGTAACTAGAAACAATTGGATATTCAATAATGTGGATCCAACAGTGGCAATATGCAAGGCAAAATTTTGCAAGGAGTGTTAGCTCCTGCTGCACGGAGCTAAGAAGAAATATTTCCCAAGAATAGAAGAATGGTTGCACTCAATTTAACTTCTTTCTTCTTTCTTTTGGTTTTTCTTCCTTTCGGATCCTACTTTTGTACATAAGCTGTTTACCCTTTTGTTTTTAATAAATCACCAATAGGAGCTCTGCTCCTCCTGTTTCATAAAAAAAAATAGCCTACGTCGTTCACGAGTCAAATCGGCTCTCCTAGACAACGTAAAAAAATGTTGCAATGAGTTTGCTACCAAACTGCGATGTGAGACAAGGTGCTTTCTTAGCAGGAACAAAGTTTGTGACCACTGCCTCAAATCAAACGAGGGCACCATACATAGAACTCCTATAATTGGGATTCAAATTTTGGTTAGCTACACGAACGGGGAATTCTTGTTAAGCCATTAAGAACCTCTTGGTGGGGCAGAGTAAGACACAAACATCTATAATTCAAAAGATACACGACAACTTTGCAAAGATCATTCACTTGTTATGGGAAGAAGCAAATAAGATACACATACTATTAATCCCACCACTAAAGAGTAAAATTGCAGCATCACAAGTTACTGCCATCCATGTCTCCATGCGCAAGGTGCCTCCACCCCCAAATTCAGCGCAGCTTGAGATTTTAGCATTGTTCAATTTTCTTTCCTTTTTGGGTCCACCGTTAGAGCATCTCCAACAGTCTCCCAATAATTCACTCCCAATATGTTAGAATTGGGAGGCTCCTAATACTGTTTTCAAAATTTTAGGAGTGAGTGCTTCAGCAGTCTCCCAATACCTCACTCCTAATAATTTCATCAATTTTATTTTCTCTCTTTCTTTCTCATACATTAACATTATCAAAGTATCAACTTCATTTAATAATAATTAAAACAATTATATCTCAACCACAAATTATTTAATATTCATTAAAATTTCAAATTTAGAATGTACTTTTGAATATAACATGTTGTACATATGAATAAAATACATACATGTAATCCTTTAGTCGATATCAACCTAGTAAAATTTATCTCGTGATTTATGGATGTGCCATTATTTTATATGAATTTTTACAAATATCAGAAATCTCACTTTTGTGTGGGACCTAGCTATTGGGAGGAGGAGAGAGACTCCCAATCTATTGGGAGGAGAGGGCTGAATATTAGGAGTCTCCCAACAAAAGTTTGGTATTGGGAGGTATATTGCGAGACTGTTTTCCAAGGCTACGAGATGGTTTTCTCGTAGTCTCGGAAACATAGCCACGGTTGGGGCTGACCGTGCCTGTAGAGCCCCCAACCGTGGCTATAGTGAGTTTTTGCTATAGTGACCTCTCACTCCCAATAAAACACTTTTTGAGTATTGGGAGGCATATTGAGAGACTGTTGGAGATGCTCTTAGGAGCCCAACTAGCTTCCGGCTCACCCTAAGGCCAAAACCTGGATCGCCACCGACAAGCTGGCCAGGAGCCCAAAAGTCACTGGGCAAGGTGAAACATAAATACCGATATGCAGGTAACTACATAAACATTGCTATTAAGATTAACCCAAGGTTGTGATATGACTAAAGAAAACTTTGCGTGTGGAAAATATCTCAAATTAAGGTACAGAACAAGAGTATATAGTTATTCATATCATACCATTCTGTCTTTTTATTGGGTTCACATAACTAAATCACATCTCTTTCTCAAACTTCATATTAGGCGGTCTAGAAAAAATAAATACTACTAGAATGTTAATGAATACAGAGAGCCACAAATAGCACAATATAATTTCTAGCTTCCCGTGTATGTTCCATGGTCACATGACCGGTAGAAATCGGCCAGTTATCCCGGTTAACCGGTGAATCGGTCCCGGACGGCCGTCCGGTTTGATAGGTTAACCGGGAATACCGACACTATGTACTGTAGCAATTCGGTTAACCGTCGGTTTTCCCGGTTTTTCCGGTTCAAAACCGGACCGGTTCTACAGGTTATATGAACCCTGGTATGTTCTACAGTATGGTGGCCGGTAACTGTGATTTGTAATAAACGCAAGGACAATGATTGGAGCATAGTTTGACTCCAGATATCTTAGATGAAAAATAGTATTTCTTCAAGCGCATGCCAGCTTGCAGGCAGTCAGCGATGTGCCCAAGACATATATATGTATAAACACAACACATGATCACATGGACACCTTAGAGTTGACCGGTAATTGTAATGGCGAGCACGGAACCACCGTCCGTTGGGAACATGCCCTCCACTCCTCATGATCAGGTTCAGGTTGTCGCATGATTATATATCTGGAATTAGATAACTCTTCCCCGTAGTAGACTGTCGTCTTGCGTTCTTTCCTGTTATATTTATACCCGACCAGTGGTGTCCTACGCTCGACAACCTTAGCAACCACAAATAATGGCGCGTGCTGCCTTGCTCACTCTTGCCTTATTAGCTCTCGCCGCTGCCACCGTCGTCGCAACCGCCGGTGCGGTGCAGGACGATCCTGCCATGGCGCTGCCATCGCTTCCCACCGTTCCGGGGATTCCATCGGCGATGATGCCGCGGAACCTGACCTGCACATCCATGCTGCTGGGGTGCATGCTGTATTACCAGAACGCGACGGATTCTCCGCCCCTGGAGATGTGCTGTGCGCCGGCCAAGAAGGTCATGGACGGCGACATGTACTGCCTCTGCGACGGGCTCAACAACGCGCCGCTCGTCGACGAGATTGGCCTCGACGTAAAGAAGGGGATGACCTTGTTTCCCAACTGCGGCGTCAGGGTTCCGGACAACGTCTGCAGTGGCGGCAAGGGCAACGCCGGTGATGATCCAGGTACGTGCACGTAATAACATATGCTAATAATAATCTGTGTTCGGGCAACTTGCTCCTCCAGAAATAGTGCTTTATTGTATTGACTATCGTTGACAAAACATCCTAAGAACAAACTAAATAATTCTCTATATATAATATAGGATTTCGTTACAATATTTTTTTTCTTTTTGGAAACCATATCCTCAAACTATCATGCATGTTCGTGGACCTAATACCTTCTTCTTTCTCTTTTATTCGCAGCTTCAGCGAACGGCTCTCCAGCGTCATGTAAGTGAAGCGTTCCAGAATCTCTCTAATCAGATATTTTTACCTTGGGAAAATTCCTTCAAACACACTGGTTAAAACCTGAAACCCGTAGCTACCACCGCCAAAACCTTTATCCCCAAAATACCAATGGCAGGAAAATTTCTTCCGTTGTGTATCATTGTACTCTAGTCTGTTACGTTAAACGGTGAAGTATTTTTCTAAATACCAGCGTTGCCCCTGGCAACCAGACCACCGCTAGGCAAAGTCAACGCACCCACGCTGCCTGTTCATTGCTCTCTCGCACGCACGCGTCCAGGAAAAAAATCCTCATCGGAACGACGAGCCGTAGACCAGTGCAATCCACAATCCATCGCCTCCAATCGCGATTTGCCCAGGCCGTCTACGATCTGCTTCCACGCCTCCACGAATTGGACTTGTAGCCCCAACTTTTCCGCCGTCGCCGCCCAGATGTGAAGGCCTACGTTTGGTGCCGTGACGTGGGGGCGAGGAGATGGATAGCTCACCCAGGTCTGAAGCGAATCTACAACACATGAATCCTTCCGAAGTTCCATTCGGGTATATTTCATTCTTAATCGCCTTCACCTATGGATGCATCAATTTTAGTATATTGATACGTAATATGTAGTTATATTCACAATATTGACAGGATGGACCCGACTTCTACTTTCAAATTGAAAATTAGTTTTACTGCACAATCTTACATGGATAATGGGTTTGAGAACTATGCAATTTTGGAATATGTTGATTCAGAACGCACAAATATTATGGATTTCATGAGTGATTTGCATAAGAAATACCCATGGCGTGTCACTGAAACCCTACACCTGAGTTACTATGACACTGCATCTAAATCGTATGTTCCAGTCAGGGCTGACCAAGACGTGGTTGATCTGAAAGAAATGACTTGCACATGTAGGGAGTGACAGATTTCGGGTAAACCATGTCTCCATGCTATAGCTTTTATAACATACCTTAGGGAAGAAAATCTCCAGCTTTATGTGCATGGTTGCTACTCAATTAAGAAGTTTAGAGATGCATACAAGGGAATGGTGCCTGCTATGACTGACAAGAAACAGTGGCCTACTCCCAACAAGGGTTTCTTCTTGTATCCACCATTGTTAAGGAGATCTGCTGGCAGACCAAAAGTTCATAGGTACATGGGTTCTCATGAACCTGGGGCCTCTAAGAAAAAGAGGAGAGGGAACGCACATCAATGCCCAATCTGCCACAGGCATGGACATCACTGGAACACTTGTAAAGATGGAAATCCTGAAGACAAAGAAGCACTTGCATTGTTGGCTGCCCAAAGGTTTGTATGTTTTATGATTCATTCAAACCTTTAATCAGTTTCATGAATACTAAAAATTATTGTATTATTTACTTGTAGAAAAGCTGAAAAGAAAAGAAAGGCTCAAGAAAAGTCAAGAATTGAAGGTGTCAGTAAAGCAAAGAGGTAAAAACTACCTTCTTCAATATTGGTTGTCTTTGAGTTGTTTGATCTCGTTCCTATTTTTTGTAGGCCACGACTAGCTTCTGTACCAGATCTATCTCTCGTTCCATATGATGCATCATGTAGTCAACCACGAAGTTCAAGTGTAGCTGGATCAACAAAAAGGGTGGTGAAGAAGCATAGGACAAGTCCTCAAGCAACAACAATTACGGTACCTACTTCTGCAGATAGTCCTGCCATGGGGACAAGGAGCAAAAAGAAGGGTCAAGAGAGTCCAGCTATGGGGACTAGGAGCAAAAAACGACTCACTGACTTTCTGTGATTGATTGTTGTTATTTTGGATGTGGTTTGTAAAGGAAAGAAAACTTATCTTTTGCACTACAATATTGGTTCTTTTGGATAATGACGATCTCTTTTGTAGCACTAGAACAATAGACTCCATGGATGTAATATACATCAAAGTGCTAGTACCATGTAACTATGTCATACTTTGTGTATATTTGTGATATTCTAGCTTGTGTGATGTTGTCTCATTGTTTATGTTGATGTTTTTTTAAAAAAGAGAGCTACAAATGGATGTTGTATTGAATGAAATGAGTTATTTGAACGGTATGCTTTTGTTATTTTGTGATATGCAATTTAACTTGATGTCATAAAATGGATCATCGAGTAATAAAATGGACTAGTCAGTATAACGGAGAAAGGAAGGGCAAATAGGTCTTTTTATCACCTCTGTTAGCCAAAAGAACAAGAATGTAGGCACTACTGGTAACGAAGGGATAGAATTTATGTATGAGTGGTATTGATGGGATAAATATTTTGTAGGTGGTAGTGAAGGGGTTATAGTTTAAGGGAATGATACTGGAGGAATTTGCCC
>JAUNZO010001654.1:0-21519 GCA_031894775.1 Chloris gayana
GGATCAAGCTCGCCTGGAGGAAGAGCTATGTACCAATCAAGAGCGATCGGTCGAATCGGAATCCCGGACCACCGGCCTAAAATCCAGGGAGACCGATCTGCAGAGAAGATAAGCTAATCTGCCGAACACCCATTGACCGATGGAAGAACGCCGGCAGGAAATCATCAAGCTTCGCCAAGAAATCAAGAGTAATACTCTTAATTTTTATCTATGTATTCCATATTTCTCCATGTAGCCTCTTTCTCCGACCGGTTCTACTCCTTATCTCAAGCACTTGAAAGCCTCGTTGCCGCTCACAAGAAGGCGGAAGAAGTCCTTTTCGAGAAGGCAGCTGCTCAAGAACAGGCACTTAAAGAGGGCGCTCATATTGAAGAGCAACAAGCGGCTCGAATTGGAGAACTAGAAGGCGAGCTTACCGCCAAGGATAACATCCCGACACAAGCACTTCGCTCCAACAAAATGCTGGAAACTCGAAAATGCTCGCCTAAAGGCTGAACCGGCTGAAGCCTTAGAAGCAACAAAAACAGCAGCAGTCGATAAAGAGAACGCCCCGAAGACCGCCCATAAATCTGCTCAACTGGTTCTCAAGCTAAGAGAATCCAATACTAACATCAAGGGCAGATTCAGAGCCACGAAATCAGGCATAGACGTAAGTCACTTCTTTTCTATCCATTCTTATGAAATTCTATTTTAAAATACCGATCTGCAATGATAACTCTCTCTTATACTTTTTCCCTATTTTTCAGAACTTGCTGCAGGTGCAGTGCGCACTCTGGAATATCTCAATGGCGGTCAAACTATTGATCCCAACGAGATGGATCTTGAGCCCGCCATCCGGGCTTTCCCTAGAAGAATCGAGAGAGCATTCCAAAATGGTTGCCGCTGCGGGAGGAGGCCATATAGCCACTATAATCCAATCTTGGACTCCGGTCTCGGATTATGATTTCAACTTTATCAAGGATGGCGCCCACCCGGACACCACCGAAGATCGGTTCAATGAGTCGAAGAACTCACTCATTGGTATTGTTTCGGAGTTGATAGAGGATGTTCCCCTTGATTCAACAGGTGTTCCGCTGAACATAGCGCCAGCAGCTTTTGCTCTGGATCAAGCTCGCTCTGGAGGAAGAGCTATGTACCAATCAAGAGCGACCGGTCGAACCGGAATCCTGCACCACCGCCTAAAATCCAGGGAGACCGATCTGCAGAGAAGATAAGCTAATCTGCCGAACACCCATTGATCGATGGAAGAACGCCGGCAGGAAATCATCAAGCTCCGCCAAGAAATCCAGAGTAATACTCTTAATTTTTATCTATGTATTCCATATTTCTCCATGTAGCCTCTTTCTCTCGACCGGTTCTACTCCTTATCTCAAGCACTTGAAAGCCTCGTTACCGCTCACAAGAAGGCGGAAGAAGTCCTTTTCGAGAAGGCAGCTGCTCAAGAACGAGCACTTGAAGAGGGCGCTCATATTGAAGAGCAACAAGCGGCTCGAATTGGAGAACTAGAAGGCGAGCTTACCGCCAAGGATAACATCCCGACACAAGCACTTCGCTCCAACAAAATGCTGGAAACTGAAAATGCTCGCCTAAAGGCTGAACTCGGCTGAAGCCTTAGAAGCAACAAAAACAGCAGCAGTCGATAAAGAGAACGCCTCGAAGACCGCCCATAAATCTGCTCAACTGGTTCTCAAGCTAAGAGAATCCAATACTAACATCAAGGGCAGATTCAGAGCCACGTAAATCAGGCATAGACGTAAGTCACTTCTTTTCTATCCATTCTTATGAAATTCTATTTTAAAATACCGATCTGCAATGATAACTCTCTCTTATACTTTTTCCCTATTTTTCAGAACTTGCTGCAGGTGCAGTGCGCACTCTGGAATATCTCAATGGCGGTCAAACTATTGATCCCAACGAGATGGATCTTGAGTCCGCCATCCGGGCTTTCCCTAGAAGAATCGGAGAGCATTCCAAAATGGTTGCCGCTGCGGGAGGAGGCCATATAGCCACTATAATCCAATCTTGGACTCCGGTCTCGGATTATGATTTCAACTTTATCAAGGATGGCGCCCACCCGGACACCACCGAAGATCGGTTCAATGAGTCGAAGAACTCACTCATTGGTATTGTTTCGGAGTTGATAGAGGATGTTCCCCTTGATTCAACGAGTGTTCCGCTGAACATAGCGCCAGCAGCTTTTGCTCTGGATCAAAATGCATAAGATGCAGCAAGCTGCGGCCAGGCAAACAAGTAGAAGACTCATTTGAAGATCTAGATGCTGATTTGTCATTGTCTTCCTCCGATTCTGAAGAAACGCTGGACGATAGACTAGTTGAAGATCCTAAGACCGGTGATACCGGTACTTCCAGTCGGTCCTGTTGTTTAGATTTTGTATTAGGGCCAACTTATTTTTGTAATCAAACATCTTGATCATCATGCTATTCAGATTTCTTTTCTATATGAATATTGGTTTCACTATCATACTTATTAACTTCTTTGCCCAAGACATGATGGTTATTTCAGCTGAAACTAACTATGACTAAATTCGGCTCTAATCAGCACAGATTCATAGTTATAGCTTACTTTAACAAGATCACGTAATCTTAGGAAAAAAGTTAAGATTTCACAAACTGCTCTCACTGCAGCCTAACATTCAATATTCATAAGAAAGATGTTACACCATTTCCCTTCCCGAACATACCAGTCTTAAACCGAAAAGAAACAGATCGCTCTCAATACAGACGACCTACCGACTATATAACTGGTCTTATTATTCAGGAATAGCACAATAACACAGCAGCCCCTGGCTCGATAATTTAATGCAAAATTAAAATATTGAGACACAAAAGCAAACACATTTTCATTAGACAAAATTACTTTATTATAATATGAAGAAATTTACAAAAAACACCATCAAGTATTAAAACGACGAAGTCTGTTCAATGTTCCAAGAATTTGGAATTTCTTCTTCCTCCAAGGTCATAAGCCTATAAGCCCCTGGTCCGGAAACCGATTTCACCAAAAAAGGTCCTTCCCGGACCGGTGACAACTTATGCTTTTTTTTGTTAGATCGAATCTTCCGAAGAACCAAGTCTCCTACTTGGAATTCCCGTGTTCGAACATTGCGATCATGATAACGACGCAATCCCCGATGATACTTTGCTGCTTGAATCAAAGCTTGATCCCTCAATTCCTCCGCAGCAATCAATTCAACTTGGCGTTGATCTTCATATTTCTCTTCATCATAATACTGTACTCGAGCGGACACCATATTCACTTCCGTAGGTAACATGGCTTCGGATCCATACACCAAAGAAAAAGGAGATTGCCCCGTAGCTATGCTAACATTAGTGCGTAGTCCCCAAAGTACCCAGGGCAATTCCTTAACCCATTTTTCTGCGTATGGCTTCAAACGGTCGAAAATTCTAGGTTTAAGACCGGTCAAAATCATTCCATTTGTGACATCCCCTCCGGGATACCCGGGAATCGGAACAGAGGAACACTCGTCGAAGCGAGTTACAACGAAACATCATCTCATACAAGTCATAATATATATACATCATGGTATAATACAACCAGGTTTTCAAAATACAAACATTCGTGCAGCGGAAAGATAACATTATTGAAGTTTATCATCCTACGAGTATTTAGCGGAAGTTTGTCTATAATACAACTCAAAAGATTTCACCAAAACGCCGTGATGTACTCGAGCCCTTCGTACATCACGATCCTCTCTCATCAAGGTGTGGGAATACGTTCCCACCGAAGGGAACCTCCCTCCGGACATTGCTCCTCCTCGGAAAACCGCCGTACAAGTCGTGATAACACGACTCATTTCCTGTAAGGTAACGAACAAACCTTGAGTATTCTAATACTCAGCAAGACCGACCCGTCAACATGGCACGCTAAGGCCGACGACTAGTATGGAAAGACTTTCCGTCTGTGGGGTTTACTCCTTTGCGAAAAACAGCATTAAAGGGTGGGTCCTTACTTTCGGTATTTTAGCTCGGTATTAAGTTCGTTAGCCTTTGGGTTTGCAACCTATCACTATTGCAACCAAGTTTTCAAGACAAGATGATACGGATCATTTATCCTTTCAACCCTCATCTTCATCTTCCAGTATTTACTACGATGTGACGAGCTAAACAAGCGGTACTCATTATCGCGAGGGACAGCGATTCGAATCGATTTCATACCAGCTGGCACAACCCGACTACACGACGTATACACATCCCACCGATCGTATACGACAACCTTTCCCGCTAGCACCTGACAGCGAGACTAGCCATTTCCAACTCCCCGGAAGTATGGCGACGCCACGACTCTCCTCGTGGTCGACCCATCTTCCTCCCGTGAGACTATCCTCTCACCGACAGCCGCAAAAGAGAGCCGACTACGCTACATCTCCGGGGCGATAGGGTACATCAGCTTGCTGGGCCCATGATACCGAGCATGTAGTGCGGTACGTTCAAACTTGTTCAACTAAGCCGACAACGGTACGGTCCTTGACCGACACGGACGGGGCTACCACCTTGCAAGACCTCATCTCCGTCTTGCCCTTTCTCCTACGGGGCCCGTCCGGTCTCAACTTCATTAACACTCTCATCTCAACATCTTTAGTGTCAACACAAAAACGCTTAAAGCCTCCATGCTTTAAGTGCCCTAACCAGCTATCGTTGCCACTATGAGTTAAGCTTAGCCTCTATCGAGCTACTCGTACCGAGTATAGAACAAACAGACGGAAACCTACCATAATGCCTCTAGGGTGTCAACCAAACCCTAACACCTAATGCACAAGCATAACCGTACTATGTGATAAAATAAAATATTTAAAAACATAGGTAGGATGCACCGGGGCTTGCCTTGAGTTTGTTCGAAGTTACTCTCCTCGGCGGTCGGGTCGATTTCGAGATTCCCGGCTCTCGACTCGCCCTCGGGTGGAACCTCGATCACTTCGTAACCTAGTCGACCGAGCAACGCATCGCGAATCACGATCATGTATGCATGAATGCATATGATGAGAGGATGCAATGGTTCATGAATTAAGTCTTGTAAAATAAATAATGATTAATGTTTAATTACCTTGGTTGATTAACAAGTTAAAGATAAGTCTACTTATTAAACAAGTAATTAACGATTACTTAAGCTGATTAATAGTGTTTAATTAAGATCAACATTAATTAATGTTGTTTCCTTAATTACTTAATTAAGGTTACTTGAGTTTAATGATTACCCATTAATCTGATTTATTAACCAATAAATAATTATTTTACTTTAAGTGATTAAGGTTAATACATTGTGATCATATAAATTAACATAGTTTAAGTTTAATGTTGGAACAATAAATTTCATTATTAATTTCGTCTGCAGATATCTCCTTCATTAAATAAAATCATTTTCCACAATTAAGCATTTTATTTACATAAAATAATAACTTTTCCTTAATCAAAGAAAGAGATTAAATACAAATTATAAATAAATTTTATTCAAAATAACTATTTTATTGCACCAATGAGTAGATCTCATTTTTCCGAGTTAAACAAAGTTGGTTTGATATTTTTCCGAATTTTATTGAATTTTCTACAAATATTTGAAATTTAAAACCATTTCGTGACACACGGAGGGCCACGGGGTTGGCCGCACGCGATCTCGCGTAGCCACACGCGATCCCACAGCGTGTGGCCCGGGGTGTGGCCTCGCCGCGGCGGCGCGACCGGCGGCGGCGCGACGGCCGGAGTTGGTCGGGCGTGGAGCAAAGCTCGCCGTGAGACCACCTACAAGCTCTACTCGACGCGAGGAACATTCTGGTGTGGATGAAAGAGCATGAGCTCCACCGGAGAGGCGCCGGCGGCGAGGTGCGGCTCCACCGAACGTTCGGCGATGTCGCCCGCGGCCCACGGTGCACGGAATCCCCCGCCGCTTCTTCCTAAAGCATCACGGAAACAAGGACTACACCGGCGCCAACACGGTTGACGCGATGGATGGCCGGAACAGGGGCTCGCATCGGAGGCCCGCGGGGAACCGGCGGTCGGACTCGGGGAAAAGCCGGATTCCGGCCACCGTGGTTGAAAAATGAAACCAAAAGATGGCCGAGATACTAGAGAGTAGTATTGCGCACATCATGGAAAAAGAAAGGGAGATGATAACGCACCGGAGCGGAAGAAATTTGGAGCGGCGGCCGGACACGTCGGGGATGGTCGCTTCGGGGAGGACGGCTTCAATCTTCGAGGTTAGGGCAGCTCGTCGGGAACGGAGAGCATGCGCAGCCTTCAACACGAGCGTGCGGAGCGGCGGGTGGTCGTGGCTAGTCGGGAGGTGGCCGGAGGCGGCCGGGCGGGGTGGAGAACAGGGCGCGACCCGAGCGGACGGAAACCAAGGGAGAAGAATGGATGAGCTCGGCCGAGTTTTTATCCTCCGCGAACGTCGGTTGGAGCGAGCCGCCGAGCAGCTGCGTGGAGGCAAGCTCTGCGTGGCACCGGGGCCGGAGGGCGCGCGGCCGGAGCGGCCAGCCGCGGCTCTGCAGGCGGTGCGGCGGTTCGGGAGTGAGAGAAAGAAGAAAGAGAGAGTGACACAGGGGGCCCTGGTCGTTTTACATAAAACCCCCGGGTTTTTGACAAATTACAAAACAGGTTTCCGGGCTTTAAGAATTCCACAAAAATTCAGGGAGACATTTGAAAATGTTTTAAACATTTTTCCTTTTGGGTCCAGGTTGAAATTCCAAACTAGTTTTGAATTAAAAAATCAAGTTTAAATTAAAAACATAAGTTTTCATTATTTCTTGTAGGTATTTTTGTATAAATAAAAATCAATTGGTAGCAACTTCAGAAATTACCTATTTTTATGCTTAAACAATAGAGAATGTTAAACGCCATAATTTACTTTTATTTACCGACTTCTTTTAAGACCTTAGTTTTACTTAAGTGAAGTTGTTATTTCGTGTGCCTCTCTTCACACAATTTAAATCTTTTCTTTTCAATGCACATGATGACATGATGAAATGCGTGTTTATTTGTAGAGTTGTTACACCATTAGCTCGTTCCACTTGTCCGTTGATTTGTGGATGTGATACCGACGCATATTGTATCTTAATTCCCAAACTTTCAAGCACAATCCTTGAAAAATTCTGAAGTAAACCGAGGCCCATTATCGTAATGATATTGTGCGGGACTCCAAAACGCACGAATATGTTTTGCAGAAACTTGATCGCTCGGGCCGTAGTCGTACTAGTAACAGACTTCAGCCTCAATCCATTTAGAGAACTTATCCACCGCCACAAAAATATGTGTGAATCCTCCTGGTGCCCTTTTAAAAGGTCCAACTATATCCAGCCCCCAAGTAGAAAAAGGCCAAGTCATTGGAATTAGTTGTAACTCGTGAGCTGGAGCATGAGGTCTGTCCGGCGAAGAATTGACATCCTTGACAATTCTTGACCACTCGTGTGCATTATCCGCCGTCGTAGGCCGAGTAGAATCCTTGTCCGAACACCTTCCCAACTAGGGTCTTTGAAGAAGCATGATTTCCACAAATTCCCTTGTGCACGTCTTCAAGCAATTGAATGCCATCGAAACAGTATACACATTTCATCGAATATTAACTCCACGCTTATATAACTCTCCTTCGAGAATTAAATAACTGCGTGCTCGAACCTCTAGTCTTTGCTTCTCCACCTTATCTTCTGGAGTTTTACCACATCGAAGATAATCAAGGTACGGGGTACGCCAATCAGAATCAATAATCATAACATCAAGTGGCCGAATATCGTCGGCATTGATTCCGCTCACTCGTCTTATCCGGTAAGACCACTTCTTCGGATCGGTCTTTCGAGACTATTTTCTCCTCCCGATTCTTCAAGATCGCTTTATCCACAATCTCTGTAATAGTAGCCTTACGCTCCATTTTTATAGATGGTTTATCCAAGTACTTGAAGGAAAACACCGGTGGAACCGCTTATCTAGAAGACCCTAGTCTCGGCTAACTCATCCGCAGCAGAATTATTTCCGCGCAATATATGAGAAAATCGCAAACCAACAAATTTGTCTTCAAGTTTTCTAACCTCCCGTCGATAGGCGATCATATGATCATCATGAGCATCCCACACCTTGTTAACTTGACTTATCACCAACATTGAATCACCGTATATGTCCAATCGTCCGACTCCTGACGAAATAGCTACTCGAAGCCCATGAAGCAAAGCTTCATACTCCGCAAGATTATTTGAAGCTCTGCAATGCATATGTAATACATATCCGAGTGGTTCCTTCGTGGGGTGAGTAGTACAACCCCAGCCCCCGCGCTCGAAAGCTGCAGGGACCCATCAAAGAACATCTCCCAATACTCCAACGTTTGAATCCCCTGCGGGATTTGTGTCTCCAACCATTGTGTTATGAAATCGGCTAAAGCCTGTCCCTTAATAGCGGTCCGCGAAGAAAACGTAATCTCATATTGGCCAAGTTCTATAGCCCACTTAGCAACCTCGACCCACCGCCTCTCGGTTCCGCACAATATCTCCAATGGCGAACCCAGTCTTAACTTCAATGGGGTGCGCTTGGAAATAATGTTTCAACTTTCGAGAAGTTATCACTACTGCATATATTAATTTCTGTAATTGGAGATATTGCATCCGTGATTCGAGTAAGAACTTCACTTACAAAATATACCGGATGCTTGTACCAATTGCGGATGTCCCTCTTCCGTCCGATCGACCGCCAAAACCGTGCTCACCACATGGGTTGTTGCTGAAATATACAACTGAATGGTCTCGTCCGGCTCTGGAGGTACCAATACCGGAGGATTGCTAAGGTATTCCTTGAGTTGATCAAGCGCGGCCTGTGCCTCGTCTCGTCCACTCAAACTTATCTTGCTTCTTAAGCAACTTGAAGAACGGAAGTCCACGAACCCCAGCCTTGAAATGAAACGACTAAGAGCCACCATACTACCCGTCGACTTCCGAACATCCTTCAAGCAACTCGGGGGTTTCATATCGATGATCGTCTGGATTTTTTCCGGGTTGGCTTCAATGCCTCGCCATGACACTAGGTAACCCATTAATTTCCCGGAGCGAACTCCAAATACACATTTTCCAGGATTGAGCTTCATGGAAAAATTCGTAGATTATCGAAGGTCTCTCGCCAGGTCGGAGTGAAGATCCTCGGTTTTCGAGATTTTACCACTATATCATCAACGTAAGCTTATGCGTTCCTTCCCAATTGCAAATCCAAGCAACGTTGTATACCGCGCTGATATGTAGCTCCGGCATTCTTTAATCCAAAAGGCATAATCGTATAGCAAGTATGCTCCAAAGGGGGTGATAAACGCGGTCTTTATTTGATCTTCAACTCTTAGCGGTATTTGATGATATCCCGAGTAAGCATCAAGAAAACAAAGACGCTCGCAGCCAGCGGTCGAATCAACAACTTGATCAATTTGAGGCAGCGCGAAAGGGTCTTTGGGGCAAGCTTTGTTGAGATCAAGTATAATCGACACACATTCTTAATTCTTTAGTATTCTTTTTGGTACAAGAACCGGATTGGCAAGCCAATCTGGATGATACACCTCCCTAATAAACTTAGCTGCTAATAACCTAGTTATTTCCTACTTGATAGCTTCCTTGCGGTCTTGAGCAAATCTCCGGAGCTTCGTTTGACGAGCTTCGCATCGGGACGCACCAAGAGTGCGTGCTCAATCTTCTCCCTAGGAACACCCGGCATGTCGAAGGCTGCGATGCAAAGATATCCCTATTTTCCTGGAGGAAAAGAATGAGCGCGCTTTCATATTTATCCCCAAGTCAGCCCCTATATGGGTGACCTTGAAGGGGTCCGACTCATCAAGCTCGAATAGTCTTGGAAACCACCGCATCGCCTTTCAATTTCTCCTTTGCAACCTTCTTGATCGGAACTTCATCCTCCAGCCTTGCCTCGTACTTCTAGAGCCTCACTGCTTCTCCGATTTCCCGACGTTCATCCTCCGAATTGGCCCAAGAGGCCAACTCGATGCTATGTACTTCACAAGCGTAAGCGGTCTTGATGTCGCCTCGAACGACAAAACCCCATTTGGTCCCGGCATCTTCAACATCAAGTACTGATAGTTCGGGATGGCCATAAACTTTGCCAAAGCCGGTCTTCCAGGTATGGCGTGATATGCTCGAATCAATATCGGCTACTTGGAAGATAATATTCTACTTCCTGTAGTTTTCCTTGGTCCCGAAGGTTACTGGCAGAGAAATCAGCCCCAAAGGATAGCTGTTCCGACCGTGTATTATACCATGAAACGGCGAAACGATGCGATCCAGGTCAGCTACAGAGAGGCCAAGCTCGCGCGAGTCTTAGCAAATAGGATATCCAAGCAACTTCCTCCATCAATGAAAGTCCTCTTCAATCGCACCTTGTGAACTATGGGAGCCAACATGAGTGGATATTTACCAGCTTTTGGCAATACCTCAGGATGATCGGCCCTGCTGAAAGTAATGGGCACCTCGGACCACCGTAGGTATTCAGGTGTGGCGGGAGCGACGGCATTAACCTCTCGAAACGCCAACTTTTGCTTTCTCTTCGACTCGTAAGCGTCCGGGCCTCCATAGATCATGTTCACCTCTCGAGCCGGTTCTTAAAAACCTTCGTCATCCCCATTGTCATCGTGCTCTTTATCCTTGCCCTTGTCCTCTCTCCGGTTTCGATGAGCAGATCGGGGCGCAACCTTTAAAGCAAACCGAGCGAACGGCCTTAACAGGAAGCACTCCTTGGCTTTATGATTCTCATTATGAATCATGCAAGGGCCCTCCAGAAGTGTTTCGAATCGTTCTCTTGGACCTCTCTTAGGAGGTGCCGGCCGGTCTCCTCCATGAGACCGGTCGACAGCCTACAACAAGGTGATCTACCTTGCGCTTGTTGTTGTTCTTGGATCCAGATCGGTTGCCTTGGTCATGCTTCGGTTCCTTCCCTTTGTTCCCGCGCAAGTTGACCACGTTTGATTGTCCAGCAAGCATACTCATCTCGCTATTTTGAAGCACTCGACGCCGTCATGGTAAGGTTCCGATTGCGCCTTCCAATCTTATAAACTAAGGCTTCACTTCGGACGCCGACTTGAAACGCCACAATTACTTGCCGATCGGGAACATTGGGGATAAAGGCCTTCTTGTTGCAGAAACGCTCGATGAAGTCCGTAAGAGTTTCGTCGGGCTTTTGCTTTAGCCTCGTTGAGGTCGAAGTAATTCCCTGGCTTCTCACAAGTCGTTTGGAAATTCTCAACGAACTTTTTGGTGAGGTCGCCCCAGGAAGAGATAGATTTCTCGGGTAGGGACCGCAACCACAAGCGTCTAGCCTCGCTCCATGCACATGGGGAGGTAATTAGCTAGCACAAACGTATCTCCTCCTCGCCGACCGGATGGCGGTGGTGTACATGTGTAGCCACTCGGCAGGAGGTGCTTTACCATCATACTTATCAATGGCCCCGGGCTTAAATCCCATGGGGTATTTGCAAATACGTAAATCTCGCGTGAAAGCGGGAATCACGGAGTACTCGTCATCTTCCGGACCGGTCCGGACCAGTGAAGGGGATCGTCGACGAGGGTAATGCCGGTAGTTGTGATCTCTATCATCATCGGAGTAGTCGTAGTATCGATTATCTTGATACGTATCTCCCGATCCATCCGGACTATCGTTGTTGGCCGGTTGTGCGGTCTGCGAAGGGGAGGCGGAGGCGCCGCCCGGCGATCATTATTGTCACGTTGAGGCTCCCCATCTCTGTATCTGTTGTCGCGTCCCCTTCGATCCTCGGTATCACGACGATCATCTCGTCTTGGTCGGTCATCCCGATGAACATGTCGGTTGCCTTGTCCTCGTTGGTCATTGCGCAGAGGATTTCCACCGGGGGCGGCGCCGAAGCGGCCGGTCCACGCCGAGGCGAATTAGTCACGTGCGGGCGAGGCGGGGCAAGATCCCGCGGACGATCATCCACATGACCGGTACGACGCCTCTCATCTTCTTCGTGTCTCCGGCGTTCTTCCATTCTCTCTCGCATGGCGATCGATGAGCACGTTACGAGCGTCACGGTTACCATTAAGTGGTACGCGTAAATCTTGGTCCGGAGCTCGTTCATGTGCGTCCGCGATCGGGGTGTGTCGAGGCCCGAGCCTTCCTCCGGAGGAAGCTCCTTCGGACCGGGCTCTCGTAGGCCGCTCCTAGCGAGAACGCGAGCGGCTTGAAGATTCCGATCTGTCATGAATGAGTTGATTTGTTTGTAGAGCAGCCGCATCTACCAAATTTAAAGCGCGTTGCAACCCCGGTGTTGCATTGAAGACTTCTTCCGGTATTGTCTCAAGGATTTGTTTCACTCCCACAATGTTGTGGATCGGCGACGTGAAGACCCGAGCGCCATTTAATTCCACTTCCATGGAACTCAAATCCAAAGCTCGCTCGAAGAACGATGTCGCCTTCCGCTGCGGCATCCACGTCGGGTGTTATATCCTCGGGGACGTTTCTTCCGGGTCTCCGGACCGGTCCGGCAGTGGGCCCGTGGCTAGGGGAGCGATCGCGAGAACGCTTCCTCCGGCCGGACACCACCAAGCAGCATTTGCGCGCGGATTCGCGGCCGAAGGTTGTGGAGGTTGTTCATCTCCGTCTCGCTTCCTCTCGTTTCACGACGACGACGATCAGATTCGTCTCTCGCCATCCACTTCTTCTTCAGCAGCTTCCTCGGGATTGAGTTGGCGAATAACTCGGTCCCGTCATGAACACTTGGAAGAAGACCGGAGGCTCTTCCTCGAAGTCATTAACAAACTCGCAAGAGCGGCTTATCATTACGGATCGCGCACCGGTCCGAGATGCGGACGGTCCGATTATTTGCGCTAAAGCTCCCTACGTCCAACGGGGGTGGTGTCGCGGCGCTCGTGTTCCTTGCATCAATTGAACAACGGAGTACGGAGGTGGTGGGAGAGGAGCGCGCTCCAAGTCTCGTGCGGCGAACGTTTGTTGGTGTGTGTGATGCGTGTGTTTGTATGAGTATGTCCGTGAGAGCGTGAGAACTTCTACCCCTTTATAGTCACGGGGGTAAAGCTCGAGTTATAGGGGAGAGAGAGAGAGAGAGAGAGAGAGAGAGAGAGAGAGAGAGAAGGTGGCCGTGGACTCATCCGATCGTTTCGTGCTGTCCCGTCGGCCTTCATCCTCGCGCGACTTGAGTTGGTTGATCGGGCGATCACGTCGCCTCCGTAGCTCGCTGCGTCGGGGTGGAGTGTTCCGCGTCCGGTGGAGCCATGGGCGGCGTCATGGCGGAGTGGTTGGAGGGGACATGCCATTCCCGTCCTTCTTTGTCGAGCATTGATGGCGAGCCCAAGGTTGAGGTCGCGGGGCAGCTCGTTTGCTCGTCGACGGGTATGACGCGGAAGAATGTACCATCATACGTCGAGGATGATGGCCATTCTCGAAGACTTCGGTCCACGCCAACTCGTCGAGCTACGGGGACGGCGCGTCCCATCGGCGTGGCCCGGCGGGAGCGGTGGCGGTGGCGGGAGGGATGGGGCACGAGTTCTCGTCAATGATTGCCGAGTAGCACCCACATGGGCACTCGGAGTAGGAGGAGTTAATGCGGCTAGTGGTCGAGCTTCGGGGTCGAGTTCGAAGGTCGAGCTCGGGGGTCGAGCGGGGTAAAGTTGTGCGAGGCGGACCTCCTCGAGCAAGGCGGACAAGGTCGTGCGAGGCGGGCCTCCCGAGTTTGGCGAGCAAGGTCGAGTTCGTCATCCGTTGATTTTTTTTTTTTTGGCGGGGTCGTACGAGGGTGGGACACGCCTTATCCGCCGACGTGGTTTTGGTAATCCCCTGTTAAGTAGGTTTAGAGGGCGCCACGTGGCAACGCTAATCTTTCTCCCCGACGAGTAGCCCCGAGCCCCGGGTGAGTCGTGGAGTCATCCAGGGGATCTGTTGAGATCGCGGGGAGTCGCACTCGTGTTGTTTCCGTGAGAGATGCTTATCCACCGGAGGCGCGCGAGCGCGTCCGGTGGGCGATAGCTCCCGAGCCGCAGGATAAGTCGAAGACTTATGCTTTGGCTGAATTGCGCATGAACGAATTGTGGTCCCGCCGTTGAACCTCGTGTTTGCGATGCCGGCTCCCGAGCCCCCGCGCGGTGCGGATGGCTGGTCGCGGGGTGGTTCGTCTTAGTCAATTTCCCGTTCGCGTCGTGTTCGTGCGACGGAGGGTAGAGCAGATCCACGATTTGCCCGAAAAGGCCGACACGCGGGCTCGGAGAGCTCGATAACGGGAAAAGTTCGAGCGAAGTCGCGGTTTCCTGTCGAAGGGATTCCGTCGAGCCCGCCGGGGGACGACTTCATTTATCCGCGTGGTCGTCCTCGATTGGGACCCGAGACCATTTGAAGACCCGGGGCTCGATGCCTCTCTACGATGAGACTCCCCTTAGTCGAGGTCGACGTGGACTCGAATGTGTTCGGTCGATGCTCGTTGCGCTTGCGCACGTGGGTTGCGGTCGCTAGGCGGACCCATCGATGTCACTCCCTCACTCGATTTTGCATGCTCGAGGCGACCGTCGAACCCTTTCGATTGGGCTAGCCTTGGAACCTCGGCTGGGTGGGGCCGTCGAGGCGGTTTTCGACCTCTTATCCCCGCTTACCTTCGAGGCCAATCCTCGGGCTGGTCGAGCTTCGAGGTCAAGTGGTCGACCTTGAAGCGGGTAGGTGGTAGGTCGAGGGACCTCCTCGGGGTGCGTGCCTTTCCTCACCTGTGTTAGTATGCGAGAGAATTCGAATTGACAGGGGAGATAGAGAGGGGCGTGGGAGTTTTACCGTCCCAGCCTTCCATATCCCGGGAATCGAGGCGCGTCCTTATCCTTCGCCGGCCCGTAGTGGTGGGCCGCCGCGGGGTAGATTCGATTTTCCATTGGTAGTGGCGGGCCCCCTGCAGTTAGTACGGGTAGTGGGGCGGTAGACCTGGAGAAGGTGGCGTCAAAATCGGGGAGGAGAGGAGTTAAGGGACTTCACCTAAGGGGAGGCGGTCGTGGGACCCGTAGCGAAACCGAAGAGGCGCGTCCGCCGGCGCGGCCGCCTATTTAAGCCGATCTCGCCGTATCCTTTGTCTTCACGCACCGTCGCCTTCCCTTAGCTTTCTTGCCTTTCCTGCCTTCGTCCTTCCAAACCCTAGCTTTTGCCTCCACCCTCGGGTAGCCCCCGAGCCTTTCCGTCTTCGCCTCGCCATGTCGACTTGGTCCCGTTCCACGACGACGAGGGCCGACCTCGAGTTGCTCGGTGGCCCAAGGCTTGCTGCGCGATCGCGACACGGAGAAGTGGTGGGTGCTCCCCGGCAACGAGCCACGCCCCGCCGCCCCCGAAGGAGCTCCCCGGCAACGTTCTTCTTTTCGCAGTCCGCCCGGATCTCGCCGACCATGCGACCTAAGCCGAGGCTCCCCGAAGGAGCAATCGAGAGGGAGGCAAACCGTCCGCGGGCCGCGGAGGAGAAGGCCGAGAGGATGGCGCCAAAGACCCGGCCGCGCGACTCAAGGCGCGAAGGCGGTGCGAGATGCGGAGCGCCGCAGGAAGAGCGATGCGTACGTGGCGGCGGGGTTAAACCCCTACACGGCCTCGACCGCCTCGACCCCCATCCCCACCGACTCCGAGGTTAACGGCGGAGCCATTGAGTTCGAGACTAACGGGGAGATCCCGTACGTCCGCTCAAACCGAGCCGTCACCTCGGCCCTTGCGACCTCCGCCCCCTCGTTCTCGACCTTCGCGGCCGGGACCTCGAGGCGGCCGGCGCCCTTCGAAGGCGGGGCGAGCTCCCGGATCGAGGAGCCGTCTCTCGTGGAGGGAACGGGGACCGGTGGGGAGCCACCGTCGTGGCCGGAGGTAGTGGACCTTACGGGTGATCTTGCCGTAGACGCAAGGGAAGCGGCGGAGATGATCGCCGAGCTAGTCGAAGGCGAGCCGGACCTCAACCGCATGCCATCGACGCCTAGGGACGGCATGGCGGATGGCATAGATCCGGGAGGTCTTCCCTCCGTTGGGTCCGCGGACGTGGTGCCCGCGCAAGGTTCCCAATCCCGTGCGCTGCGAGCCCAAGAGTCCGGCGGACCCGTACCCGAGCCCGCGAGGAGCGGCGAGCAAGGTCGACACGCGGACGCGCATGTCAATGTCCTTGAACTCTGCTGCGGCCGGCGAGCCGGCCTCTTGACACGCGGACGCCCGTGTTGATGTCCTTGGATCTGCCGCGCCCGTTGGAGGGCGCGCCACGGGTCCTCCATCGACCTTGAGGCCCTCGCGGAACCCGTCGTGGAGGAGGCGTGGGAGGTGGTCGATCCGGCGGTATCTGCCGGGGTTCGCGAGGACGAGCTTGGTGAGCTTGGTGACGAGCTTGGTGACGAGGACCAAGCTCGTCCATTATTCAAAATCTGCCATTGTATCTCGCCGATACGGCGGGGACATGGCTCGAGCATCTCCCTGCGAACGAGATACATTCGTGGGCCGACCTACGAGAGTTGTTCGTGGGTAAGTTCCGAGCGACGTGCGCCCGCCCGGGCAATCCCCGGGTGTCAAAGAAGTGCAGGCAAAAGCTGAACGAGTCGCTCCGGGACTACATTCGGCGCTTTTCCGGCGCTGCAACGAGCTTCCCCACGTCATCGACGTAGACGTCGTGGGCGCGTTCCTTTCGGGGCGTAGGCTGCTCGCGAACAGTCCGCGAGCTCCTCGACATCGCCACAAGCCACGCTTCGGGCGAGGAGCCGGTCGGAGCCCTCCTCCACCATGATACCCCCGAGAAGGGGAACGACAAGTGGGACGACGGTAATGCTCGCGAAGGTCCCTCCGGCTCCAAGCCCAACAAGAAGAACAAGTCGCGGTCGAACGACGGGCCCATGGTGGCCGCGATCGAGAAAAAGGGCGCCAAGCAGCCCAACAAAGACCTACCGAACCACTTCGAGAAGAGGTGGAACAGATCGTGCCCCAACCACGAGTTCCCCGTCAAGCACTCGATGAAGGACTCGTTCGTTGATGAAGAAATTCGTCACGTAGCAGGGGAGGAAGGGGCGCCCCGGCGAGAGCATGAGGAGAACGCCGGAGTCGAGGGCGACGCCGGTGATGAGGAAGGCGAGGGCTGTCCCCGAGCGGAGGGATGCCTCATGATCTTCACGAGCTCCGACGCTCGTCCCGCCCGACTCTCCGTCAAGCTCGAACGCCGCGACGTCTTCGCCGCGGAACCCGCAACCTCGGTCTACCTTAGATGGTTAGAGTTGCCGATCACTTTTGATCGCGCCGATCATCCGGTGCGAGTCCCACGACCGGGCCGGTACCCGCTCGTGGTCCATCCCATCGTCGCCAAGACGCGCCTCACTAAGGTGGTCATGGATGGAGGCAGCGGCCTCAACATCCCGTATGCCGATGTCCTCGATGCCATGGGGATCGAACGTTCGCGCATTCGCCCCAACGGTTCGCCGTTCCACGGCGTCGTTCCGGGACGCAAGCCGTTCCCAACGGGCAAATCGACCCACCCGTCACATTTGGGACTCCTTCGAACTTTCTAACGGAGACCCCCACGTTCCGGTGGTTGGGTTCCCAAGAATCTACCACGCCATCCTCGGGCGACCATGCTACTCGAAGTTCATGGCCGTCCCGAATTACGTCTACCCGAAGCTCAAGATGCCCGGGCCGAAGGGAGTCATCACCGTGGGCGCGTCCTTCCGAGCACGCCTACCGGTGCGATGTCGACAACTGCGATGTGACACCCCGTGTCACAATTTCACGATGTTACTATACTAAATGCAAATCTGCATGTACAAATAAAAATCATTAGCCAAGTCACATGAAATAATGGAGTAGAGTTCATTAGGGTTTTAAAATGTTCCCAAAACCCTAGCTAGTGAGATCTCAAACTTTCTCCAAGGTGGTAACCCAAATTTTTGCACAATCTGGTAGAACACATCAAGACATGAATTTAGGACATTTTTCCTGAATTTTTGGGACAACACAAATTCCAAGAAAAATCCAACTCTAAGCAGAAACAGCACCTGTTCAACAATTTTTATAAATTTTTACATTTCGAATTTGAACTTTGGCCTATAAGAAAAGTTGTTCCACATAATCCAAAGGAACCACAGAAAATTTGGTTTGCAAAAATTTAAAAAAGATCAAATTCTATGAGCAATTTACAGAGAAGGACAGCAGTGGCAAAACTGTAAATTGTGAGAATCCCATTTGAACGAGAGGCCGGCACGATGGCCGGGGCCACCGTCAGCGGTGTTCGCCGCCGGTGCCCATGCCGGTTAGGCGCCGCCCGTCCTCGCCGCGCTGTGCAGCTCCACGCGTCGTCCATCGTCCATGTGGCTTCGCCCGGAAGCGTGCGAGCTCGGCCGTCGATGGCGGGGAAAGGATTTCGCCATGGCCGCCGCCCGGGACTTTTCCCCTACGCCGCCTCTCCCCGCATTGCAGCCCCCCATTTGCGTGCAAGTGCTTCGCCGAACTCCTGAGTAGCTTTAACCCCGAGTCCCCAACCGTCTCCTCTCCTCTCGTGAGCGCCAATAGCCAAAAATCCGCAAAGGACTCCGCCTCCACCATGAACGCCGGCAAGCTCGATTGAGCGGTGCTCGGGTGAGCTCATGTCGTGCCTCCGCCGCTGGAAGGTGTGCAAGACCCTAACGGTCCTCTCTCGCCCCTTCCCGGGTTCAACCGCGCCGAACGAAGAAGAAAAAGCCCATCTTCTTCGCCGCCGGTCACCGCGCCCCGCCACCCCTCCGACGAGCTGCTACCTCCCGGGCCCTTCCTTCTTCGACTCCACGCCGAGGTTCCCCTCGAGCAGGTGACGCTCTCAGCCTTGGCCGCCCCTCCTCTCGTGCGGTGGCGAGCACGAGCTCCCACGCCGGAGCCGCCGCGTCCGCCATGGCTCGACGCGAGCTAAGCTCCGTCCATTCCCTCACCTCGCCACCATCGCCGTAGATGCGCCGTCGAAAACCGTGCACAGGCGGCCAAGCCCGGCCCCTGCGGCGAGCCCTAGCGTGCCGCCGGTGAGCTCCGCCGCCGCTCCAGCGAGCTCCCCCCCGCGCGCGACACTTAGCCAATTTTCGAATCGTGCTGAAACTTCGTAACGGTTAAGGATTTTAGAAAAATCATAACTCGAGTTTTACGCCACGGATTTGAACGATTCAAAGCGCATTGGAAAGCTTGTAACCTGTACTTTAACATGGTGTACATGAACACCTATGGTTATATAGTAAAAATTAATTTTTGAGCAAGATGAAAACACTATCATGACCATGTTGCTTAACGAGATGGCATTTCGAAAATGGTGTAACTTCTAGACCCCGGATCCAAACTTCATGAGCAAGGGCTCTTTGGAAAGTAGATAACTTGTAATTTAACGTGGTAACATAATCCCAGTACTTCATATGTAGAAAAATAAAGATATAAGTACTCTAAGATGCTAATCCGTTATGCCCGCGTGACAACTTGACGTTTTTAAAATTGAATAACTTTTTAAGTACAGCTCCAAACGAAACAACTATAAGTTCGTTGTAAACCTTGAGCTATGTACTTTACATTAACCAACATGATTCACCTAAGTTCTATAGCAAAATATTAAGATGGGAACACCTTAAGATGGCTTCACAAGCAGTCTGTCAACCCTGACTTAGTGAAATAAAATAGCTGAGAATGGGCTAAGCTCAAAGTGCCTTTTTACTTTCTGTTATGGCTAGATAATTTTTCACACTTACATGGTACAATTAAACAGGTCATGATCACGTTTATCTTTTGGGCAAGAACAGTCGTTCATTTATGCTAGATGATGGAAAGTTTACCTAATTAGAAGGTTGTCCCCATGAAACAAACCACACGTATCACCATCCCGACCATATCATCACGATTCGAGAACATGTTTAATTTATGTAAACGTTTCGTTACACTATATTATTGAGAAAGTTCCATGAACTATATAAATACGAATTCATCCATTGCTCATACACTTCATATGCATTCATATAGGAACCTCGACCGGAGCTGAAGATCAAGGAGGGCACCAACTTGAAGTGAGCGAGTTCGAGTGTGCTAACTACGAACCGAATCAAGGCAAGCCCTGAGCATAACCTATGTTTTAAAAGTTCTCTTTATTTTCACATACGTCTATGATGTATTGTGCATTTACGTTTAGGAGTTGCTCGGAAACCTAGTTGCACTAGATTCCCGTATCCCGTGGTCTTGGTTAAGTATAATCCTAATCGCTAGTGCTATGCTCCATAATTTCATCGGTAGCAACACCGAGTGATTTGGAGATCACCCGGTCTAGGGATTAAATTTTGGTTACCCTCACATGATTAATTTAAGACCATACGGGGAAGAGCATGTGTAGGATGCGGTGACAAGGTTGGCCCTTGTGCGCCATAGCCCCGTATGTGTCGGTTAAGGACCGTTCGTTGTGACTCCGCGAGCAAGTATTGAATTGTGTACCAAATGCATACCTTCGTATGGGAGTTGGTAAACTGATGTAACTTGAGAGTCGTAGTGTTGGACGGTCTCTCCACCCTTTGTGCAAAGTGTCGGTCACGGTGGATGCACGGGTTTGTGAGTAGACGGAGGGTGTGTTATTACCCTTGGACCCGACGCTACCGTGGTTGCATGTGGAATGCACACTCGGAGGGTGGACCCGGCTCATATCTATGGTGATCTTGTGAAAGGTGGCCATACGTGTTCTTAAATGATGCGTATGTCGTGCATTTGGGTTTCCCTGCAGGGTGTAAATCGATATATATCGCCGTCCCTCGCGGTGATGAGTACCACTTGTCTCGAGCAGATTGTATCGTAGTAACAAGAGAAAATGATGATTAAGCTTGCTGTTTTTGGATATTAAATTTATGTATTGCAACCATGCTTGTTAGGCTTGCTCACTAAATTTATGATTTTGTTTCTACCCTCTTAACTTGGCTAAAATATGAGTTAGACAAAATTCTATAGCTGCTGTTTTTGCAAGTTACCGCAAGCCAGGTCAAGCCCCCTGCATGTTAGGGTCGGTTCTTAGAACCATTTTTGGCGGGTAAGCCTTACGGAGTATATTAGATATTCAGGGTTTGTGTTGAAATTATTTTCAGGATTCCCGCAGCCCGATTATTGTGATTGCTGCGGGAAGTATGTGTGTCAAGGTGAGGAACCTCAAGAGTGGACCGTGGAGTGGGTTCCCGCTTCACCGACTCAAGAGTGAGACCACGCCGTATGGGCTGGTGTGGCTCTCCTAGTTAAGCTATATATATATATGTACCGTCGAGACATTTACGCTTCCGCCAAGACATTATCAAGTATTGTAAAATCACACTTCACTTATGTATTGTAATCTGAAATTCGAACAATGGCTTGTAATATTTCGGAGATTATGTATAAAACTTGATACTCAAGTGCTCTCCCGATGTAATAAAATGACGAATGAATTCCCGATGTATGTGCAATGTACGTTCGCTTCGTCGAATGTCTCCCGATACGATCCCGTGCGACAATCCCTCTCGCTTTGCGAGGTAGGGGTGTCACATGCGACCTTGCGTCAGCCCACCTA
>JAUNZO010001655.1:0-28290 GCA_031894775.1 Chloris gayana
GCTCTTCCCGGTGCTAGCGGATGGCGCGGTGGCTCCGAGGCGGTGGCGCGACGGAGCTCGGGTGGCGGCGTCAATGGAGGCGGCGGCGCTCGGGCGTTTGGCGCTACGGGGCTGCGAGACTTGGGGCAAAAGAGCAGACACGGGACGCGGGCGGGCTTCTTATAGGGCGCGATGCCCTAGGATGGTCGTGGCGCGCACGCCAAGGAAGCAACGACGGCGGCGTGCAATGCGGCTAGGGTTAGGCATGACGGCGCAGCTTGGGCTCGAGCGGGCCTGCGGGGGCCGACGTGTGGGTCGGAGTTCTTGGGTCGAGAGGGGAAGGGGAAAAGGTAGTCGAGGTCGGGGAAGTTTCGGCCCATTAGCTTAATCAAAAGCTTTTTATAAATCAAACTTCAATTAGTTTTGGAATTAACTCCTTTTCTCACATGAAATGATAAAAGCTCTCATTTAGTTTTCAAAGAGAAATACCTTATGTAAAATAATGCCTTTTGAAATAAACTTATTTTCATAAATCATTTTCTTAAAATAGATTACCTTCATAAATCAAAAGTATTTCTTAAGTAAATGCTTCCACATATCAAACTTTATTTATCTTTCAAAAACAACTCTTTGGTTCACATAAAATGACAACACGGTTCTATTTTTCTTGCAAATGGAAAATGCCTTGTGTGAAATATTGCTCTCTAAAATAATCAAATAAAATCTTTTTACTAAGTCATTTTCACAATCAAAACAAATCATAGATATATTTGGGAAACAAAGAAACTTTATAAATACAATATCTCCTTTTTAAATAGTTGGGTTTAAAACTAACTCTTCCTCTTTAGGAAGAAAGAAAGAAATATAATTAAAACATTATCTTTTAGATAATAATTAAATATGCTTTAAAAAGTTTTAAAATTTTGTGAATTTCATGCTCATCCCAGAATTTGAAATTCCGGGTGTTACAGATATTAGCTGAGAAATCACTTTGATTTGATTGGGATGAGAAGTTATACACCGGAGGCGGTGCTCTCGGGCCAAAAAAAACATCCCTTTGAATCGTCTCCAATTTTCTTTCTTTCTTTTGCAAAAAAGAAAAAACGAAGAAGGGTAATACAGTCATTTCACATTCCTTTCAATAGGCGTTTGACGTTAAAAGCTAACAGACGAACGGAAAGCCAAATAAGGAATGAAAACCAGTTTTGTGTATAGGTAGGGAAGTTAGAAGCATTTCCGTTTTTGAGGCCAAATAAGGAATTCTCTCTAACAAATACTAGTATGTTTGTGGTTGCCACAGATGCAACGTATCACTAACCTGTTCCATTAGCACATTTGTGTCCCGAAGGTTTTCTCTATCAGAATATATGATGTTCCAGCAACGCTAGCCTTCGATGTAACAGAGCGCGTCATGGTTGCTGAGAATATATCTGTGTGGACGTGATCAACATTGCTTGCTTCACGGTCTAGTAAGAACACATTCTCATGTCTCTTCCGAATCATCCGATAAAAAAAAAGAAGAAGCATTCGTATGCTGTTGTCGGTCGATGGGACGAGAGGATTGTAGTACTTACCAAATCCTGGATGCATGGTACTTGGTCATGGGTATATAGTAAAGCAGTCTAAATATCCTTCTTGTCAATAATGGAGCCGATTTTGTTAAAGCCTTTGAAAGATCGATCAAGATAAGATTTACACACAAGTGACAAGATTCGTTGCAAGAATGTTATTTGACACGTACACGCCTAGCTTCAATACCAGAACAGCCTATAGTTTTTTTTATTGGAAAAAGTCTATTTTACTCCCCGAACAATCTGCTATGTCCAAATTATACCCCGAACAAAATTTTGGCTTACTTTACTCCCTCAAACAATTTAAGTTGACTCAATTTACTCCCTTATGTAATTTCTCTTTGTACTGCGAGTTGAGTTTAGTGCTTAAATTTTGCACAACTATAGTTTTCATTGAATCGTACGTTAAAAAAAGTATAATATATATTTTGAATATAGTTTTTATAGTTTAATAGCATCAAATATCATCCTAATTATATAGTTCTAGAATTGTATACAAAATATTTAAGAAAAAATATAAAATATTTTCTTTTACATAGAAAATAGTACTATCTATCATCATGCAAAAGTTGAGCTTCAAATTCAAATCGTACAAAGAGAAAAAAAAAGAGAAAATGCATAAGAAAGTAAATTGAGCCAACTTAAATTGTTTGAGGGAGTAAAGTGAGCTCAGATTTTGTTCGGGTGTAATTTGGACATAGTGGATTGTTCGGGGAGTAAAATAGACTTTTTCCTTTTTTATTCACCAACTTGGAACAAATTGGATGGACTCGTTGCGATGTTCCATCGACCACGCTTCGAGTTCGAGACAAGAGTCCAAGCCGCTAATTCATCAGCAATCTTCACCACTAATGAAGCACAGAGAGCATCTAATAACCTATCCAGCTAAGCTGAAGCTGCTAAAGAATGAACCGACCGTCAGGCGTCAGCAGGTGGCCTGCACGGTGAGCTTGCCTGACTCGCACCCGGCGCCAGCAAACTCCGGCGTGACCCGCACCGTGCACGCCTCCTTTCCGACGCACGCCGCGGTGAACGCGTCGAGCGCCGCCCTGGACTCGCACCCGCCCTCGAACGCGCCGCACGTGCCCCTCGCGACGCCGAAGCTGGCCACGTCGACGCTAGCGATGGCGCGCCCCCGCAGGAGAGCGCGACGTGGTCGCCGACCTCGGCTTCGGCGACGCAGGCATGGGCCACCCCGACGGTGCGGAACGCGGCCCGCGTGGGGTCGCCGCCGGCCTCCTCGAAGAGGATGAGCGTGTTGGGCCGCGCGGGCCGGAGGAACCCGCGCGGGACATGGTAGTAGCGCTGCGAGGGCCCGCCGCAGCCCGTGAGGCAGCGGATGCCGTCGCCCTCCGCCTTGAACTTGCCGCGGTAGTCGCAAACGTGGCACCCGGGCATCTCCGACGCCGTGTACGACGGCCAGTACCGGCCCAGGCTGTGCCCGTTCACCCACGCCGCGCCCTTGCCCAGGCCCGCCAGGTCCGCTACCACGGGCTCCGACCCGGCCGGGGCCGCGAAGCTGGCCTTGTACCAGGTGAATGGCCGGTTCACGGGGATGCTGCCGTTCTGGCTCTGCCACCTGTACCCGGGCTTGTTGTTACTGTCGAGATGGACTTGCCTGTGCTCGCCGGCCAACCCAGACTGAACACCACCCAATGCAACAAAGGTGATTTTTCTTTTCCTTATAACAAGATAGATAACAAAGAAGGTAGGGAGTTCACCACGTACCATATACGTCCACGAGCTGTTGGTGAGATCAATGCTGCTGCCGTTCAAGCCCAGAAGCTTTACCGGCCCTCCGACAATGCCGGCAGGCATCATCTCGAACAAAGCTCCGTAGTTCTGTTTCAAGGGAAATCGTTTAACCGGAAGGCATCTATATGATGAAGTTGACACGTTCAGAAAGTGACCAACCTTAAGGCCGACGGTGCCGCTCAGGAGAGAAATGTAGTTCTTCCCGGAGTGAAGATTCACCGGAGACTGCAGCTGGAAGACGAAATCTCCATTGGCCGAGTGGTTTCGCCCTGCCAAAAGCACATTGTTCACAGACGAATCACATCTCGATCCATGGAAGCACAAACATAAGCTCCTCTTCCTACTGAAGCTGGCAGAGTTCTCACCAACTAGCTTTCCGTTCACGAAAGCGTACATCTCGTGGCCCGTTGTGTTCACATACAGCGTGTAGCTTGCGTCTCCCTTGTGCTCGAGGCTGCAGTGAATTTTACGCAGGTTTGTTACATCAGAGTGTTTAGTGAAAATTAACAACCAGAAAAATTAGAAACACAAGGAAAAATAGACTCGATAATAATGCTTGCCTTGTCCTGTACCACAGGTAGTCACTCTGGTCGGTGCCTGCGGAGATCTGCTCCAGAAGCTCCTCCTTTCTGAAGCTCCCGCGCTCGTCGGTCATGAAGGGCCTCAGGTTCTCAGGCATCCAGGACCACTGCAAACTCTCCAGTTCTTCCTCCACCGTGTTCGCCTTCTTCACCATGACCGACGTCTGCGCCTTGATCTATGGTGTAACCATTTACCAACAAACGAAATCAGTTTAGTAACAGTTACTTGATGCTCACTTGTTAAATTAAAAAGTCCTGAAATTAAATGAACAAGGAGCGTGCCTTGGCAGAATTGAAGGCGACGGTTTTGCAGTCAGGCAAGATGCTGACGGACCATGCCGGCACGAGGTAAGTAGCGCCGCCGAGGGTCACGTTCATATCCCGGTCGTCGAACTGGTTGTTGATGAAGCAGGCTGAGGAACCGCCAAAGCTGAACTTGGTGACCTGCATTATTGTTCAAATCAAATGGGCGCCGCCATTAGAAAAATCTCTACTAAATAATCTATTCTTTTAACTGAAAGGAATGAAATTCCGGCTCGGGATGTGAAAGGCACCGTGATGTTCTGGCCGTAGCTGGTGTCTTTGTACTCGCCGTGGACTAGGATTTTCTCGATGGACTTGATCACGTTGTGGAGATCCTTCAGGTGCCCGTATTTAGGCTGCCTAATGTTACCTGATGGAGCACAAACCATGCTTTCAAATTCTCATTAACCGAACCGAATGCAGTAACTACTGCATGTCGCTCTGTACTTATCAATGAACTCACCGTACTCATCCAGAGGCGCATCGTAATCGTAGCTGGTTGTGATGTACGGGCCACCAGAAGTGCGACCAAAGTTGGTTCCACCATGGTACTGACGATCATTGGCAATACAGCAGGTTCAGATGGGTATCACAAGGCATTAAAGGTTCCAGTAATCAGAAGCTGTACCATGTAGTAGTTCTGAAGAGATCCACGCTTCTGGAAGAACATAGCCACCGCAAAAGCGATGTCTTCAGCAGATCTATGGAAATCCGGCTTGTCCCAGGCTTTGAACCTAAATAAATAAAGTTACCATGTTAAAAGTAGTACTACTTTATTTATTTATGATACGAAAGGAAATGCCAAGGAACGAAGGAAATGTACCAGCCAGTCCAGTTTTCCGTCCAGATCTTTGGGATGCCGGTCCTGTTCGGGAACCAGTCGTGGCAGTAGAAGCCGTTGCAGGTGTGGATCTGTAATAATCCGGAACATGGACACAACGATTAGATGAACAAAAACATACTCCTCTATTCCGGAAGACTTGTCATTCGGACAAGAGATTTGAAGTGATAAATTGCTTGTGGAAGCTGTCCGGGCGACATGATTTCCGGAACGGAGGGAGTATACATTTTTGAGTTCAAATTAATTACAGTCATGAGGAAGCAAATTGGGCCTAACCACTTTGGGCGGCACGTCATCGTCCTGCTGGCACATGATCCAGGGCACGCCAATATTCTGCTTGTTGGCCATGTCGGCGCACCAGTGGATGTACTGCGAGGCGGACTCGTTGTTGTTCAGCTTGCCCATGATGTTCCCGTACTCGTTCTCGATCTACCAAGGCAGCGCATACAAGACACTGGTGTTAGCTGACACCTGGAAGATGCATGCGATCGACATACGAACTCAACTGGATCGATAGTAAAAAGGGGGGAGAAAATCACCTGAGCGAGGATGATTGGGCCTCCCTGCCCTGCAAACATGTTGGCGTCCTTCATCTTGTTGACAATGAGCGTGGTGAAGGCCTCCATCTCGCGCTGCAACGGATACAGAAGAGTTATTACATTTCGAAATCCGATCTGTTTTTACACAAAATCTGCCGGCAAGTTCAGAGTATGTTGCTTCGATGAGATGCAGGAGCAGTGATAGTCACCTCAAAGGGCTCGTTGTGCAACCTGAACTGCATGCCAGGAGTGTCACGCAGCCATGCTGGAAGGCCTCTGCAAATGAACATGAAACATTTTTTTTTTGGTGATCAGCCTTTCTCAGTCAAATGAAGGGTACGAGAGAGATGTGCAGATGGATACGCACCCGTAGTTCCATTCGCCGCAGATGTACGGGCCAATACGAAGAATGGCGTACATGCCAGCGTTCTGGATCTCCATGAAGAACCGGACGATGTCGTAGTTCCCCGCAAAATTGTACTGCACGTTACCAACGAAAGCCGTCAATGAAACAGCTGTATGCTTATTGAGTGACGGTTAAGAGCTGTACAGAAATACAAAATTATGACCTGGCCCTTGCGCGGCTCGTGGCCGTTCCAGAAGACATACGTCTCGATGGTGTCGAGACCGCCTTCCCTGGCCTTCTTGATCAGATCGGGCCACATCTGCAGTCGTAACCGCCAGGAAGAATTGTCAGAACTCGAGAAAAAGTGCAGTGAAGCAATGCTCCACGATTTCCTCGGGCACTCACCTCGGGCGTGCTCCTGGGGTAGTGGATCGACCCGGAAATCAGGATGCGGCGCTCGCCGTCGATGACGAGGGCGCGATCGTTGTACGCAACGGTGGTCGCGCCGGCAGCAGCGGCGGCCGTGGCGGCGTGCAGCACGACCACGAGGAGGAGGAGCGCGGCCATGCTATCTCGTTGTGTTTGCAGTGTGGCGATCCAGAGGGCGAGGTAGATAATTCTGAGTAGTGTGCACACACACACACTACACTGCTCTGGGCACTGCGTCCGTGCGCCGCGTATTTGTAAGAGCCGGACAACGGACTGCAGCGGGAGCCGCGGCGGGATAAGGCTGCGCGGGGCAACTACCACCTCCAACTTTTAAGGCCGGTGAGTGGACCAAGACTCAGGGGAGTGTGACTTATCCGCGTTCCACGTCGCTCCTGTGTAAGATCACTCGTATTGAAGACTTACGAGGGAGAGGGACTCATCATCTCCCGCATGGGCGGGCATGCACCAGAAGCGCATAAGGTCATTCTCAGTATAAGGCCCTGTTTGTTTCCCAAATAGATTATATAATCTAGATTATTGGTACTAGATTATATAAGTTAGATTAAATAATCTAGATTATATAATCTAAAGGGAGTGTTTGTTTACCTAGATTATTTTACCTGGATTATTGCTTATAGGTGCGAAAAGACAATAATATCCTTTTGCTACTGTAGTTGTCGGTGGTGGCATGCATGAGGTAGGTGGGGTCCACTTAATGGCAAGGTCGATAATTTCTCTCAACTATACAAGGATAGTGGTCTTTTGTCAAATAAGCTGAAAATAAACACCTCTTGATGTGTTTATTGGATTATGATAATCTAGCCTCTAGATTATTTAATCTCATCAAATAAGCTGGCCTCGTTTGTTTACCCACCTAGATTATTTGATCTAGATTAAATAATCTGACCCCAAATAAGCTGAAACAAACAGGGCCTAAGTTTCATAAGGATTTCAAATTCATTAAATAGTAGTATGTCACATAAGTAAAAATGATGATGTGATATGAAATTTATGAAGTGAGAGAGGAATGGAGTTTCATCTCCATAAAATCTTATGTACACGGTTACCTATAATATGAAACTAGAATGAAACTCATCGAGACTAATTTGTTTCATACCTATATATTTTATCAACTATCATTGATCACTCACATGTAACATTTAAATGATATGCTAGCATATAAACCCGTGACATGATACTTTGCATTGAGTGAGCAGCTTGTTTCATCAATATTTTAATATGATGTGGCATATCTAGAAACTGTTAATTGAAACCTTGTATTAAGACCGAGTTTATTTCGTGTGTCGCACTAGTCAAACCCGGCCACACGGAATAGCAGCTCCCGAACACTTCAAGGCCTGTTTGGAACAAAGGAATAAAAATACAGAAAAAGAAAAAATGGAGGAACAGAGAAAACACAAGAATAAAGAAATAAGAAAGCTGTAGGAAACCAAAACGGAGGAATTGAACTCTTTTGTTGTTTTGATTGCATAATCTAAAACACAAGAATCATGAATAATGGTAATTCAATATAAATACGTTAAATAAACTAATATATAATATACTCATAAAATGATACTACCTTTGTCCCATTGAAAGTGTCGTTCTCACTTTCCAAGATGTCAAACCTTTTTAACTTTGACAAAAAATTTATCAAAAATCATAAATATTTATTGAATATAATTTGTATCATCGGATAGATAATTGAATCTACTTTCATAATCAACTTATTTAGAGATACAAATATTACTAATATTTTTATCGGGAGGAAAGATTAGCGATGCCACGTGGCACAATCTAGACCCGCTTAACGAAAGATTAGTCCCCGGAACATACAGCTTTGTCGACGGTCAACGCCGGACCCACTCCCGTACGACCCCACGAAAGGACAAATCAACCGGAGGTAAGCTCGACCTCCCTCGCTCGAGGGAAGGAGGAGTCGCGATTCGCGCGACCTTGCCCTCCAAGCTCGGAAGAATCCCACCTCGAACCTTGCTCGCGGGACTCGGGAGAATCCCGCCTCGCACGACCTCTAGGCTCGCCCACCGGCCGCATTAACTCCACCCGCCCGGCGTACACGTGGACGCTCCCTAGCAATTATTGCCGCCGACTCTCGCCCCATCCCCTCTCGCCGCAGCTACCCGCTCCCGTCAGGGCACGCCGATGGAACGCGCCATCCCCGTAGTCCGACAAAGGAAGCGTGGACCGAAGACCCGGGGCTCGACCATCATGATCCGACGTACGGCGGTACGGCTCCCCGTCTTATCCGTCGACAGGTGGAACTCTGTGACATCCCATGTCATGAATGGTAGTTAAGCACCTAATGCTAACCCTACGGAAGAAAAACAGGAAATGAAAAAAAATGAGAAAAAATAAAAGAAAAAGGGAAATCTAGGGCTAAACCCTAGCCCCTTAGGAAAGTGTAAAAATTACAAAGGTACCACCCAAATATTTTTACACCACTGCATTGCTCATACAAAAAGATGATTTTACAGCATTTTTACAAAAATTTTGGACAACGTTTCAAAAGTTCAAAAATTCAAATTCAAATTTTAAATGCACATGTTTATGAATTTTATACAAATTTTTGGAGGAAAAATTTGAACTTCAAACCATGAAAATTAGAGCACTTCATTCTGAAGCTCCCCATGTTTTTGTTTCAAATTTTGGAGCCTCGAAGTATGAATTTCGACCAAATTTCGAAACGCAGAGTCAAATTCCAAAATTCAAACCCGAGCTCATTGCCCAGTGGGCAATGGTGGCACCGCCCGCCGGTCCGGCGCCACCGTGGCCGCCCGCGCGTGCCCCGACCTGTCCCATCCGCCACGCCTCCCCGGACACCCACCCAACCAAAATTGTGCCCGCCGGTCAACAGGAACGACCGGTATTGAAGCCGCGCCCGTCCCCGTCGACCGGCCGTGCGCCGCCCTCGCTCCCTCCTCTTAGAAAACGGCATTAAGGCCAAGATTGCATCTCCAATCTCGTCGAATTGTTTTCCCACCTCCCTCTACACCCTCCGGCGCCCCCACTCGGTTCCCTCTCCCTCCCACGCGCGAGCACCCGAGAAAATCGCCGCCGCCTCCCTTCTCCAGACCGCCATGGCCGCTGCCGCGTCGTCCGTCGCCTAGGTGAGCCCTCGGCCTCCATTTTGGCTTCACTAGAACGCGCAAGAAGCCGGGCCACTACCCCCTAACACCAATTACATCCCGGCACAGCAGCTCGTCGAGATTTGCAGGATTCGCAAGCCGCCGCCGTCGTCCGCCGCCACCTCCACGGCGCGGGCCTTCCTCCCGCCACCCCCTCGACACTTGGACCCACGCCGCTACTCCCCATCCCCAGGTGAAGCTTCCGGACCCTGCCCCCTCCCTCTTGTCCAGCGCGGCTGGACGCGCGCGGCTGCCGAAGTCCCCCGTAGCGCCGCCACTCGCCGCCGGCCGTCCCCGGCCGCCCGTGGACCCCACCACGTGACTCGCCTCCACACGCGCATCGTTTCCACCGAAGCGCAGCTCACGCGCCGCACTAACGCGCCGCCACGCGTGACCTGGTCGGCGCCGGCCGCCGTCCGCCATAGCGCGCGCGCCGCCTCTCGTTCAAATTTGCCGGTGGCATTTTTGTAAATATCGTGAAGTTTGTTCCATTTTGAAAAATTCATATCTCCCAATTTAAAAGTCCAAAAATTGAAAACTAAAATGTTTTGGAAACTACTAAAGTTGGAATTTCATGAAAGTAACATGAACCGGTCAGATCTGCAAATTTTCATATTTTTACAAAAATGACAAAAGTCAATCAACAAAAACTCACTTAAGACATAACTTGACAAATATAGATACAAATTTAATGCAACTTGGTCCGAGCCTTCATATAAACATACTTTAATTTCTGGCACTGGAAAATCTGCATTTCATTGCATATTGTTCAAGTTATTGCATTTCTTGCATCCTCTCGTATTTAAGTTTTAATTAAATCTATATAAATTATTTTGGCATGAAACTAGGTAAATAAATCCCTGCTAGTCCTGTGCATATGTAGAAAATCCCATGTTAAATTTTGAGCATCCTAAGTAATTAGTTTCAGCACATGTAACAAGGGTTTTATGTTTCTAAAAGTTATTTTTTCGCATGTTTATGTAAATTTCATTGTCCACTGTGTCACTTAGTCAATCTTGACAGGATTGGTGAGAAGTTTTCGCTAAAATCATGTATGTATTAATTTTGGAATCAAATTCTTGATTTAAAGTGCGATCGTCATCGCATGTGATGTTGAACTTCACCTAACCCTAGTTATCTTGGTCCGCATTTACACTTTGTAATTTCTTTTAAATCTGAACACTTAGGTTGAACCACAGCACTCCTGTACCTTGTATTAATCCATTGCTCATGTATGTTAGGGCTATAAGTGGTAAATTATTTAACTCCATTTAAAAGAGGACAAATGTATGTATTGTTCATGCTAGAAATTTCACGAAACTAAATGGCACTAAACTGATTCATATGCACTCCTACAAAACAGCACACATGCATCACCATCATCATAGACCTTGTATTCATGTTACTTATGCATTGCATTTCATTCTCTAGGTGACGACGCCGAATTGATTCCGCCGGAAGAGACGGTTGCAACACTCAATGCTTCCGAGGCTAGTGCTAACTTCGATCACTCTCAAGGCAAGTCCCGGTGCATTCCTAATATTTTTGAAATGCCTTCCTTTTATCACTATATTAAGGATGATGATTGTGCATTTAAGTTCTAGGAGTTGATTGGAAATCCACGTGCATAAAAATTCCTATAAGTCCTATGTTGATTATGTGTCATATCCTCGTTAGAAATGCTATGCTATGCCTATGGAGTCAATGATAGAATGAGAATCTCACTTATGGTCTATGATTAAATTTGAAGATGATGAATTGGCTAAAATTGAGAACACCCCATGTGGCTTCGCGAACAAGTTTGAGTTGTGTACCACTTGCATACCTTTCTTATGGTGATTGGTAAACCTATGTAGCTTGTAAGTTGTGAAGTGAGCCGGATATCTCACCGACCCGGAGGTGATGTGTATGCCACGGTGGTTGCAAGGGTTGAGGACCGTTGGAGAGTGAACGGGTTAAGCCTTGGGCACGTTGTTGAACGGCCGCAAGGGGGACGTGTACTCGGGGTCGGTGGCCCCGTGATTTGCTTTATGATGAACTCGCGAACGGTGGCCATACGTGTTCTTAAATGATGCGTATGTCGTGCATTTGGGTGTTTTTTGCAGAAATTAATAATTCGATAATTATCGCTGTTTCCTCTCGGTTAATGAGTACCACTTGTTTCGAGCAGTTTTAATGTTAGTAAGAGGAGAAGAACGAGAAGCTTGCTGTTTTATATTGATATCAAATTTGTATTGCAAATTCTTGTATTGCTAGTATGCTCACTAGAGTTTCTTTTATGCAACAACCCTATTAATTTGGCTAAGTCATAAAAGTGCCAACCTAATTAGCATATGCACTGTTTTATGCAAAATGCCCAGTTAAACCGGTCAAGCCCCATACATCTAGGTGTCGGTCTTAGAGGGCCAATTTGATGGGTAAGACTTGCGGAGTATGCTAGATACTCAGGCTTTGCCACTACATGTGTATTTTCAGGATTCCCGCAAGCTGAGTTTTGCGATTGTTGTGGTAAGGTTGTGTGGCATGGAGAGGAGCCCAAAGAGTGGACCATTGAATGGGTTCCTAGCTCTCCGACCCATGATGAGTGAGCCGTGGCCTAGGCCGGCATGGTTCACATAAGCTATCTATGTATCGTCGTGTTATGTATTCGCTTCCGTACTTTATTTCGAACAAAGATCATGGTTATGTAAACTTAAATTTGAACCTAATGTATCTTTTATTCGAAACTCTATATTGTAATCGAGACTTAATTATGTAAACTTGCAAATCGTGTATGTTTGTTAATGTGATGCTATGTATGGTTGCTTCGTCAATCATCTTCCAAGGCGATCTGTACCACACTTAGCTATCTTTCGGGATAGGGGTGTGACACGTGGTATCGTAGCCGACTTGGGATTTGCGTCACGCTAATACTCATTCTAAAAATCTTAAACCCGTTTTTGTGTCACGGTGAGGTACGAGTCTAGATAGAAAGGCCAATATAAGGACTATATAGGATGGTGGCAAAACTAACCCCGTGTTATGATTGTTTAAGTATTTTGCAACTACGGCTTTGGCAAAGGTATGTTTTCAATTTAAATTAGCGCTCCGTGCCCGCGGAAGTAATAATACGGGACAATGCCGGCTCGTGGCGATACCGCGAGGCGATCCCTCCTATGGATCGTAAGAGTAGAATTGTGCTTTGTTTTGGTAGTTTCTTTTATTTTGATTTATTGTTGATGGAATCCATCTCTTTCAGGTACATAACCACGCTTTAGTTCGTGTAGTATCGTGTGAGAGGTGTGTGTGCCACCGAAGCGCTTGTCCGATCGTCGTATCGGTGGGCGCGGTCTTTTAATTTTTGTGAGGACGTACGAAATGACATATTGAGCATCCATCATAATTTCATATAATCTCATTATGTCAAACATATGCATATGAACTTGTCTAAATGGAACAATCATGAAAAAATTTGATCACATAGCTTCGTTCTCACAAAAGTTGGAAACCGAAACCCTAAAAACGTGGCAGAATTTCAACTTTCACGAAAATAAGCATAACTCTCTCACTACTTATCCAAATAAGGCAAATGAAGACTTTCTGGAAATCTTGTGTTATTCTCTACAACAATTTTCTAGTCTCAGGTGTTGCAAAAATCTGGAGCGTAGCTAAAATTGCCATTTCAGAGAGCTGTTTCTGGATTTCCAGAACGAGCTCCGGTTCTGTCCCTGTCGTAGATCGGTCACAGCTTTCAAACGGCAAGTCGGACTGAGCTGTTCTAGGATGCGTTGGAAAGCTTAAGAAATTATCTAAAACTTTTGTAACAACCCAAAAGTTTAATTCTTCCCAAAAACAGGAGTAATGGTCAAGTGTTCATAACGGATCAATCTGTCCAGAAAACCGAACCGTGTTAGGATTGTGCGAAAAGTTTTGTTGCATTCTTTTGCTAGTTTGTGTCATTCCATCATTCATGCTTTACTTATTAGTGTGTATTGTTGTTGGATATTGAGTTTTGACTTATGTTTCAAAATTCTCCGACAGATGGCCCCCGGCAAGCTCATGTTGGACCGCGAGAACCTCGCGCGGCGTGTGCACGAGTTGGAGCAGGAGCGTGCTGCCCTGCAGGCCACCCTCACCACCCGCGACGCCGAGCTCACTACTCGCACCGCCGAGATTGCTGCCCGCACCGCCGAGCTCGCCGAGCACACTACCGAGGTGGACACCCTCCGTACGCAGCTCGAGTATAGCGAGGCGGAGCGTTGGAGTTTCTTTGAGCAGCTCCACGACGTCAACCTCGCCCTTGAGGGCAATGGAGCCGCCGCTCTGCAGGCCACGCTGAACGAGCGTGAGGCACAACTCGCCGCCGCGAATGAGGAGAACTACATCATCTCCGGTCAGGTGGACGCCCTTCTTGAGGAGAAGGACGTGTTGGAGGTCACTCTCTTGGAGACTCGGGCGCTAGGGATGCTTTGGAGGGAGACCTCCGGAACGCACAGGCGACCATCACGCAGAACAATGCTACCATAGAGCACCTCCAGGCCGCCAAGAACGCCCTGCACGCCATCCTTAATGGCGGACCTCCCGAGCCACTTGAGATCATCCCACCCGAGGAGGACGTGGAGATGAGTGATGGTGAGGATGCTTCCGACGTCGAGGACGGAGCACCACCCTCTCCCATGAGGGGTGACGACGACTACTATGGCGATGATGACGAGTAGTTGTCACGGCCGGTGGTCGTAGCTCTATGTGTTGTAGGATTTTTAATCTCGTGAGGCATGTAACCGTGTATGAAAAACGATCCGCGTGTTGTTAATTAAGCTCTCCGAGATTTGTGTTTGTTTATGGGTCGCATGAGATGTAACCTAAGACCGTGTGTATCGGATTTGTGGTTTTCCGTGTATCAAAAATTTCTATCATGTTGCTAGACACGTTGGAATCTATGGAATATGGGTGTTGCCAATAAATTATGCTTATTTCCTCAATATTTCTTTCGTACATGCAATCCGAAATTTTTGGTCCCTCATGTCAAATGTTATATTTTCTTGCTATTTTAGCTCCTGTTCTAATGAGCTAACGTGAGAAAATTGTTCATATGTGACAGATGGTAAATACCCGTCGTGGTGAAGCTTCCGGCAGTGGTCATGGTGGGCGGGATGAGCAACTCCCTAACCCTCCACCTCTCACGCCGTTAGAGCAACTCGTATCCAACCAAAACGAGATGTTCCGCTTGTTCTTTGCAAGTCAAGCTAATCAAGGACAAGGCCAAGGACCGCCACCCAAGGGCCGAGAAATTCCACCTATGCCGACTTTTGGGTGACACAACCGCCAAAGTTTGGTGAAGCTACTACCGATCCTTTGGAAGCGGACAACTTCCTCCGCATCATTGAGTCGAAGTTTGCTCTCCTAAATTGCACATCGGAGCAAAAGGTTCTCTTTGCGGCTCAACAACTCCGTGGCTGCCCTAGTGCATGGTGGGCAAGTTTCACCGCCGCCCTTCCTGCCGGTACTCAAGTGAATTGGCCGGACTTTTGCACCGCATTTCGCGCGCATCACATTCCCGCCGGTCTTATGAAGCGCAAGTTGCAAGAATTCCTTAGTTTGAAGCAAGGTACCAGAACCGTGCAAGAGTATGCACGGAAATTCAACTACTTGGCTCAATATGCATCCTATCATGCCGACACGGATGACAAGAAAAAGGATTGCTTCCGTTCAGGGCTAAGCTCGAAGTTGCAAGATCGCTTGGCTCAAGTCACCACCGGCACGTTCAATGACTTAATGAGTGCCGCAATTGTGCAAGAAGATGCTATCCGTGCTCACCAAGAGGACAAGAAGAGGAAGCGTGCAATAGGAAATCCATCCGGCTCCGCTCCGCCCAAGTACAAGTTGCCCATCACCTCCCCGTCCGGACGAAGTTTCGGGCCGCATTTCCGCCGACGGGGGATCACGCCAATTTGTGCCGCAGCAGCACCACCATTCTCACGGTGGAAATCAGCAGCACCACAACTCCTCTCGCCCTCCGTAGCAGTAGTACCAAGGTGCTAGGTCCGGTCCTCAAGGTCCGTGCTTTAATTGTGGACGTCCCGATCATTTTGCGAAGGATTGCCGTGTTCCGGCACGTAACCCGGGCAACAACAACAACACCAACAATGGTTTCGGAAGTGGCAACAACAATCAAAACCGCAATGGGAATAATGGAAATGGGAACCACAATCAATCTTCCACTCCGAATGCTAAGAATGGCCGAGTCAACTATACCACGGCCGAAGAGATTCAAGCGGGAGAACCGGTACTTTCGGGTATGTTTTCGGTCAACAACCACTCCACTTTGGTTCTTTTTTATTCTGGTGCAACTCATGATTTCATTAGTCAAGCATGTGCAAAAACCTTACAACTCACTCCTACCGTGTTGGATATTCCCTACATCATCACATCACCCGGTGGAAAAATAAAAACAAACCTAGAGTTGAGGCAAGTACCACTAAACCTAGAGAGAAAAGTATACCCCTCCTCTCTCATAATTTTACGTGGGCAAGGAATAGACATAATCCTAGGTATGAGATGGATGAAACTCCATAAAGCCGTTTTGCACATCGATTCTCGAGAAGTTCACCTAAACTCACCACTCCATGGTTCATCTATTCTCCGATTACCCCATCCAAAGTTTTCCACCTCAAAAATCTACCATCTTGAGGGAAAAAGGATTGAGGATATTCTCGTGGTATGTGAGTTTCCCGATGTGTTCCCGGATGACTTGCCGGACATGCCACCCGATCGGGATGTTGAGTTTAAAATTGAGCTCCAACCCGGTACGACACCAATTTCCCATAGGCCGTACAAGATGGCTCCCAATGAGCTAGCGGTGTTAAAAGAGAAATTGAGTGAACTTATGGATAAAGGATATATTCACCCTAATTCATCTCCGTGGGGATGTCCCGCTCTCTTTGTGAAAAAGAAGGACAAGACGCTACGTCTATGTGTGGATTATCGCCCTCTCAATGCGGTGACTATCAAGAATAAATACCCGTTCCCTCGGATTGATATTCTCTTTGATCAATTAGTTGGTGCTAAGGTATTCTCTAAGATTGATCTCCGATCTGGTTACCATCAAATCAAGATCCGAGCCGAAGATATTCCAAAGACCGCATTCTCTACGTGGTATGGTCTCTTTAAGTATCTCGTCATGTCCTTTGGGCTTACAAATGCTCCGGCTCATTTCATGTACTTGATGAATTCGGTCTTTATGCCCGAGTTGGATAAGTTTGTCGTGGTCTTCATTGACAACATCCTTATTTATTCGAAGTCCGAAGAAGGGCATGCCGAACACCTTCGTATTGTTCTCCAACGGCTTCGTGATCATCAATTATATGCCAAATTTAGCAAATGTGAATTTTGGTTGAAGCAAGTTCCTTTCTTGGATCATATCATATCCGCGGAAGGTGCTGCCGTTGACCCGAGTAAAGTTGAATAAGGGCTTACTTGGAAATCCCCAAGATCGGTGAGACAAACTCGAAGCTTTCTTGGTCTTGCCAGGTTACTATCGGAAATTCATCCCCAATTTTTCAAGCATAGCCAAGCCTATGACAAAATTATTGGAGAAAGATGCTAAGTTTAAATGGATCCGTGAATGTGAAGAAGCCTTCCAAACTCTCAAGAAGCATTTGACCTCCGCTCCGGTGTTAGCACAAGCCGACATCACCAAGCTGTTTGACGTGTATTGTGATGCGTCCGGCACCGGTCTAGGGTGTGTGCTAATGCAAGAAGGTCGTGTCATTTCTTATGCTTCTCGTCAACTTCGCAAGCAAGAACAACACTACCCTACCCATGATTTGGAACTAGCCTCGGTTGTCCTTGCTTTGAAAACTTGGAGGCATTATCTACTTGGAAATCTTGTCAATCTCTACACCGATCATAAGTCTCAAATATATCTTCACCCAACAAGAGTTGAATATGAGGCAACGTCGATGGTTGGACCAAGCTTTCATTCCCTATGGCTCATTGTACAATCTAGCTCTCATTCCTACCCTTCGTGAGGAAATTATTGAGGCACAAAAGACGGATGAAGGAATGGAATTTATTCGGCAAAAGATAGAGAAAGATGAGGCTACATGTTTCCGACAAGATACCGATGGTGTATTATGGTTCAACCAACGTCTCGTTGTCCCGAAGGATATGGAATTACGGAAGAAAATCGTGGATGAGGCGTACTTGTCCAAATATTCCATACACCCCGGTAGCAACAAAATGTATCGCGGCCTAAGAGAAACGTTTTGGTGGACACACATGAAGCGTGAAATTGCACGGTATGTGGTCGAGTGTGATACTTGTCAACGAGTGAATGCCGACCACTTGAGAAAAGCCGGATTTTGAACCCATCGAAAATTCCCGTTTGGAAGTGGGAGGACATTGCTATGGATTTTATCGTTGGATTGCCTCTCACGTCAAAGAAGCATGATTCAATTTGGGTTATTGTGGATAGATTAACCAAGTCCGCGCATTTCGTTCCCGTCCATACTACCTACAATACCAAGAAGTATGCCGAGTTATACATCTCAAGAGTGTTATGTTTACATGGAGTACCTAAAACCATTGTTTCCGATCGAGGTCCGCAATTTGTATCTCGCTTTTGGGAGCAATTGCATTCTTGTCCGGGTACCACTCTCATTAGAAGTTCTGCGTGTCACCCTCAAACGGATGGACAAACCGAAAGGTTGAATCAATATTTGGAGGATATCTTGAGAGCATGTGCTATGGAAAATCGAGGAAATTGGGACGATTGTCTTCCATTCGCCGAATTCTCGTACAATAATAGCTATCAAGAGAGTCCGGGGATGTCACCGTTTGAAGCATTGTATGGTCATTCTTGTCGTACACCTTTGAATTGGTCGGAAGTGGGAGAAAGAACTACTTTTGGTCCCGATCTTGTCACTCAAGCCGAAGAAAAAGTCCGACAAATTCAAGCCAACATGAAAGCCGCACAATCTAGCCAAGTGAGTTACGCTAACAAGAGGACGCGCCCATTGGAATTTGAGAAAGGAGATCATGTTTACCTTCGTGTCTCTCCGAATAAGGGCGTATCACGGTTTGGAATTAAAGGAAAGTTAGCATCCCGCTATATCGGACCCTATCCGATTGTGGAAAAGCAATTACCGGGAAGTCTTGCTCGTGTGCACAATGTGTTTCATGTCTCTCAACTCAAGAAATGCTTGAAGCCTCCGATTGATGTGGTCATTTCCGACACCGAGCAACTAGAGGAAGATCTATCCTACCCCGAATACCCCGTCCGGATTATCGATCGAAGCGACCGGGTAACTCGCAATCGCACCATCACCTTCTATAAAGTGCAATGGAGTAATCACACCGAAGAAGAAGCAACTTGGGAACAAGAGGATTTTCTAGAGAAGAATTTTCCTGAGTTCCTCGCGTCACACAAATCGGTAATTTTCGCGCTCCCTCTCCTTAGTTAGTAGCGATTCTCGGGACGAGAATTTCTTTAAGGGGAGGGCTGTGACATCCCATGTCACGAATGGTAGTTAAGCACCTAATTACACCCTAATTATCTCCCTAATGCAAACCCTAATGCTAACCCTACGGAAGAAAAACAGGAAAAGAAACAAAAATAAGAAAAAAAAAAAAAGGGCAATCTAGGGCTAAACCCTAGCCCCTTAGGAAAGTCCAAAAATTACAAAGGTACCACCCACATATTTTTGCACCATTGCATTGCTCATACAAAAAGATGATTTTACAGCATTTTTACAAAATTTGTGGACAAAGTTTCAAAAGCTCAAAAATTCAAATTCAAATTTTAAATGCACCTGTTTATGAATTTTATACGAATTTTTGGAGGCAGAATTTGAACTTGAGATTCAAACATGAAAATTAGATAACTTCATTCTGAAGCTCCCCATATTTTTGTTTTAAATTTTGGAGCCACAGAAGTATGAAATTCGACCAAATTTCCGAAACGCAGAGTCAAATTCCAAAATTCAAACCCGAGCTCATTGCCCAGCGGGCAATGGCGGCACCGCCCGCCGGTCCGGCGCCACCGCGGCCGCCCCGCGCGTGCCCCGCCCTGTCCCATCCGCCGGAGCGCGCGCCGCCCTCTCGTTCAAATTTGCCGGTGGTATTTTTGTAAATATCGCGAAGTTTGTTCCATTTTGAAAAAATTCATATCTCCCGATTTAAAATTCTAAAAATTTCAAACGAAAATGTTTTGAAAACTAATAAACTTGTAATTTCATGAAAGTAACATGAACGGGTCAGATCTGCACATTTGCATATTTTTACAAAAATGACAAAAGTCAATCAACAAAAATTCACTTAAGCCATAACTTTACAAATTTAGATCCAAATTTAATTCCACTTGGTCAGAACCTTCTTATAAACATACTTGAATTTCGGGCACTGGAAAATCTGCATTTCATTGCATATTTTTCAAGTTATTGCATTTCTTGCATCCTCGGTATTTAATTTGTAATTAAATCTGTATAAATTATTTTGGCATGAAACTTGGTAAATAAATCCCTCCTAGTCCTGTGCATATTTAGAAAATCCCATGTTAAATTTGGAGCACGATAAGTAATTATTTTTGCTGCCCCTAGATTAATTCAATGAAAGGTTAATTTCAGCACATGTAAAAAGGGTTTTATGTTTCTAAAAGTTATAGTTTCGCATGTTTATGTAAATTTCATTGTCCACTGTGTCACTTAGTATATCTTGACAGGATTGGTGAGAAGTTTTCGCTAAAATCATGTATGTATTAATTTTGGAATCAAACTCTTGACTTAAAGTGCGATCGTCATCGCATGTGATGTTGAACTTCACCTAACCCTTGTTATCTTGGTCCGCATTTACACTTTGCTAATTTCTTTTAAATCTGAACACTTAGGTTGAACCACAGCACTCCTGTACCTTGTATCAATCAATTGCTCATGTATGTTAGGGCTATAAGTGGTAAATTATTTAACTCCATTTAAAAGAGAACAAAAGTATGTAAACTTGCAAATCGTGTATGTTTGTTAATGTGATGCTATGTATGGTTGCTTCGTCAATCATCTCCCAAGGCGATCCGTACCACACTTAACTATCTTTCGGGATAGGGGTGTGACATTCTCTTCGTAGCAAATCCACTTCCTTGAATTTCAGTCGGCGGTCTGAGATCCAAGCTCAACTAGCTGCTCTTGAGTTTGGTGCAACTCTTCTTCAAGACGAGCAATGATTGTGCTCTTAGCTTCAGAGTTTTTCGAAGAACCTGGAAGGAAGGCGAATTTAAGAGACAGATTGGAATATAGAGAAGCCAGGAAAAGACCGGGTAAGGGATGGAGATATACCTGGCTAGACTCGGAGAAGCTCTTCAAGGCCTCCTCTTCTTGAAGGGAATCCCACTAGGTAGTTGCCGTGAACTTCGTGGCTACGGTCGAGCTATCGATTTCCACGTATCTTGGTGAGCCTTGGTGCACCCGGAGCTTTTCGAGTAGTCCTAGCTCGACGCGGGATTTCTTCAATCCGAACCGCCCCAATGGGAGTTCGGCCGCGGCCTGGAACAAGGTGGCTTGCGGCGGAAGTCACTTACGATTGTGTCACCGACATAAGTATCGGTGACAACCCGCTCTTCGACCGCTTTGGAGGTTCTGTTCTTCGATCGAGGCAGCAGGGAGTTCCTTTGCGCTTGCTGCACTCTTGGTCTCGGAGATTCTTATGGTACCGGGTGCCGTAGGAGAAGGAGTTGGTGTTGTGCCACTAGTTATGGCAGGGATAGTGGGCTTATTTCTTAACAAGCTAGCAATGCTCGGCTTGAAGATTGGAAGGAATTCTACAAGAAAAATAAATGAGTTAAAAGATTGAAATGATGCAATAATAATTTTAAACTAACCAAGTGTTACAACAGATCGGGTTGCGAAAACTTACGAAGTGGCTTTCTTGAAGCCAAAGGAAGTCTTGCTCTTTTTTGTTGGAGGACCTTGGGTATCCCCACTCGAGCTTTCAGTGCTTCTTTTCGCCGCTGGTTGGACTTGCGGCGTAGGAATGGATCCTCCCGTAGCACCCCTCGAAGAACCGGTCCGGATGCCATACCGAGACCTCTTGGAGATGTTGGCGAGAGAATCCGTTAATTAAGGAATTGCTTGAGATCCCCAGCGGCGGCTGCCTCGAACGCGGACGAGCAGCTTGGAAGTCTCTTTCAACGGCTTCTTGCTCCTTGCGTCACTCCTCAAGCTTCTGCGCTTCCGTACGGGTATCTCCCAACACCGAGCAGGGATTGCCGCCGGTTTGCCTATGCTCGAGTGCCGGTGTGCGTCTTCTTGTGCTCGGGGCTTGAACAACCTTCCCGGACTTTGAGATTTTCGGAGTTGGCCCGGTCTACGGCAGAATGGACCGGTCCGAAATCCCTTGAATAAGCGTGGGGGAGGCGGACCGGTCCGAATAGCAGTGGGAATGGCGTTTGTTTCATAATCTTCTCCCCAAGTATCATTGGCGGGAAGCGGGGATGACTTCTATAGTTATCCATTTTCTCGCATTCAGTAAAAAACGTATGAGTAATGATATAGTGATGATTAAAATACCAGTATTCAAGGAGAAGAGGAATACTTATAGAATCTTGAGGATTTGATGTGCTGAACGCCAAACCCACCCTTTGGCACCTCGCTTCATCAAACCCGGTCTGGAGCATCTTCTTCAGGCGTTTGCCCAATCGCTCTAAATCGGGAAGGGATGTCCCGTCGGTTGGATTGGCGGTATTTTCGTTGAAGGACCATCCTGGAAAGGCTTGTCTCTTGAGTGGTTGAACTCCCGGATGATGAAACTCTTGAGCATCGTCTCGGCCGTGACACCATTGACTTCCTTCGGATATTTGATGTTGGTTAGCAATGCGAGCACTTCTTCATCTTGTTTGAGGTCTTCTCCGATGTCTTTGGAGTTCCAAGAGGGGAGTTCTCTAGCTACCTTAGCTCTATAAGGACGAAGAGCGGGTTGAGGATTGTCACGGATAAACCACTCATTCTTCCAATTGGCTAAGCTCTTGTTCGGGGACAAGGAGAAATACTCTTCGGCGCTCCAAGCATTGTATCCCTACTCCTCCCACTCGCAGAGCGGTTGGATGAAGTGGGGAGCGGGCGGATTAGGAATAAGTATTGAAAAACTTTGAAGAGAGGGCGGATTCCGAGAAAAACAGACCTCACAAAGGTGAATGAAAAAAGCTATTTGGAGGATGGAATTAGGATTCGATTCACTAATTCCTATCCGTAAAAGAAGAGCAAACCTCCGAAAAAGAACAACAAGGGACATCGAGGCCACGAAGGAAAAAAGACTTAAATACTAACTATTGAGAGTCGCCTATTCCCCATGGAATTCCCCATTTGAGAATGGGTTGCGGGGGAAGGAACCCGTCAAGAACCATCTCATTGAGAGATGCTTCGATGATCTTGTTGTCGCCCAATTCTTGGACGCCGAAGGGAAGTTGATCGCGAGGAACGCCCGATGAGGAGGAAGGATTGGCGACCGATTTCTTCTTGCACATCTTGAAGATCGAAAAAGGGAAGTGGGAGATTGGTTAATTTGGGAAGGAAGGAACGCGAACACGATGTCCGAAGAACAAGGAGATGTGTGGGTGCGTTTGGAGTTTCGAGAATAGGTTTGACCTAGGTCGACCCTTCATCTCTTTTATAGGTACCTCAGCTGGGCTCGGAGTCGGAAAGTTATTGGGCCGTTTTTTACAGCCCAATAAACTTGGCATTAATGATTTATGTTCGTTAAAGGGTTGATTGTACAAGTATGACCTAACGGTCATAAGGATTAAGTCGACATGATTAGTATAATCACGGGGCTTTTTGCGAATAAAAAACGATCCGAAATATGTAATTTCGGATACTTAATTAATATAGTGCCAAATTTAATAATTTGGCGGTATGGAAGAGTTAGATTGAAGACAATTTGGATCTTGGATAACTCAATTTTGACAATGGATGCCTTAGGCTATGGGTGTTCATCATCCGACTGATTATAGGCCTTAGAGACTCGAGTCGATGTGAGAAAATGGGAAAAAACTGGTCCGATCAACCAGGATGTTGGTTCTTAGTTAAATTTAACTAAGCGGATTATGAATTCAGATCGATTTAGGCAGTCTTTTATGCTAATTTGGTGTGAATCTCCAGAAGATATGAAGCTATGACTGGTATGACCGGTCTGAAGATATGTTTTTGGCAAAGATTGCTGAAAGGAATATGATTTGATGAATATAGTAAGCATAGTCTCTCAAGAAATACTCTTGCATTATTTGAAAGGAGTTTAAATGATTCAAGAGTCGGGGCTATACTCAATTGGGTGCACCTGAACGGTGCACCGTGATTCAAGAGCAATCTGTAGATGTCGCGGAAGCAGAAAATAAAAGAAATTGAAAGAAGTAGGTTGAAGAGATTGAATATTGAAGAAAATAATGAAGAATCATCCAATGAGACGCTTCCATTATTTGAAAGTTCAAATGATTCAAGAGTCGAGGGCTATACCCAATTGGATGCACCTAATTGGTGCACCTTATTTTTAACAGATGGTCTGTGAAAATCGCAGGATATATACGAAATTTTTCATACACAAGTGGGTGGTATGGAAGGAAAAATGCTAATTTTTTTAGGCTTTTTTGAAGTCATCCGGAATATAAAAGAAGTATTACAAAAGATTGGAGTTCTTTTTAATTTTACCATGGAATCAAACTAACATGCAGTAAAGACCTGGTCGGTCCTATTCAAGGTTAAATAAAAAATTACTCTGGGGTCATTGTCGTATACTTACCTTACGGGTATACGAGATGATAAAGGAATAGATAATTAGAGATACAGTGATAAATTAATGAAGATAAGATCGCGGAGAGGGCCCACGAGTGGTCCCCGACCAGTATAGAAAAACAGAAGATTCCATATACCGGTGTGGAAATAAGGCGGGTGTCAAGACCGACTTATGATGACTTGAGCAACAAGTAAAAGAGCAACTTGTAGTCCGTTAGGACTCTGAATTAATAAGAAAAGCTTAGAGATAGAGCTTCCGAATATGTAATCCATATAATCGACTTGGACTCGCATGTAACCCTAGCTCTCCCGGATATATAAGGCGGGACAGGGACCTCCCCCGAAAACTCTCGGACAACTCGCAATTAGCAATCTGCTAAAGGCAATACATAACACACATGACGTAGGATATTACTCTCCATCGAGAGGCCTGAATCTATCTAAAATCGCGTGTTCTTGTGTGTTTCGTGTGTTGCACCATCGAATTCCATGCTCGTGAGGGACCGGGTAGTACTAGTGCCGAGTTTATTCAAAATTAAGATATCAAGGCACAAAAACATAAATACACTCATTCTAGATGTCAAAAATTCTTTATATTATATCACTGGGAAAGTTATAAAAAATCTTTAAGTATAAAATCGACGAAGTTGATCAATATTCCAAGAATTTGGAATTTCCTCCTCCTCCGGGGTCATAAGCCTATAAGCCCCTGTCTGGAAACCGATTTGACCACAAAAGGTCCTTCCCATACCGGTGATAACTTATGCCTATTCTTATTAGACTCGGATCTTCCCGAGCACCAAATCTTCCACTTGAAATTCCCGCGTGCGCACATTACGATCATGATACCGATGCAACCCCGATGATACTTAGCCGCTTGAATCAAAGCTTGATCTCTTAACTCTTCTCGCAGCAATCAACTCAATTTGACGTTGTTCATCACATTTCTCTTCATCATAATACCGCACCCTGGCTGACTCCATATTCACTTCGTAGGCAACATTGCTTCTGATCCATAGATAATAGAAAAAGGAGATTGTCTCGTAGCTCGACTAACATTCGTGCGCAATCCCCACAACACCCAGGGCAATTCCTTAACCCACTTTCTAGCATATGGTTTTAAGCGATAAAAAAATCTGGGCTTAAGACCGGTTAAAATCATACCATTGACACTCGTGACATCCCATGTCACGAAGAGGGTAATTATACTAATGGCACATGCAAATTGTCAATTAGGTTGACTAAGAATTAATCGCTTAATTAAAAATCAAGTAAAAGAGAAATCAATTAATTAAATCGGGTAAAACACTAACTCCCACCCACATCAAAAATTGCAATGATAGGGTGCCAATGTTTTTACACCATAATGATGGCTGTATCAAAAGATGAATTTAGGGTATTTTAGCTGAATTTTTAGCAACCATTTAAATGCCTAAAAATTCGTTTGAATACCAGAAACTGTCCCTGTTCTCGAATTTTTGAAAAATTATGGAGGCAGAATCTCACCCTGACCCCAAAAGCAAAGTTGGAGCACACGTCACGCTCAGTCTACAGGAATTTTGGTTTGAATTTTGGATCACTGTAGCGCTGACTTTTGAGTAAATTACAGAGAGCACTGCTGAGTTGACAGGGAATCGACCTTTGCCTTTGCCCACCGGATCAATGGCAGCCTCATCGTCCTTCCTCTGCAAACCGCTGCCCAAGCCTGTCCACAGCCCCTGCCTAACATCATGGGCAGCTGCCCACGAGGTGACCCACACCTACCCCATGGTCGGCCGCCTCCCACGCTTGATTTTCTTTGAACTGAACACCGCCTCTCTTCTCTCTTGGCTCCTCCATCAAAAACCGGCAGCAAGCCGTGTGCCACACCCATACCAGTGTCCAACACTCCTCCTCATCTCCCTCTAGAGCACCAGCAGCCCTCAGTCCCTTCTCTCTTGGCCAGCAGGTGCAGAAACAGAACAAATCGCCGCCATCCGTGCTCCCAAGCCGCCATGGCTGCCACCTCCAAAAGCTCGGCCTAGGTAGCACCCCTCTCTATGTTTCTTCCTCAAACTCATGCGCAAGGATCCCCTCTAGTCTCCCCTTGAAGGAATTTGTATTTGGTTCAGGGAGCGCGACGAATTTGGAGAAAGAATCGTCGCCGTTTCTGCTATCCACCGCGAGCTGCGTCCTATGGCAATTTCGTAATTTCTGCGAAGTCAAATTCCCTGGTGACAGTTCAGTAATTATGCAGAACGTTGATTAATATTCAAAAAATCGTATCTCGCAATTTAAAAGGCAGAAAAATACAAAATAAATTTTGTTGGATTCATAACAATCCCCTCTTTCCAAAAAGTAGGATGAGCACCTAATGTTTCGCTGTTTTCATATTTATAAAAATTCCCTAAAGTTGAACCCTTTTAAGAGTTATAAATTCATAAAGAAATCTATGAAAATCATATCAACAAGAAACTTGGCCATTAAATCACTCATGGCATGTATGAAGCCTCTGCACATGCATGTCTTCATTTGTTGTATATTTTTAAATTATAGCATCATCTCTTATTTTTAGTAAATAAATTCTTATCGTTTTTATATTAGGAATTTCTTCATGGTACTTTGCATTACTGCTGTTTATCACATAATACATGACTGGTTGTTCTCATGAAAAAGTTTGAGCATCACAAGTATAAATTTTACTATTGATTTGTGTAATTTAAAACTAGACTAGAGATTCTATAGGAATAATGCCTTATATGCATATAAATAATTATTTATGGTTATTTCCATCTCTGGTATTGTTCATACAGAATGTTAGATGTTTAATTTCAGTACATACAAGTGCTCATCATCATGTGTTCATATCTTACGTTAACTTAGGATATTTTTTTGCATATATACATTACATGCGATAAAAGAAACCCATCTATTGTACTTAAGATTTAAATGAACTAGCTTAACTTTGACAAATATTTATCACTGAAATTTTATGTAAAGGTTATCACAGCATTCATAGGGTCTCCTTCATGTCAAATATTTATTAACTTATATACTCGCATAGCATCGTTGCTAAGTTTTTATAGGGAAAATGAAACCTTGCTTGTTTATCCATGAGTTATCATTTCATTCACAAATTTGAGCATTTCCCTCCATCCATGAGCATGACATGATAACAAGCATCACATAATCATTCATGTTAGTGAATAAGGCTCTATTGCATCTCCCTTGTATGCATTCATGTTTACGCATCACATTTCATTCAACTAGGCAACGAAGGCGAAGTGAACGTCTCTGAGGAGCCCGGTGTTAATCTTAATTTCAGTGAAGCTACTAACTTCGATCAAGCCTAAGGCAAGCCCCGGTGCATTCCCATTATTTCGAAATTCTTTCTTTTATCACAATATTAAGGATGATGGATGTGCACTACGTTATAGGAATTGATTGGAAATCCACTTGCATAATCTCCCTATATATTTCCTATGTAGCTTATGTGGGTCAACCTACCGTTAGAAATGCTATGCTTATGATTATGGAGTTGACGATAGGGCTGGACACTCATATATTATTTATGACTATACTTGAACGTGATAAATTTGTAAAAGTTGAGAACCTCCCATTGTGACTCCGCGAACAAGTTTGAGTTGTGTACCAAGTGCATACCTTTCTTACGGGGATTGGTAAACCTATGTAGCTTGTGAGTTATAAAGTGGGCCGGATATCTCAGCGATCCGGAGGTGGTGTGTATGGCACGGTGGTTGCACGGGTTTGAGGACCGTTGGAGAGTATATGGGTTAAGCCTTAGGCCCGTTGTTGAAGGGGTCACAAGGGGGACGTGTACTCGGGATCGGTGGCCCCGTGCCTAACTTTATGATGAACTCGCGAACGGTGGCCATACGTGTTCTTAAATGATGCGTATGTCGTGTGCTTGGGTTTCTCCTGCAGGATGTAATTCGATAATTATCGCCGTTCCTCTCGGTTAATGAGTATCACTTGTTTCGAGCAAATTGCAATGTTTAGTAAAAAGATGAGAATGTTGGATACTTGATGTTTTTATCGATCAATTATTTG
>JAUNZO010001657.1:0-22021 GCA_031894775.1 Chloris gayana
ACGCTGCGTCAGCTGCATTGACACGAGCAGTTCAGGAAATGCAGTGACAAACTGGAGCAACTGGCTGCCATCATAAGATGCTGTAAAAAAATTGGAGTCAGCCATTTAGATGCTTATCAATTAAATATGGACCACCACTCTATGTCCCTATCCACCACTGATCCCGTTTCCAAATGTCTGATCACCACGCCTGAGATTAGCCGAAACGGTTGGGACGGTAGCGCCAACTACCCCGGCCGCGACAAACGAGGATGGCCATCATCAGATGACGCCGTGGAGAGGTAAAGAACGAAGAGTTCAGCTTCAGCGCGTGGCAAAAGACGACGAAGAGCATGCGGCGGAGTCGGTGGCGGACGTGCGCGCGGTCCCCCGTTACTCCCTCCCTGGCCCTGCGCCTCCGGCTCCGCGGCAGACGCTTGATCTGCACATGGTCACGAAGACCCTGACCGGAACTCCGCGCCCCTCGCCGCACGGGTTACGGGTTGCCAATTGCCAAATTTGCCATGCGGCTTCGATCGGCAGTACACGAGGCGATTCTTCCCAACAGATGGCGTCCTGTTTTGCATCGGCATCCTATCCTGCAGTCAGGCTCTCAGCGGACAGGTTGATTGAACACACTGTTTTCTTGTGCTGCTACTATTCTCCGGGAGGTTAGCATCTGCCGACAGGTGCCGTATTTCTGAGTCGATACGGTTCATCGAATGTGCCACGGAATTAGGATACGCCAGTGCATCTCGTTGGTTGAGCGTAGGAGACTGGAAGGTTCCTAGCATGTAGAACCTGACGTCGAAAGGGTGTGTCTGTCGCGCGCGCTCCAGTTTAAGCTAAAACGAAGGCTCCTGATGGCTACCACTTACCCGCTCGATCGAACAAAGTCGTGCCGGCAACTTTCGCAGCCAAGAAAAAACGATTTTCAGAACTTGCGCTTGTGCCGCGCCATATTTTCAGAACCTCCCGTGAACGTATGTACGAATCTTAATTACCGGTCATCAAGGCACGCGACGTCTCGTCATCAATGGATATATGCCCAGTAGGGCAGGGCAGGGTGTGCAACCAAGGGCCTACTGCACTGATGCGGCACGCGCGTCTGGTCCGAACTGCCAGTCTTGGTGCTGAAGCGACCCGTGAATCCGACACCTCCATGATTGAGCTCGAGCAAGGACGTGACAACAACGCACCGTCCTGCATCTACATGACCCTTCGTTTTCGTCCCGCCTATGCTACGACGCGACGCGATCCAAGCGTGAAGCTAAGCTTTCGGAGGTGACGACTGTTGTTGACTGATCGCTCCTTACCATGTACTACTACTACTGACACTGAGGCTTCAGAATATCGGATGAAGATAAGACCTCACGTCCAGCGCTCATGGAACGCTTCCTCTGTCTCCTGCTCTGTTTGCACCGTGTTCCGATCGAGTGCTCGCTCGCTGGCAGGACCGCGCTCATGGATTCCAGCAGCACCGAAATCCTCTTCAAGGTCGACCACGTTTTCACAGCGTACAAGGACGGCCACGTCGAGCGCGCCGCCGGCACCATGGCCACCGTGCCCGCCGGCTTCGACCCCGACACCGGCGTCACCTCCAAGGACGTCGTCATCGACGCCGCCACGGGCCTCGCCGCGCGGCTCTACCTGCCGGTGCCAGCCGTCCAGACAGTAGCCCGCCCGACATCCACTTCTGACGACGGCAGTAAGCTCCCGATCCTTGTATTCTACCATGGCGGCTACTTCATCGTCGGCTCGCCGGGCAGTCCCAGCTCCCACCGCTACGTGAACACGCTGGCGGCCAACGCGCGCGTCATCGCCGTCTCCGTCCGCTACCGCCTGGCGCCCGAGCACCTGCTCCCGGCGGCCTACGACGACGCCTGGGCCGCGCTCAACTGGGTGGCGTCCGGCGCGGACACGTGGCTGTCCGAGCACGGCGACCTCGAGCGCGTCTTCCTGGCCGGCGTCAGCGCCGGCGCGAACATCGCGCACAACATGGCCGTGGCGGCTGGCATGCGCGGCCTGCACGTGTCAACGGTACCGGTGCGCGTGGAAGGCGTGGTCCTGCTCCACCCTTCCTTTGCTGCCGAGCACAAGATGGAAGCAGAGGATGGTGAGTTCTGCCGATCGAACAGGATCAGATGGGAATTCATCTTCCCCGACGCCCAGAATGGCCTCGACGATCCGAGGATCAACCCGATGGCTGCTGGCGCGCCGAGCCTGGCAAATCTGGCGGGCGAGAGGCTGCTGGTGTGCACGGCCTCGGAGGATCCCAGGGCGCCGAGGGGCCGGGCGTACCGCGACGCGGTTCGGGCCAGTGGGTGGCGCGGGGAGGTGGAGTGGTACGAGTCCAACGGCGAGGGCCATGCCTTCTTCTTAAACAACCAGGACAGCCGCGACGCGATTCAGCTCATGGATCGAGTGGTTCATTTCCTTGCTGGCCATTAGATTGGCTTTGAAAGTACCCATGATTTATGCATGGCGTCCTTGAAACAAAAAGTGATTTATGCGTGCATAACGAAGAAGTTCTCGATCAGTGGGTGGAGACATTGAAGACTACAAACTTACATGACACCAAGTAAGACCTACCACTCCAAGAACATATCATATGCTCTTTTTTGAAAGACACGGGACAATATCTGACATATATTCATTCGAGTAGACCCGTTTTGTTAGACTCTTGCACGACCATGAAATCTAATTGTTAAAATCAATCTGACGTTGGTTCACGTATCAATCAAAAGACCTTAAAACACTTCGTCGGACAAAAGTTTAATAAATAGGTCTACTCTGAAGCATTTTCCTAATAAGAAGAAGCATAGTTTTTTGTGCAAGAGCGCAATTGGTTCAAAAAAATGACCATTATTTTTTCACAACAAGTGGTCAATAGTTAGATCCTACGATGTTAATTTAATTTTAGAGATTAACAACTAAGGACCATTAATAAGGGTAATATTGTCAAGTAATGTGTTTATAATAGAAAATTCATCATAACTAATAAGTTAGTCATTTTTATATGAACTTATTATAAAAGTATTTATTATAAATCTAAGTAATCATCATCATCATTAGTCAATTTTAGTGTATTTAACACGAATTTGTAAGAACAAAAAATATTAATTTTGACTAGCATAATCGGAGATTCAATACTATATTTAACTATAATTAATAAAAAAAACTAAGATGAACACATGCCCCTATGTTCACTGAATTATTTAACTATAATTAATAAAAATGCTAAGATGGATACATGCCCCTACGTACATTGTGAGTTAGTCGATACACATGATGCAACTGTACTTATAAATTGGTCGATAGAAAGCTGCACTAAAGGCTATCAATAAGTTTAGGCCGGAAGGCATAAAACTAGTATCCATGATTGAAGTTAAGCAACATGACAACACCAGTTATTTGCACCGTCCTACATGACCCTTCATTTTCGTCCAACCTACACTACCACGCGACGCGATCCAAGCGTGAGCAGTCAGAGATGCTTTCAAAAAAAAAAAAAGCTTTCGGAGATGACAGGAATCTCGACGCAGAGCAGTCAGAGACTCAGAAGTAAATTAGACTCCACAACCTCACATTCAGCACTCCAGCTAATCAACCACTTCGTCGTTGGCTCGCCGGGGCACCCCAAGTCCCCAACTCGCTGGCTGCCAGCGCGCATTGTCGCCATCTTCGTCCGCTACCGCTTGGCCCCCGAGCACCTGCTTCCGGAGGCCTACGACGACGCCGGACCTGGGCCGGGCTCGACTAGGCGGCGTCTGGCTATTATGGAAATGAAATAGAAAAAATCTTTTTTTTAATTTCTATGTAAAAATTGTTAGTGTCTTAGAGCATCTCCAACATTTCTCTAAATTAAGTTGCTAAACTAAAATTTAGGATGTCATTAATAAAAATCATCATCCAACCGTTTGCTAAATCAGATTCTTAAATTTACCAACTCTCAATACTAGACCCTCTAGGTGACTATATTTGGAAACCTCGTGCAGCTCCCGAAATAATATTGGCACCACCTGTGGCGGGAAAGAAAAACTGTTCCCGCTTCGAAGCCTCCATTTTCTTCACATGACGCGGGCCCTGAACTCTGCGGCCGCCTCCTCACCTATCCTCTGCTCCTCCGGCCCCTCAATCCGAACTCGGCGGTCGCCGCCGCCCGCAGAGCTCACGGCCGGGGCAAACAGAACGTAGCAAATGATTTCCGGACGCTCTCAATCAACTTGTTGTGTAGTGCCTACAACCGGCAGATTAATTAAACTATAATTAAAAAGATTGCTAATGAAACCCTACTGCTTCACGTGATGGACGAGGAGCGCGCTAGCCGCGGACGCTTGGCCTCCGTGCTGAAGTGAAGTGCTTCGCCGGGCACCAACTGTGTGCCTCGAGCTCCCGCGTGTATGCGCACCTCCCGGCCGTAAGCCCGTAATGATCGATAGATTAGATCACGCAAGAGAAAAGTCCATAGGTCCACCAGAAAAGCCACGTGGCCTGATTTAAAAAAATAGGAAACAATTTTTTAGGAACTGTTGGAAGACATGTTCTTTTTCTACTCCCAATAGACATACAAACTCCCTAAATCCTATCTTTTGGGAGTAAAAATTTAGAGAACTGTTGGAGATGCGGCTCTTTTCTGTACATAAATTTTTTAATTAGTATAAAAAATAGGTATGTGTCTTCTCTACTCACTTCAGTAAAAAATTCTCGCATTGCACCCACCGTCCTTCTGTTTTCTCCTTTTTTTCATTTATATGTTTCAAAGAGCCCTAATATAACGTTTCAAAGAGCCCTAATATAGTCCTCGATAAAATTTAGAGAAATACTCCCTCTGTTCTCTTTTTTATTAACGTTAGGATAAGAAGATTTATTTATTTATGAACTAAATCTATTATCCTAATGTTATAAAAAAATGGAGAGAGTAATACGCAGCACGCTATGTGCCCCGGAAAAAAATTCTATACATACGTTCTGTACTTCCACCCCCATACAGCACCGCCTGGATCTCTTCCACCTGACCATCCAACGGAGCCCATACAAAGAAGCCGCGACCTAATGAAGAAGCCGAGAAACAAGCGCACGAGCGAAGAAATCAAACAAGCCGATAGAAAAAGGAGCCGGCCCAAAAAGAATTTAGAACTGATCATATCGCCCTAATGGGGGTCTTCCATATCTGACCGGAGTGCTCGCAGCGGCCATGGCGAGCTTTCGTCTTCCTTCCCTAAGGCAGCCAGACATGTCTCCTTTTATCGTAGGCTAAAACCAGACATGGCGATGGCGAAATTTCTTGAACCGGCATGGTCGAAGGTGGAATCATCACATTTAGATAAATATTACGTCGATCTCGGCAGGGACACTCAGATAAGGAGGCGGCGACGGATATGTAACGTGGACAACGACAACAATGGCTGCAAGCTTGCCGGCGGCTTCCGCCTGAATCAAGTCACAATCTTCCATGGTTCCTAGGGCTGCGGTTGCTTCGTTAGTTGCGGCGGAGCAGATTGCAATGCAAGGGCTTGCCTTGATTTCGTTTATTGCTGGCTCGATCACTGGCTCAATCGTAACACATCAGCTCTACGTGAGATTTGTTTGGGCTCCGTTGGATGGACACATAGAAGAGATCCAGGCGCTGCGGTTGCTTCGTTAGTTGCGGCGGAGCATATTGCGATGCAAGGGCTTGGCTTGATTTCGTTTATTGCTGGCTCGATCACTGGCTCAATCGTAACACATCAGCTCTACGTGAGATTTGTTTGGGCTCCGTTGGATGGACACGTAGAAGAGATCCAGGCGGTGCTGTACAGATGTGAAAGCACAGACCGCATGTATAGAATTTTTTCCGTGTGCCCCGAGCCACCAGACGCGCGCATAGATTATTGAGCACATGACGTGATAACCGCAGCTCATTAGCTCGTTCCATCTGTGACCACGAACCAATCCTACTAATCAGAAATCGCAGCTTGACAGCAACAGATATATCAATATATTCTACCCAAGCTCGTTCCATCTTGGACATAAGCTGCTGTTTTGTAGTTCCCGGTTGCGTCGGTCTCATCCCCGGTCCAAGGGATCGAACATTGTAGAGAGAGAATGAGAGAGCGCGGAGAGAGCTCCCACCACCGCCCCGCGCCGCCGCGCACTCCAGCCGCCGGCCGGCCGACTCCCAACCCCGCGAACCACCACACCCCTCAAGCCTCGCCCCCAACCCAGCCACCTCCACACCAGCGCCGGCCACCGCCTCCCGGCATCGCGCTCCTCCCTCAACCCGAACGCGGAACCTTTCGGATCTAGCGCTGCTAGCTCGGTCCGAGGTAGTGCAGAGCTACCGCCATGGCTGTCCTTCTCGCCCTCCTTCTGCGAGGCGGAGGACCCCTCCCCTCGCCCCTCCTACGGAGATGTGGCTAAAGGAAAGGCGCCTCCGGTCGCTTCGTCGTCCGCACGGCAAGGGTCGCCTCCGCCCCGCCGGGCTCGTCGAGCTTCATGGGCGATGCCCGCCGAGTCTCCGCTCCGACCCCCGCTCCAGGGCCGGCACCCCAGCCTGCCCCGCCTCGGCGACGACCCTTGGTCGGGGCCCCTCATCGCCGTCGCCCCCGAAGCTTGTGTGGGCGCCGGTGCCCTCGGATCTCGCCCCCTCCCGGAGCCGGATGAGGCAGGTTGGCACAAGGTCGTTAGTAAGAAGAAGAAGAACAAGAAATGGGTCGGAATCGATAGGCGCCACCTCCCGCCCGACCACGGCCGCGGCCGGTCCCGGTCGATCCGGTGGGTCTCCGCTTCAACCGCCTCGCCGCGGACCATGTCGCCGCCGTGTGCCCTAACCCCGCACGGTGCCCGAGGTGCAAGCAGGAAGGACACCAAGCTCGCCACCGCAAGCGCCCTCGCTCCCCGACTCGGACCGCCCGGTTCCGGAGTCGCCGCGTGGGCGGCCCTCGCGCCCGCCCGCCGGCAGGGGAGGGGTGCCGGCTCGCCCGCTCGAGTCTAAGCCGACATCGGGCTCGCAGAATTCTTCACGCGCCCCTCAACAACAAGCGACGCTAGATCCACGGATCGCGAGTTCTCGGTGCCGCCGATCCGCGGCGAGTCACCGCGGAGGCCGCGTTCTCCGCCGTCGTCATCGGAGCAACCGGAGCTACCTCCGGGTCACCCGGACCGTCGTCCTACCCCCGACTACTGCTTCGTGCAACGCTCCGAGGAGATTGAGCAGGCGGAGGCTTCCTTACGCCTTGCGCCGGTCGCTACGGTCGGTGGTACTCGCCGGCAGCTTGATGCCGCGCAAGTCCGGGAGCTTTTACGGGTTCACTTCGGGGTTCGGAGGGCGGAGGTTTGCCCTTTCCAACCGGAAGATTTCCTCATAAGGTTCCACCTCTCCGCAGATCTTGAGCATGTTTTCCGTTCACCTTTCCCTCCAAGCGCCCCCTTCCAACCGATCTTCAAGAGATGGCGCCGGAGTCTAGGGCCACCGCCGGTCCGCTACAATTCCATGTCTTGCTTGAGGTGCGCAACCTGCCGGCTCATGCTTACAACCTCTCCACGGTCGCCTCCCTCCTCAATTCCTCCTGCGTCGACCTCAAACCCACGCCGGAGACGGTAGCCCGCACCGATCTCGAGCTGGTTTCAGCTCCCGGCATGGACCTTCGATCCGAATGCCATTCCAATTAGGAGGGTCCTGGTCATCCCGGAACCTCGCGCACCGGTGGGAGGGCCACCTCTCTATCTCGTGCCCGGATGAGATGATGTATTCCGACTTGCCATCCCTCTATTATCCGGTGGACATTGTTATCCTACATATTCGGGATCGGAGAAAACCAGCCGACCGGACCTCCGACAACGACATACCTCCGGACCACCGGTGGACCGAGTCCGATGAAGAAGGTGATTGGCCGGGATCTCAAGGTCGTAACCTGTCGCAACCATGGCCTCCGGTAACTCGCTTCCCGCCTAAGCAAGGGGGCCATGGACGAACCGAGGGCGGTTCTCGCAGGTCGGGCTCCCGGGACGCCGGAGGCGGAAGCCACCGGACCGTGCTACGGCGACGCGATTCTCCGAGCGCCATTACTCGGAGGCGACCCCCAACCTCCTCAACAGGGGCGGGTCCCACCGTCATCGCAATGGCCTTCCGCAGCACCACGTTGCACATTCATTGCGGGAGCACGGGTTGCCGGACAGGGCTGCCAAACTACATCGATCCAACGCGGCCGGACAAGCCGGCCAACTACCAGGAGGATCCGATGCTCGGAGGAGTTGCGGATACAACATCGGCCAAGTGGTTTGAACGCACCGTGGCGGGAGCCCGATTTGTCATCCCAACCCGAGGTACATCAAGCGGACCGGCCGTGGATCCGGGCCTCGCTTTGCCCGAACTAGAGGCCGGATCTCCAATACCCGGGGTGACGATCGCCAACAGCCCCGGAACCTCCCCAAGTGCTCGGACCGCAGCATGGTCCTTCAACACGGCTCCCGAGCACCGCAGCCAAGCATGGACATGGTCCCGGTACAACAACGGGACGCACAGGCGCTCGCCACACAAAATTCTGCCGCATCACAACAACGAGCGCGGGAATCCTTCCTCGCCGCGGCCTCCCTCCCCGCACGGACGCCGCGCTCCCTTCCCCGCCGCCTAGACGTCGCCCAAGATCACCGGCACCGGAGAACACGGGCATGAGTCTTCCACGGCGCAGCAAACGCCGGCCGGCCAAGCAAGGGTGTCGAACCCAACGACCCGGGCACGGGAATGTTCTCATGCGGAAGTGGGGGATCACATCCGACGCACGCTCTCCATGTGCCGAGGCCCTCTCTCGAGTACTTCAAGACGTTTGAAAGCCCGCTCTCTTCCGGACACCGTGGCGCCATCCGCAAACTCTTTAAAGGCGCGGCTTCCACCGCCCGACTGCGGAAGGGGCGGACGAGGAGCACTAGAAGCTTTACTAAGGTCGCACAAAGCCGACGTCAATGGCCGAAAGATGTCTAGTTTGGAATGTGCGCGGTCTCAATGCACGGGCGCGGCGAGACCTCGTACGAACGGTCGTAGACCAGGAGCGTATCTCCTTGGTCTGTCTCCAAGAGACTAAGTTGGATGTAATTGATGGTCGTTTAATCAATGACATGCTCGGGCGCCTCTTTCGACTATTTCTTTCCGCTCGCACATAACACTCGTGGTGGTATTGTGGTCGCTCGGCGCACAAACGTCCGAGTCGGCCTCACATTTCTCGCAGCAAAGCAACTCAATCACGATGAGGCTGACCCAATTGTCGGATGGATTCACTACTTGGCTCACCTCGGTATATGGGCCACGGATCGATGCGGAAAAACACAGTTCCTTCAAGAGCTGCGCGAGATAAGGCAACATCGCACCGGGGCGTGGCTCCTATGTGGAGACTTCAACATGATCCGTAGCGCTGCAGACAAGAACAACAACTTGCTGCATCGGCGCATGATGGGGAGATTCCGGAGATTCCTCAACGATTTGGAACTAAAAGAGCTGCATCCGCAAGGGCGTCCGTACACATGGAGCAACGAGCGCAGCCATCCGACACTAGAACGCATTGATCGAATTTTCGTGTCTCTAGACCGGGAAGACCATCACCCGGACTACCAAGTAAGATGCCTCTCCACCGACGGTTCGGACCACGCTCCACTGCTCCCGACTACGAGCATCCCCTCATTTGCACCACGAAGGTTCCGGTTCGAAGCATTCCGGCCTCGCTTGCCGGGGTTCCTCGACACGGTGGCTGCCGCGTGGCAAGACACTCCGCTCAACTCCGACCCTCTGCGCATCTTAGACCACAAGTTGCGGAACACTATCAAAGCCCTACAAAGATGGAGCCAGCAATTCGTTGGGAGCATTCGGTTGCAACCGGCCATAGCCCGAGAAGTAATCTTACGCCTGGACTCGGCCCAAGAAAAGAGGAACTTGTCGGCGCCGGAAAACGAACTACGCAAGGAACTCAAGATGAAAACCCTAGGCCTAGCCTCTCTTGCGCGCACGATCGCGCGACAGCGATCAAGGATCCAATACCTGGCTGAGGGAGATGCCAACACCAATTTTTTCATCTCCGGGCCTGCCACCGTCGACGCAAAAATCAGATCCTTTCTATCAAGCACAATGACAACGTGTCTGGTCGATGAAGAAGATATGAGATCTGCGGTAGATAACTACTTTGAAAACATCATGGGAGTTCAGCACCCCGGTTCGAGCACGGCTTAATTTCAACTTCCTTGACATCCGGACCAGGAACCTCTCCTCAATCGATGTCTGTTTCTCCAAAGAAGAAATCTGGAATGCCATCAAAGACATGCCGGCTAGCAAGGCGCCGGGCCGGACGGCTCTGCGGGGATTTCTACAAAGCAGCTTGGCAGATTATTAAGGAGGACATCGTAAACGGCTTCAACGCCATCCGGTCGCTAGACTCACGGAGCCTTTATCTCCTCAATAATGCACACATGGTGCTGCTCAAGAAGAAACAGGACGCCCAAGAAGTTAGGGACTACGAGGCCAATATCTTTGATACACGGCTTCAGCAAGCTAGTCACAAAAGTTCTTTCACGAAGGCTCGCACCACATCTTCCAAGCCTTGTTCACCCAAACCAAAGTGCATTCATCAAAGGAAGACAAATCCATGACAATTTTCGGGCCGTTCAACTCTCTCGCCAAACTGCTCCATGCCGGACGCCGGAGCGCCATCCTTCTCAAGATTGATATTGCAAAGGCCTTCGACACGGTCAATTGGCCTTTCCTGCTAGAGCTGCTAAATCACCTTGGTTTTCCCAGGAGATGGACAAACCGGGTTTCTTTCATCCTCTCGTCGGCAAGCACAAAGGTTACTGCTCAACGGCTGTCCAGGTCGCCGTATTTGTCATGGTCGCGGGGTTAGACAGGGCGACCCTCTGTCACCCATGCTCTTCGTGCTTGTGATGGAAGCCCTCAATGCACTCATTCGTCGAGCGAGATGACCTCAATCTCTTCACACCCCTCGGCACGCCACTCATCAAAAGCCGCGTCTCCTTGTATGCTGACGACATAGTCATCTTCCTAAGACCCACGGAGAGGGATATGTCCCTTATGAGAGCCCTCCTGGACCTGTTCGCGGCGGCAACCGGCCTACACACCAACATTGATATGCCGGATGATGCCGATCGGATGCACACGGGAGATTCTTGACCGAGGTTGAGACCATCTTCCCGGCCCGGATGCAATCCTTCCCTTGCAAATACTTGGGGATTCCGCTCCCGGTTCAAAGACTGCCCAAGACCGCCTTGCAACCATTGGTGGACGATGTGGCCAACCGGCTACCGACATGGAAGGCGGGGCTCATCAACCGCTCGGGTCGAGTAGCACTCACGAAATCGACTCTAGCTGCTATCCCGGTCTACCTGTCCATGGTACTGGAGCTTCCTAGCTGGGTCATCAAGGCACTCGAGAAGATCATGAAAGCCTTTGTATGGAGAGGAACCTCATCTGTCTCAGGAGGTCGGTGCGTCGTCGCATGGAAGAAGGTCTGCCGGCCCACCGAGCTGGGCGGACTTGGGATCCCGGACCTTACGTTACAGGGCATCGCTCTACGCCTCGGATGGGAATGGCTCAAACATGTCGACAACTCACGAACGTGGTCAGACCTACCTGCCAACATTGGTCGCATCGCGGAGCAGTTCTTTGCCGCGTCCGTGACTTCGGTGATTGGAGACGAACACAGCACGAGATTCTGGAAAGATAACTGGATTAATGGTCGCAATGTACGCCAGCTCGCCCCAGCGGTCTACGACGCTGTACGTGCGAAGACAAGGACCAACCGAACAGTCTACGAAGCATTACAAGACTCACTTTGGATACGTGACATTGATGGACCCTTGACGGTCCCTCTCATCACGCAGTTCTTACAGCTGCATGACGCAATCCAGGAAACTCAACTCATAGAGGAAACCCAAGACAGGCTGATCTGGAAATGGAGCAACAACGGTACCTACTCTTCTTCATCAGCCTACAAAGCACTCTTCATAGGGCAATACAGCATTGCAGGAGCAAAACAGCTGACCAAGTTACGAGCACCTCCAAAGACAAAATTTTTCCTTTGGCTTGCCCTGATGGGTCGTTGCTGGACCGCGGAGAGGCGCCACCACCATGGGCTTCAAGACTCAGATCAGTGTGCACTCTGCAACCAAGCGCCAGAAACAACAGATCACCTGCTGCTTGGTTGCCCTTTCAGCCGAGAGACCTGGTTCAAGCTATTGCGGACGTCCGGCAACCAAAGCCTCATGCCAACACAGAATTCCGGACTGGTAGACTGGTGGGTTAAATCAAGGAAAGTAGTAAACAAAGATGCAAGGAAGGGGTTTGACACTCTCCTAGCACTCGTCTCCTGGGAACTTTGGAAAGAAAGAAACCGCCGCGTCTTCGAGCAGGAGAGCAGGCCCCCAACACGCTTCATTGCCGATGTGAAAGACGAAGGTAGCACTTGGATTAGGGCAGGATACAGGTCGCTAGCTGCTTTTATTCAGTTCGCCTAGCTTTGCTCTGTCCAATTTGTTTGTAACTCTCCCAGCCGAGTTCTCGCCTCGGAACATCTGGCCATGCAACTTTTCTGCTTCCTCTTAATGAAACACGCACTCAGTGCGTTCTCGAAAAAAATCCCCGGTCCAACTACTACACAACGTCCTGCTGTGATTGAGCGCTTGGTAGCACGAGCCATGGCTAAAGATTCCGGCGTTGACGAGATCGTATTAGACCTCGGGTGTTTCCGATTATACAAGGACGGCCGATTCCACCGTGCAGGTGGTGCCGATGACGCCGCGCCTGCCGGTTTCGACGGCGATACCGGCGTCACCTCGAGGGACGTCGTCATCGACGCCACCACCGGCGTCGCAGCGCGGCTGTACCTACCAACCGTCCCGAACGCCACAGCGAAGCTCCCCATCCTCGTCTTCTTCCACGGCGGGGCCTTCGTCGTGGGCTCGCCCGGCCATCCAACGTTCCACAACTACACCAACAACCTGGCCGCCAGCGCCGGCGTCCTCGTCGTCTCGGTCCGGTACCGCCTGGCTCCCGAGCATCCGCTGCCAACGGCCTATGACGACGCCTGGGTCGCGCTCAATTGGGCCGTGTCCGGCGCGGACCCGTGGCTGTCGGCCCACGGAGACCTCGGCCGCGTATTCCTGGGCGGCGTCAGCGCCGGCGCCAACATCGGCCACAACATGGGCATCGCCGCGGGCGTGAGAGGCTTACGCGGCGTGGAGCCAAGGTGCGTACAAGGCGTGATCCTGCTCCACCCTTCCTTCTCCGGGGAACAAAGGATGGAGGAGGAGGAAGACGAGGAGTTCTGGCGGACTAACAACAACAGGTGGATGGCCATCTTCCCTGGCGCGACGGAGGGGGCGGACGATCCGAGGATCAACCCGATGGCGAAGGGCGCGCCGAGCCTGGCGATGATAGCCGGGGAGAGGCTGCTGGTGTGCACGGCGTCGGAAGATCCCAGGGCGCTGAGGGGGCGGGCATACTGCCAGGCTGTGCGGGCCGCCGGGTGGCGCGGGGCGGTGGAGTTGTACGAGTCCAGCGGCGAGGGACACTGTTTCTTCGTCGACAACCACGGCACCAGCGAGGCTGTTAAGGTGATGGACCGAGTGGTTACTTTTGTTGCAGGCCATTAGATCGGCCACTGCACAGATACAAGTTGGGTATGCATTGAAACCATATGGTTGTGGACAAATTGCTCTATGTTTTTTTTCCTTTTTTGAGACCACAAATTGCTCTATGTTCAGCAACGGTCCCCTGCTCCGTGCACGGTCCACCTACTCTTCACCCACCCGAGCTGCAAAGCCCCGCGATGCGCCATGGAAAGAAATATCTTACGACGCGGGAGCTAGACGTCAAATTAGTTAGCTCCAGACGTTGCAACTTGATGACCCGATTCAGAGCTTCTCGTGTCTCGCTATAAACCGCATCAAGACGCCGTTCTGCTTGCTCCGTGTTCGAGCACTTGCTAGCAGCCAGCGAGCCGAAGCCATGGATCCCGGCAGCACCGACGCCATCTTCGATTGCGAGTTCTTCCGTCTATACAAGGGCGGCCGCGTCGAGCGCTTCGCCGGCACAGACGCCACCGTGCCCGCCGGCTTCGACGCCGACACCGGCGTCACGTCCAAGGACGTCGTCATCGACGCCGCCACCGGCGTCGCCGCTCGGCTCTATCTGCCAGTGCCAGCCATCCAGACAGCGCCGACGGCCGGGTCCGACAGCAATAAGCTCCCGGTCCTTGTCTTCTACCACGGCGGCTACTTCGTCGTCGGCGCGCCCGCCCACCCATGGTTCCACCGCTACATCAACTCGGTGGCCGCCAGCGCCGGCGCCGTCGTCGTCTCCGTCCGGTACCGCCTGGCGCCAGAGCACGCGCTCCCGGCGGCTTACGACGACGCCTTTGCTGCGCTCAATTGGGCCGCGTCCAATGCGGATCCGTGGCTGTCCGACCACGGCGACCGCAACCGGATCTTCGTGGTCGGCGTCAGCGCCGGCGCGAACATCGCCCACAATGTGGCCATCGCCGCCGGCGTGAGCGGCCTGCGCCCATCTCCGCAACCGGCGCGCATAGAAGGCGTGATCCTGTTCCACCCTTCCTTTGCCAGTGAGGAGAGGATGGAAGCAGAGTCGGAAGAGTTCTGTCGGACTAACAAGATCAGGTGGGCAGCTATCTTCCCCGACGCGAAGGGCGGGCTGGACGACCCGAGGATTAACCCGATGGCTGCCGGCGCGCCGAGCCTGGCGAAGCTGGCCGGCGAGAGGATGCTGGTGTGCACGGCATCGGAGGACCCGAGGGCGCCGAGGGGACGGGCGTACTGCGACGCCGTGCGCGCCAGAGGGTGGCGCGGGGAGGTTGAGTGGTACGAGTCCAACGGCGAGAGGCACGCCTTCTTCGTGGCCAACCACGGCAGCCGCGGGGCGGTTAAGGTGAAGGATCGACTGGTTGATTTCGTTGCTGGCCATTAGATCGAGGCCTGGAGCCCGAGCGAGCAACCCCAACATCTTGTTTGTTACTCTAGTAGCCAGCAGGGAAGGAATTAACATACCATTCATTCATGCACGCATGAAGCTGTTGAGAGATGTGTGACTTGATTGCCATGTTCTGCTTTTTAGTCATGAGTTGATAAACATGGTTACCCATGAACTGTTTTGATTAGATGAAAGATTAATAACGCCTGTCACAGCTACCAACTGAAAGTACATTGCAAATATATTGTTATTTCCATTGTTAAGAAAAGAATTAGTGATACAGTCTGCACGATTTCGACTGCTATTATCGAAAATCGATCTGAACTACCGGCTCTCGCCCCAATCAGAGCACATGGCACAACAGCAACGGTTCACAGCTCCGTCCTACCTGCGCTCGCCCCGATCCTGATCCTCCTCTTGTCTTATTTTTTTTTTTTTTAGAGAAAAGGCTTATAGCCCTGCTTTACTTAAAAAGCACAAGTTTAACAAAGTGAGACACCGGGGTTGCCGGTTTACAAGAAACAGCACACGGTCCGCAAACCACCACCGAGTTCAGCACAGGCCTACTAACACAAACCACTCCTTACAAGAAGCTAGCCTAGAGAGCCTGAACCAGCAACACAGAAGCCTCATAGCTAACAGACAGACCCCGAAGATCTGAGCAACTAAGCAGCACGCGCACTCTGTTGATCTACTCCATTGCCTTCTTTTGTAGCTCAGCAGCAGCCTGCAGGATCCACTCCTTGCTCTTTCCAGTACTGAGAACACTCCAATTCTGCAACAGAAGAACAACTCTATGAATTAGCATTTCTGGATTGCTCAAAATCCTGTCTCTAAAAACAAACTCATTTCTATTCAACCACGCAGCCCAACTCGCTGCAATGCAGATGACTGTAGCCACCTCTTTCTCTATCGCAGTTCCACATCTCGCAATTACTAAGTTAACGTCCATAATACATTGGGGTATTATCGACCATCTAAAGCACTCGCTTAAGAAGCACCACAAAAATTGTGGCACTGGGCACAGGAAAATAGCATGGGAGGGAGATTCTATTACTCCACACATCTTGCATTCTATGGCCCCTTTCCAGTTCTTCCTCTTCAGTTGTTCTGCTGTTTGAATTCTATCTCTGTTTAGTAGCCACATGAAATTTTTTATCTTCAACGGGACTTTGGCTGCCCAGACAGACTTCATTGCTGCCCATTCCATTCCCGGGTTCATTAAATGTCTATAAAGCGATTTTGTTGTATAATTTCCTGATTTCTCCAAAGTCCACACCACTTTGTCCGGACTATCCGACAGCCTGACATTTCTTAACAGAACCTGCAGTTCATCCCATTCCATCAGTTCCCTTGGGCCGAAGTTCCTTCTGAAAGATAAGCCCCAACTCTCATCAATCAACAATTGTGCTATTGTTTCCTCTTGTTGATCACAAATTCTGAAAATATTGTTGAATTTGACCCTCAGTGGGCACTCCTCTTGTCTTATTCAAGCTGTCAGTCCCAGCGATGGTAAAATATCAGAGGAGGCGCGAGCTAAACGTGTATACTAGTAGTTAATAGGAGAGCCAATGACGCTTCTGATAGCAAATTTACAACTAACTCGTCACTGTTCGACCGTTACCCCTGCGGCGTAGATGCCCTGGAATCCACAGCCTCACGTCCAGCTATAAGCTACATCACGATGCCGCCCTGCTGGCTCCGTGTTCTGATAGCTCGGGCGAGCACTTGCTGAGCAGTAGGCGCCGCGGCGATGGATTCCGGCAGCACCGAGATTGTCTACCACTGCGAATGCTTCACGGTATACAAGGGTGGCCGCTTCAAACGCGTCGCCGGTGCGGAAGACACCGTGCCCGCCGGCTTCGACGCCGACACCGGCGTCACCTGCAAGGACGTCGTCATCGACGCCGCCACCGGCGTCGCCGCGCGGATCTTCCTGCCGACGGTCGACACCGCCCCTTCGTCCGAGTCCGACTGCGACGGTGCGGCGCCGCCGACGAAGCTTCCGATCCTCGTCTTCTTCCACGGCGGCTACTTCGTCGTCGGCTCGCCCAGCCATCCGTGGTTCCACCGCTACGGCAACTTGCTCGCCTCCAGCGCCCGTGTCCTCATGGTCTCCGTCCGCTACCGCCTGGCGCCAGAGCACCTGCTCCCGGCGGCCTACGACGACGCCTGGGCCGCGCTCAACTGGGTGGCATCAGGAGCGGACACGTGGCTGTCCGAGCACGGTGACCTCGACCGTGTCTTCCTGACCGGCGTCAGCGCCGGCGCAAACATCGCGCACAACGTGGCCATCGCCGCGGGGGTGAGCGGCCTGCACTCGGCAACACCGGCACCGGTGCGTATAGAAGGCGTGATCCTATTCCACCCGTCCTTTGCCAGTGAACAGAAGATGGAAGCAGAGTCGGAAGAGTTCTGTCAAGGTAACAGGATCAGATGGGAATTCATCTTCCCCGGCGCGAAGGGCGGGATGGACGACCCGAGGATTAACCCGATGGCCGCTGGCGCGCCGAGCCTGGCGAAGCTGCCGGGCGAGAGGCTGCTGGTCTGCACGGCATCAGAGGATCCCAGGGCGCCGCGGGGGCGCGCATACATCGACGCCGTGCGTGCCAGCGGGTGGCACGGGAAGGTGGACTGGTTCGAGTCCATTGGCGAGGGCCACGGAGTTTTCATCCCCAGCCCCGTTTGCAGTGAGGCTGCTAAACTAATGGGTCGAGTAGTCGCTTTCGTCACTGGACATTAGTCGCTCGCTACAGTCTATTCGTACATGGAAATAAGGAAGCATAATAAGAATTCTGCCAGGTTCATTAAAGATTCTTTGAACCTGAACAAATTGAATTGTATGTCTAGGTTCAGTGACCATTCTTTGAACTTGTATGTCTAGGTTCAGTGACCATTCTTTGAACTTGTATGTCCAGGTTCAATACCATTCTCTGAACTTATACAAAACACACCCAGGAGGACAAGTAAATTGTAACGGAGGGAGTACTTATTACTACCTCTATTTCAAATTTATTCTCATTTTGGCATGTAGCATGTTCTTTAAACATTCTCTAAATTTGGGTAAACCGTATGTATTGAAAATTATGTGAACTTAGATGCTAGAAAATACCTCCAAGATAACAATTAAATTGGAACGGAAGGAGTATTGAAAAAAACTATCGGAAGGGATGACTTCTCTCCTCGTCGTTGGCAAGGTCCCCGGAGGTGGGAAGGGCTGAGACGGCACGCTGGGTTCGGAGGTATTTCTTCCGTCCGAGTTATAAGGATTTGTTGATCGCTACATATCATGTTTGACCATTCGTCTTAGTTTAAAATAATAAAAATATTATTTATTATATTATAACATGCTTTATTATTATTATATATAATTTTAATATAATTTCTTTATTTATTTATTTATAATGTTTTAAATAAGACAAATGGTTAAACATGATGTTGAAAAGTCAACAAATGCTTATATTTATGTTAAAAATACAAATGCTCATATTTCTGAATGGAGGGTGAGAAGTCACTTTTTTCGTGACATGTGTTGCTTTAACTCATGAGTCATGATAAACAATGGTCAGACGTTATTAGACCTGTATGGATTAGGTAACCATTGTCATAATAAATTACTAGCTAGCTATACAATATGCATGATTGTGATTCCCATTACCGATAATTTATCTGAACGAAATACAATTGGCAATGATTGAGGCATTGAGCACAAGGCACAACATTCTACTTCTACCTGCTCTCGTGCCGTCCTCTTTGTTCTATTTCAAGCTGTATATAAGGCCTAGCGATTATAATGGTTTCCTCGCCTATGAAGCGTCTGATCAAGAGAGATGTTTTTTTTGTTTCTCTAAATTAAAAACCATAACTCTGAGAGTGCACTCTTGATTACTGCAATATAAAATGGACGTGCATCGAGACCAACCTAACGTTTGTTGCGGAAAAGTGAATGGCACAAATACCCGGGAATCCACATCCTCACTTCCGGCTATAAACTGCATCACGATTCCGTGTTCCGATCGACCCAGCAACTTGCTAAGCAGTAGGCGCCATGGCGATGGATTCCAGCAGCAACGAGATCGTCTTCAACTGCAATCGCTTCCGACTGTATAAGGGCGGCCGCGTGGAACGCGCCGACGGCACGGAAGACACCGTGCCTGCCGGCTTCGACGCCAATACCGGCGTCACCTCGAAGGACGTCGTAATCGAACCTGGCACCGGCGTCGCCGCGCGGCTCTTCCTGCCAACCATCGAGACAGCCCCGTCATCTGTGTCGGACAGCAGTGGCGCAGCGACAAAGCTTCCGATCCTCGTCTTCTTCCACGGCGGCTACTTCGTAGTATGCTCACCCGCCCATCCATGGTATCACCGCTACGGCAACTTGCTAGCCTCCAGCGCCCGTGCCCTCGTCGTCTCTGTCCGCTACCGCCTCGCGCCCGAGCATCTGCTCCCGGCGGCCTACGACGACGCTTGGGCCGCGCTCAACTGGGCGGCGTCCGGAGCGGACCCGTGGCTATCCGAGCACGGCGACCGCGAACGCATATTTGTGGTCGGCGTCAGCGCCGGCGCGAACATCGCCCACAACATGGCCATCGCTGCGGGGGTGAGCGGCCTGCACTCCACAACACCGGCACCGGCGCGCATAGATGGAACGATCCTGCTCCACCCTTCCTTTGCCAGTGAACAGAAGATGGAAGCAGAGTCGGAAGAGTTCTGTCAATGTAACAGGATCAGATGGGAATTCATCTTCCCCGGCGCCAAGGGCGGGCTGGACGACCCGAGGATTAACCCGATGGCGGCTGGCGCGCCGAGTCCAAAGGCGAGGGGCACGGCTTTTTCATCCTCAACCCCATATGCAGCGAGGCGGTTAAGGTAATGGGTCTAGTGGTTGCTTTCGTTGCTGGACATTAGCTGACCTCGAGCCATTACCAGATTGATACTGCTCGTTACTGGCTACTAGGCTACTAATATGGGGAATAAGAATCGTATGAAGATTTCTGCATAAAAAAAAGGAGTTATGTGCTCCCTTGTGCAAAAACTGTGTCAGTGAACATGGCAAAACTTCCCATGCTCCACATGGATTATCATTCCATACCTACGGCCAACTGAGACGTGTTAAGATACACGGGTTGTCGTTATTCTCAATTTCGTTTCAGTGCAAGTGCTGATAAACGTAACCAGTTGCAACAGCCGTGCGGCGACTCATCATGCCCCGTTATGCTTGAATAGCATTATTAATCTGCACGTGTCATAGTTTGTGTTGAAAAAACCTTTGTTGAAAGATCTTTTTCTTTCTTTCTTATAATCTTTATTATGGTTGCTCTATGCTATAAGTTATATTGCTGCCCATAAATCAATGCATACTGCTCATATTTTGTATCAGCGCTTGCACTGAAACGAATTTGAGCATAACGACAACTCGTGTATTTACGCATGTTTTCATAGCTCTGTGCAGAAACATTGTTGCCCCACGGTTGTTGCAATTGGTAAAGTTCATCAGCACTTGCACGGGAAAGAAATTGAGCATAACGACAACCCGTGTATCTGAGCATATTTTCATCATTGGTTGAACTGACTCATCATGGTATGCCCAAACAAAACTATCAACTGCTAACAGCTAACAATACAGTATTGCCTATTAAATAAGCAATAGAACTGCAATTTATGAAAAATCACAAGCTTATCTAAGTCATTATATGAACTTTCTTCATAGCTTTTATAAGCAGAACGGGGCATGATGATGTTTCTTCCTTGTACAGGCTTAATTAAGTGAACTTAGGAAATTTCTTCCTAATACAAGCTTATCTAAGTCAAGATTCTGAAGTTTCTCCTAAGTGCATAACCATCAGGTTAGAAGGCTAAGAGTATTCCAGTATAACCATCACCAAATCTTCAGAAGTTTCTTACCAGGACATGCAAAATCAGTGGTTGAATGAAGCTCAATCCGATATATAATCTCTAGCATATAGCATTTCCATAAAAGCAATATACCTATAGAACTATAGTGGCATGCTATCTGATCTCACATAACCATAATCTGAGTCACTAGACAACAGGTTACAGGTTATTTCATAACTAATTGAATTGGTGGCAAATATGATACCGTTGTTAAATTTCATGATTCATTGGGAAAAAAATTGTTACAACCAAATCGTTGTGTAAGACAAAAGCAAAAGAAAAGGACAAGATACTTCTTGTATATTAGTCACGGAAATATGATGGGAACGAGCTAGTTAATTGGTTAAGAGAAAATGAATTAATATAAAGCAGGAATTGTCTTTAATAGTATAAACTTATATTCACCATACTTAGCAAGTAATCAACTGAATTTCTACTATATCAACCACAAAAGGGACACCAGAAGATAATATGTTTCAGAAGAAGTGTAAAGGTGACAAACATTGTGCCTTTTGCAATGAACCGGAAAGTATAGAACACCTATTTCACCTGTAAAATCAGTAAATATGTGTGGAGTATTGTGGCGTTATCTATTGGGGCTCACTGTAGACCAGAATCAAGAGACCAATACCGGGAGTGGGTATCTCACTACCTACCTTAAGGAGAGAAATTCCATTATGTTGGCCTAGCAGCAATCTGCTGGGCAATCTGGAAACTTCGCAATAGGAAATGCTTCGAAGGAAAATTGATTAGATCTCCAACTGAAATCGTGTGCAATGCTTGTGTTTGCGTCACATATTGGGCAGGCTTACAGAAGGAAGGGGACAAAAAGACCCTGGAGACAGGTGCAAAGGTGTTACAAGAGAAGGCACTCGCGGTGCATCCGAGCGAGGCAAAAGACGGTGGACAGAACAAGCAAAGGCATCTGGCAATTGAAGGCCCAGGTAGCGCGTGAAAGGAAGTGGGATTGCCAAGTTGGCAAACCTGGAAATGTAATAGTTGTTAATATGCAGCTAGGCTGTGCCCAGGTCTGTCCAAACGCTTTTGGCCAGTTCGTTCCTTTCCGTTGCTAGTACTAAGCTAGCAGTACTATAATAGAGAACCTGTAAGTAGTTTGTAATTTCGTTACTTTTAAGTAATGAAATTCCAGGGTTGACCCTGTAATGCACCAAAAAAAAGACA